>CM060108.1:31622755-32222755 GCA_030522415.1 Channallabes apus | reverse complement strand
TTATTTGCTCTTTCTCAATAAAAATAAAAATCGCATATCACTGTCTTGGATCAAGTTGAGCTTTGCTACAAGTAAGTAAGTAAGCTAAGGTCATGCAGAGGCTGCTCTAAGTTCCTTGGCAAGTAGGGGATTTGCTGGCTTACCAACCAGTGTTTAGCTTATGGTTCAGCTTTATAATACACCCATTTTGGACTGAATTTGATCTGTGACAGGTGAATGGCTAAGAGAAAATGAATTACATGCTCCTGTCAGTATTGTGGCCTTATAATACAAAAGAACCCACTTACACAGTTTAATAGGTTTCCTAATCTGTGTAATTAAGTACATTTTCATTACTTGAGATTTACTCATTGCGTATGGTGATTTGAAAATCCACACAAATGCTTTTCAGCACTTTCCTCACACACATTCCTGTCACAAGACCCTGTAGTGCTGCTCGGGACTCTAGGAAACCAGAGAAGCATGAAAAAAAATGCACACGCATACACACTGCTTTCTTGATATTATGTTACAATGCAGCTTTTGAGAGGTTGTCAGACAAAGCATCACTCTGAAATTAAAAACACTGATTAATTAAACACATTTTGTACTTGGAAATCCTGATGGCTTTTTCAATTCCTCGAGTCAGTAAGTCAGTCAGTATTTTTTTGTATTTTGGTAAATTTTTAGTATAATAATTTTCTAAACATAAAAAAGTGCATCACAATCCTTAAACCGCAATCTTTCCAAAGCTTACTAAAATGTAAAGAAAAAAAAAAAAAAAAAAAGCACAATGTTGTGGTAAAATATTAGTAAAAAACTTACATTATGGTTACAAAAAGATAAAGAAATTAAAACCTTCTAAAACTTCTGAACATGGTTGTAAAAATGGTCAGCTCAGTTGTTCAGTGATTTGAAAACCTAGTAAGAGACGGAAATGCAAAGTGTGCTAGGGAATGATGTCTGGGTTTATAGGACTGTAAGATCTAGACATGGTGTTGAATATTTTATATAATCGAAGTCCACTGGCTTGTAAAAAGCAGTTGTGGAGGCTTGTTAAAGCCTGGAGGCTTTCACACGAGTCTGAAACTACTTTAGGTTTCTACTCCATGCAATCTACAAGCCAGGTCAGCTCTAATAGACTGCTGAACCTTTGGAGCTCTGCCATCTCGCTCATCTTCAACATACTTTAAGTCCCTTGGTGATGTGCTGTAATTTATGTTTAGCTTAAATCTATGTTAATTGCTTTTTTTTATTTTTATTACTGTTCTTTCACAAACCAGTATAACAAGAAAGGTGTATGTGAATCAGTTGGATGACTGTATTTTGGAATGAGGTAGCTTTCAACTGCCAGCTGTCATAAAACTCACTCCTAGTCTTTTTATTGTGCCCTTCTAATTAAATTAATGCCAATTACTAAGAATTTCACAAGTTGCATGAGCTGGCTAATTGTACGAAGTGTTTGTGCAGGTCTTTATCTGGCTGAGACTCAACTTCTATACTAAAGAGATGTAATGAAAGAAATAAAATCTTTTTGTTTATATGTACTATATATTTTTATAGTTCAAAATCGTATATCTAAACGCTCAGCCGGGTTTTCTGAGTGCAACAGAATGATCTCAAGATCATATGTCTGGTATGTTCAGTACCCGTGCCAAGACAATTTAATCCTGTGACTTCTGTCTCAATTATTTTCAAAATCATATTGGAGAGGTACTCAAAAAAACTGTGTTGCTGTATTGCTATGTTGTATTGTATTGTATTGTATGTAACCCAAAAATGGCACTGATTTTCCCTGCAAAATCAATCTGTTGACTATTATGGGGTTTATAGAGTGGACATACAATGATTCAGCAAAGAATACCTACATCTTGCTTAATTTTGCATATGCACCCTCAAATATAAATCACAATGTTGAGCCTTGTCTCATGCCTTGTTTAAACTGTGAATAGAGAAGATTGATCAAACCGTATTGGAGATATCAAGGTTTGAAAAGGTTCTGACAAAAAATGTATTTTTACATTAATTTTGCACTCTGACGCTGGGATACATTTCCAGTGTATGAGTAAGATAAAAAAACAGAAAATTCACTTCTGATGTGTGTGCGTGTGTCTGAGCATCACTAAACCAAATAATCCAATGCACCCATACCCTCAGACACACGCACACATATGAGAAGTGAATTTTCAGGCTTAAAAGTAAACCGCTTTTACCATTTGGCCCAGAAAAAAACAATGAATCTGTGCATCACATACTTCACAATTTCTCTAGGAATTATTTTATTTCCAAAAATAGTTTGTAGTTCATGGTAAAATATATGGAGCAAATTATTCAGCCACCACTGAGATAAGTTATGACGTATGCTTTAAATAATACAAGATAAAACTCTACTAGGAAACGGTTGACTATAATAAGTTACCCAGAATGTCTAACCTGTTACGCCTACCAAGTACCAGCCTGTCAATTAGAATTAGCATGATTGTAGGTTTCTTTACTTGTAATGAAAAGTTTATGTTTAAGTTTGTTACTGGGAGTGATTGAGAGAGTGACTGAGAGATGGGTGGAGAGAGAGAGACAGAAAGAGAGATTAACCACCTTTAGAGAAATGTTCCTCTCTAACAAATCATATTTTATATGATAAAACATGAAATGGAGGCAGTGGTGGCTCAGGTGGTTGAGACCCTGGGTTGTTGATCAGAGGGTTGGGACTCTGAGCCACTGTTGGGCTCTTAAGCTCGTACAAAATCGTACAAAATGTTAACATTCCCACAGCCTGGATGAAAAAGGTGGAGGGTTGGGCATTGGGCTTACATACTATTCCTGTAAAAATATGCTATAGTCTTTAAAGTTTTTAGTTGCGTAAGGATTTCAGGGTAGGGTTTCAGCTGTTTGGTCAGGTGTAGGGTACAATTATCTCACTCACTTACTCATTGTCCATACCTGGAGCCTATCCCAGAGCACGAGGCAGGGTACACTCTGCACAGGGTGCCAGTCCATTGCATGGCGCACACGCAAACTCACATGCTCATGCAATTTGAGAATGCCATTAAGCCTAATCTGCATGTCTTTGGACTGTGGGAGGAAACCAGAGTACCAGGAGGAGATCCACCAAGCATCCATCCATCCATCTTCAACCGCTTATCCAAAGTCGGGTGGCGGGGGTAGCGGTTCCAGCAGGGAACTCCAAACTTCCCTTTCCCCAGCCACCTCAGCTAACTCTGACTGGGAAATCCCGAGGCGTTCCTAGGCCAGTGTGGAGAAATAATCCCTCCATCCAGTCCTTGGTCTGCCCCGTGGTCTCCTAACAGCTGGACGTGCCAAGAACACTTTCCTAGGGAGGCGTCCTGGTGACATCCTTACTAGATGCCCGAACCACCTCAACTGACTCCTTTCCACGTGAAGAAGTAGCGGCTCTACTCTGAGTTTCACACGGATGACTGAGCTTCTCATCTTATCTCTAAGTGAAAACTCAGCTACCCTTCTGAGAAAATCCATTTCGACCGCTTGTATTCGTGATGACCATAGGTGAGGTTTGGAATGAAGAAACCCACCAAGCACTGGGAGAAAATGCAAACTCTGTGCCCACAGACAGGAGGCGGGAATCAAACCAGGGGTACATGTGTCCACTGTAGCTACAGAAATTACAATCGTAGTTCAAATCTTTTGCTTCACTTGTAGATGCTTTTCCCCCCTTCGTTTGGTTGGACGCTTGTTCACGACTATGCAATTTAGTAAAAGGTACTTCAATAAACAAACAAACAAACTAAAGTAAACCCAAATTTCCTCACTGTGGGAAGAATAAAGGTGTATGTTATCAATGCGTGTGTGCTTGCTTATTCTACATTTTGGTGCAGCTGTTATTGGAGGGATTTAAACAGAAAACAGTTTCCTTTTGGATTCTGATGGCAATGCTCAGGTTTATTAATTATTAAATAAGGATAGTAAGACCAACACACGCTGATGTGTGTGTGTGTGTGTGTGTGGAGGGGGTTGCGCGCAGTGATCTACAGCAGAGGAAGAGAGAGAGAGAGAGAGAGGAGGGGAAAAGGAAGGACAAAACGACCGGGGGAGAAGAAAAGAGGAGGAATAGAGGACTGCTTGTTTTCACTTTATGTCGATTTGAATAACGTTAAAGAGGAAGAAAACGCGTTCAAGAAGAGCGAGTTGATTTGCACTAGTTTTGCAGATACTGGAGAAACAGATCGGAGGAGAGAGAGAGAGAGAGAAAGAGAGGAGAGAGAGAGTTCTCAGCTTATAAACCGACACGTGTTGAGCTTCACTCCACTTTCTACAGTTATTCATACAGCAGTGCTGTGTGTCTGACCGAGTGTGTGTTTGCACAGACAAACAAGGTTTCATCTTCACGTGGCGGTTTTTATTTTTTTATTATTATTTTTTCTTACAGCAACACAGCGAGACGAAGCTCCGAGCCGACTTTCTCCCCCCGCTGTTCTTTCTCCACGCTGTCGGACTATGGCAGCGGTAACCAGCTCGGAGTCGAGCCCTCAGTCCCGGGTCTACTTCCAAACTCCCCCCGGCGCCGAGGAGACCGAGACCCCTGCCCGGAAACAAGGCCGGGTTACCGTCAAATACGACCGGAAAGAGCTGAGGAAGAGACTGAATCTGGAAGAGTGGATCATAGACCAGCTGACAGAGCTGTACGACTGTGAGGTGAGTCACCGAGTCACATCCATATACCGTTAAACACGATGTCCCAGGAATCTCCACATATAGAGGAAACGGAAAGCTTTTTAGTTACAGTAAATCTCCTATATGATCTTTTGTGAACGCACACTCATGACGAACTCGTGTTAACCTCGTGTGTATGGAAACTTTATGGGACAGTGGGTCCGTCTGCCATGACGAGTGATCGATCGATGTGTGATGCCTAAATAAGGACTTCCGGTAGTGTAACTCTTGTGTAGTTTAGTTTGGATACATTGTTGCTAAACAAATCCCATCTGAACTTCATTTACAAAGCAAGAGATTCACTCTGTGTGTGTGTGTGTGTGTGTGTGTGTGTGTGTGTTTTGACCTATATTCTATTCCTGACACAGTTGTTAAAAGCATTACCTACATGAAGCATTCACCCCCCTAATAGGGCAACTATTGTTCACAGACGCCTGCCTCACAGATTAGGGGTTATTTTCACTTTGTGGACTCAAAGGAGTGAAGTAAATGCAAACCGTTCTAAAGTTGTCCACGGACAATGGTTTGTGACTTCCTGAAAAGGGGGAGAGGGTTTTAACAAAGTTAGATTAGAGGCCCTAAACTGGTTCAGGGAGACGGATCATCTTCTGCTCATTACAACAAAAGAACTCTGCATGTGGCTTATAACCCACTCCCCCTCTCGTCCTCCCTTCCTCCCTTGCTCACTCCATCTCGCCTCACTGTCCCGGCTGTCTGACACCCCCTCCCCCCTGACTCGGCACCACCAGCATGGATGGAAACACTCACACGCGTGCACACACACACACACTTACTCATTTCTTCCTAAAGTCTCCCTCTGGAGTTCCTTTTCAAAGTGGCTGCTGTCTGTGTAAAACTTCCTTTGCTTTGAACAAGGTAACGCACAACACCCTGAGACGCCGGTGACCCCCTTTTAATCTTATTAATAGCAAACCAATCATACCACTGTAGCCTTTGTGTTGAACCAGTCAGTGTGGCACGGTGCCACAGATTACTACATACAAGCCTAATAAAAAACGTCATAAACAGTTTTTTTTTCATACAAAACATTGTAGAAGCCTATACAGTGTGCTCACTCTTATTACACCCAAAGTGTGTAATGCACTTCAGTACTAATGATTGGCCTAAATTCTCTGGCCATTATTTTTTAAAAACAAGACAGCATACTGTGATACTAAATAGTACCCTGTAGTATTTTTATACAAAAAACAACAACTTACTGTACTATATAGTGTATGTATGATCAGAGATTTAACACAGAAGAGAGCATACTATTGTAATGAAATGTAACCTACACTGTGTAAACACACAAAACACCACAATACTGTAGTTCATAGTAACCTATACTGTATGGTGACTATGAAGACAACATACCTTCATAATAAATAATAGTCTATACTGTTTGATCCCAGTTTTAACCACATTACCAGTACCAAATAAAAGCATGTCCTGTAGGGGCACAGTTTTTCACATACTACTGTACTTAATAGTGACCTGCATGACCTCGTAATAGTAACCTGGTCTTTTTGTTCATACAATACACTATACTACTGTAATACACATACACACATGCATACTACGACACTAAACAGTAAACTATACAGTATGTTCATTATTTTCCTAACAAAAGAGCTACTATAGTAATGATTATTATAGTATATTATAGTGTATGTGATGCCATGTTGTCATACTAAATAGTAGAGCTGTGCGATTTAATTGGGTATGCAATAAATGTCTATTGATTTAATTAATTGGATCAGTGACCCAGTTTTTGATGTAGAATTCATACTTTTTTTTTTTACTATTTAGGTTTACTTTCAAATTGCTAATAAACTTTGAAACTTTCAAATCCTGTACTTAATTGCATACTACATTGCCACTGAGGCTATGCCCAAAATTCTATTCTACTGTTTTAAATAGTAGATTGTATGGTCTCTGTAGTTATGTTTAAAATTGCATTCTACCCTACCATGTACATGCAAACCAATAACCAAAACTGCCTCCTACTGTAGTGGAGCATGAACTGTATAATCACTATGGCATGGCTGCATACTTCTGCACTAAGTAGTATGCAAAAGTAGTATGCCACCATAGCATGTGGTTTTTGTTGTAGCCACAGTGTCTACGCATAAGCATTCTCGTTTTCCCTTTTAATGTTTTTCTTTCAGTGTGGGTACTGGGCCAGGTGGCAGGAACCAGCACCCAGAGAAGAGGGGGAGGGAAAGTGATCAGATGAATAGGGAGATCTAAAGATAATGGAGGAGAAGAAAGGAAAAAGGAAGAGGGCAATCTAAGCAAGCGTGTTAATATGCAAACACACTCGACAACACGTGTGAGCTTGCTTTGACACGTGGTTAATAGTGGCCTAGATTTCCTTCTGTACACAATGGGGCAGGTCAAACACTGCAGTAATTTATGGAGGAAAATCTGATTAAATGCTTACCATGTTGTTTAGGCAGTGGGTGCATTTGGTTAGGAAAGCAAAGCAAGTGTGAGTGTACGTGAGCGTGAGTGTTTTGAAAAGGAGAGGCAATTCAGATAGGAGTACAAAGAGGTGGAAAAAGCAGATGTCAAGAAATGAGCAGATGATCGTTGACATAATAACAGCCAAACCATGAGCAAAAGATGGAAAATGACAGCTGTGGTTTTAACTTCTGGCTGAAAGCACAAGCATTGCACATACTTTTTCCTAAGGACCACACACACATATACACACACACACACTTTCACACTTTGGTTTAAAGCCTGTAACATAGCAATATGAATCACTACAACCCTTTTCCATGCACCGATATTGAGATGTTGGTCTAAATGACATCCCAAAGATGATTCACTTGTTTACATGTAACAGCATTTATCCATATTAAGGTGACAAGGTTAATCTCTCTTGTCTATTTCAGATTTACTTTTGCACAAATCAGGAAAATCCTGCCATGGTGAACAAGTGTGGCATCACTCAGGCATAACACACATTTGGAGCAGATATTATTATGCTCATAAGCATCTGTCACATCCACAAGCAAAGCAAGGTTATCACTATGAAGAATTTTAAACAACACAATGTGTTCCTGGTGCTAATAATTTAAAAGGGCTTATAGGCTAAAGTAATCGCTTTTTATTGTCATTAAAGTGTATTTTAAGGTTTAGTGACATGAATTTATTTCTTAGTGATTTTCAAAGCCAAACCTGTTAAATCAAGCATATTCACAATAAACAATAGCTTTGTGACAGCACACTTAGCATAACAACAGCTAAGCAAGTCAGTTAGCTTAGCATGTAGATTCTGGGGTTAAACGTGTTATCTTCTAATTATTTTGATAACATTGTAAAGTATATACGTAAATTTAACTCGTACACTCTGCTCCACTATTAATCTTTGTAATGTCTTTGTAATATTACATTTTAATCTCTTATGTTTAGCTCTTCCAAGTTCTCAGTGCTTTAAAGGCTAGAGTAAAATTACATGAGACCTGTGAGTCAGGATCCTTACCATTGACTAAGCACACACAGGCAGAGGATTCACCCTACGGTGAGGCTGTTAGGAGCCCTGCGTCTGTGCTTGTGAAATCACTGATGTACACAAACACACACACGTAGACCCGCACCTGCTCAGGTCGTTCTAGCATTTTCTGTCATGCTCACACCTTTGTGTGTGTTTTAATGGAGCAGGTTTAGACATGCCTTTCTCAGGCCTTGCAGTCAACACACACACACACACACACACACTTGAAATAAGCACTATTCAAATAGCCAATAATAAACCAGCAGGAATTCACACTGCTATAAATGCTTCATTTGATTGGTTAGTGGTGTGCAGAGATGCTGAATTTACCGTCTGTATATTACAGTTTGCACACACACACACACAGACAGTGTGAATTGCTGTACTGATTTTTATCAGCAGTTTTACCTGATAGCCATTACACAAAATATCACATCATGGAAATATTCAAAATCATGGCGTAAACACAAGCTGCACATATCATTGTAATGGTCATTGTCTCTCACACTTCCTGTTCAGTCAAAACAAGCCCATTATAAAGAGGAAGCCCTTTTATTAATAGGGGAACATAGCATCATGTGCAATTTAATTCTCACTCACCTTCAGCATTTAAATTCTGAAAGAAACCGCACAATACACTTCAAGTTGTCGCAATTTAGTACAGCATTTGTGAATCAGTAAAGGTTAGGCTGTGGGAGCTCTTGTTCGATCACCAGGCTCTCACAGTTGCCTGGCACACGCTTAATTCATACAGCTGCTTAAGCTATAAGCAAATGGAACAGTCTATTATAAATTGCTTAATAGTTTGTTTTGAACTTGTGTGAGTAGTGACACTATTTTATATGTTTAATTACATTTAATTATTTATCAATATTGAATAATTTTTTCACTAGGTAGGATTACTGGGACCCTAATATTTTATTAATAATGGGAATAATTGCCCAGTTTAAATAAAAATCATTGTGTAAACACCTCAAATCAGAAATGGAGAGAATTTTCAATCAGAGTGTAAAACTTTGATAATCTGCTCAGTAGGTAAATATTAGCCATGTAAACATTGATCAAATAATTTCCCTCTTGTCGGTATAAATATACCCTACCTGTCAAAAGTTTGGACACAGCTTCAAATTCCATGCCGTTTCCTGATTTTTATTTCTTCTTACATCGTAGAACAATGCTGAAGGCGTCTAAAAATATGCAATAATCTCATTTGAACAGTTAATATTGAGATTTGTCTGCTACTTTTGTTAAAAGCCTGGTATAAAGCCTTCATAATGACACTAATCTGAGGTGCTGTTAATTGGTGAGGTTTGAGGCTGGTACCTTTAAATAAACTAAAGTTTTAGTCTTGCTTTCATGAGAGCCAGTTTCATTGTGGTGCTTGAAGGCTTTTGCAAATGCACTTGACAATACTGAACTATTTCAGCTGACTTCGGTTTCTTAAAGTAACAACTGACTCTTGTTGTTACATAATTACCTAATTCCATATGAGTTATTTCATAGGTTTGAAATCACCAGTATTATTCTACAATGTAGAAAATAAATCTTGGTTCTTAACCTTTGACTGGTACTATATGGTTTTTATTTTTCGGCGCATGTTTCTCCCACGTGGCGATTTTATTAGGTTACAGGAAGTACTGAAAAGGAAATTTTGCTTTCGTTCCTAATTGGTAAAATCTGTTGAGACAACTCTCTCCTATCTGGGTTTGGACTTTCATCCACTGGGTCTTTAATTGTTTCACCTATTCACACATAATAAAGCATCTATCCAGTCCTACAAGAGGCCGAATTTTTGTTATATTTCCGATTATGTTATTGAATGTCTGTTATATTTCAGCTTGTTAAATGTTTCATAACAGGGAGAACCACTTTGCAAATATCAAATAAGTTAGTATCTGATTAAATGCTTTGGGAATTTAAACACACAGCTTATCAGATCAGTGTCCATGTAAACAGTTAAGTTTGGAAGGATTTCAGTTGTAGTCAAGAAATATTGTCCATGTAAACATGCATGAATGTTTGTATGTAATAGGACTTGTGTAATGTGATGTGTAGTGTGGTATGATGTGTGTGGCTTAACCATTAGAAGTGTGAATATGCGTGATGTGAATGAATTAACCCTTTCTTTTACGAGATATTTCATTCCCTCCGCATCTCTACTTTTCTGGATTGGTTAGAAAGCATTTGACTGTGAAACTTATTTAGCAAGTATGTCACATTAACAAACCAGTCCAAGTTTAAAATTAGATTTTATATATAAAACAGGAAGCTAACACACATACTCACCTACGCACACACATGCAGACACAGGTTCGAATGTCAGAACATCAGCATCATATGCTGAAGCAACTTTAAATAAGTCAATTGGTTAATATACATCTGATTACAATGTTGTAATCTGATCATGACTGCAGTTCAGTAATTCAGCAGAACTAAGCATATTTACTTGAAGAAAGTGTTTTTCACGTCTGTATTTTTTGAGAATCGCCTCAGTTCAGCAAATGCGTACATATTAAATGCACTCACAAACACGCTGTCCTTACAAGCTACAGTAACCCATGTAGATACCCATATCCCACCACAGTGTACCTTTAATCATGTAAAATTACAACATGGTAAAGTGAAAAGCCTAATTTCATAGCATTGAATAAAAGTATAAATAGACAAAATAATACTTTAATAAATGAAACTCATTGTAATGTAATCATTGTGAATTTGCTGTGGTATAAGGGATGTGATGTTACAGGATAAATAATCAACTTGTGGTTGATTTATTGCCTTGTGCACCATATGCCATAATGTTTTATCCCTTATTTATGAAACAAATGTCCTTGATGTCCTTCAGATGCCATGATGTCCTTCATGTTATTCCACACTCAAACTCTATTATAACAAAGACTTAAGGGATCATGTTGCTGGTCCTTTAATAAACACGGGCTTAGTGTGAGCTCTGTGTCAGTGCTATAGTAAAGCTGTGACACTAATTGCTTGTTCATTTGATTGTGATACGAGTTACAGCAGCACCCAGACATTCATGGGGAGATAAACAGATAAACGCCAGGCTGGACTACAGCTTGGCCTGGTCTGCAGGCTGGTCTGTGAAGCGTGCTGTGTGATTGTCTCTTTTTCCCAGAAGGAATCAGGAGGATTAAAAATCTTGGTGTGGTGAGGAGTCTCTGAGGCCAGCAGGTCTGCTAGAAATAGCTGTTCTCTCAGTCCACATTCTTTATTCAGCAAGAGTCACACAGCAGACAGGAGACAGACAGACGGCGTGGTTTGATATCCTGTCGCTATAAGTCTGTGCCCTGTGAAACTAAGAGCTCAGGAATACCTGGATATTTTTGTCTTCTGTATCATTAAGTGATATCTTGAGTTTTACAGAAGTAAAACTGGAAGATGTGATGAAGTTTAAGGTCATTCATTCGACTTGCAATACTAGATGTGTATCATATTGTTGTAGAATGAAATGAATAACATCAATGATGTACAGTAGACAGGTGACCGGATCATGGAAACACAAGGCTCATGTATGCCTGTGGGGAGCAAAGGCTATCCCCGTCTGGTCCGATCCTACAGAAAAACGAATGTAGAACAAATTGTTGAAAAGAGTTAATACTGGCAATTATACTTTTCTATCAGAACAACCAGTGCATCACAGCCTGTGGTGTGTGGGACTTAGCAGGCAAAGAGTTTAAGGTAGTTGTCTCCAAATCCCCCAGATCTCAATCCGACTGAGCATCTATGGGATGCTCTTCACATACACGTCTGATCCATGAAGGCTCCAGACAATAACGCATAGCACCCAAAAGATCTGCTGCGAACTACCCGATTTCAGAAGTAACAGTGCATCCCCAGAGGTCTTGTGGAGTCATGCCTGGAGGGGTCAAAACCGCCCTGGCGACACCAGGGAAACTTGCACAATACCGGGCATAGCGTTTTGCTTTTTAATATTATGTCTAATTGGTGGATATGCATCAGACAAGCATATTTGTGAACTCCAGAGCTGGAAATTCGTTTTCAGAGGGAAGAATTTATTGGGTTTGTTTAAATATCTCAAAACATGACAAGCCCAGGGTAACCGAAATAATTTTTTTTTACTGTATTGCTGCAGTGTTAGAAAGCTGGATATAATTGTATAGTAGCAGTTTTAGTAAGACATCTGGTTCATCTTAAGACTTTATTATGAGTGCAATGGTTTTCATTTTGTATATTTTAAAAGCTTATTGATGGAAGTCAATAAATACCCCAAGATTTGATTTGTCAGTTCAGGGAAACATGTTTGTGGTAATCACACAGAAGTACCTCTTGGTGTGGTAAAAGTGACCTTGAGCTTCAGAAACCAGTTTGGAAACAATTCCAAAACAAAATGAAGTGCTGCTGGTTTTGTTTATGGATTTTCCTAGGTCAGGTTGTGTAACATTCTCAAAACTCACTTGCTTGGAGTTGCTCGGGCTGCTTCTCGGTTTCTAGTTTTAGAAATCTCAGAAGGAAACAACAGGAATGGAATACTTTATTCATTATTCATACCTCAGCTCTCTCTTTCCTTCTCTTCACAGTTTCTCCCAACCTTGAGTTTCTTCCCTGAGACCATAAAAAAAGAAGACAGTCTTTCCCCAAGTTTATGTTAAACAATTAAAACCACAAGCCCATGATTTGAGGCTTCCCATGGCTCATGGCACAGTTGTAAACTCCCTCACTGTCTTTAATCAAGCCCAGGTGCTTTCACTGGCTTAAGGAACCTTGAGCAAATTACTGTTAGGAACCTGTAATTAGTGCACAGGGCAGAGCAGTGGAGGACAGCATTCGTCCTCCATTTGCATTTCAGAATGGTCCAAGTGTAGATTTAACCTCTTGAAATTGCATTGAACAATAGGCCTGATTTGTGTGAACAGATTTATTCGCAGGAACATGCACACAAGAAATGTAGTCCGGTTATTTGTCATGGATTTTAGCAACCTTGTATATGGACTGTATGCTCAAGTTTGAATTACTTATTTATTTTTATTTACAACATTTATTAGATGCTCTAATGTAGGCTCTATTAAAGATGTTTACCAGGGCAGAGACTAAGTCCATTAAGTTCCAATTTTTTCTCACATTGATTTAATAACACATTTTGAGAAAACCCAGGTGTTTGTTTTTTTTTTTTTTGGCATAGATAAAAAAAATTTTCTTTTGCCTTTGAGTCATCATTTCATGTTTCCTGCCCTCTGTGTCCTTATTTGGGGTTTTGTGGGTGTCACCAAAGACAAATGAACAGTGTATTTGCACTTGTATCATTATCATACTTGTATGCAGGTACGGAAAAAAAAATCTTTCTTAAACATTTATACATTAAATGCTTGAAATTACAGTGGGCAATATGATAAAAATTAGCTTTGGACAAGGTCTGCCAAATGTGGTAATAAAAAAAAAAAAAAAAAAAAAAAAAAAAAAAAAATATATATATATATATATATATATATATATATATATATATATATATATATATATATATATATAAAACACACATGTTCGTAAATGACGGGGGTGGAACCCATTGTGGTATCTCTTTCAGTTTACCTCTTATGTGTAAACTGAAAAGCAGGAAATCCAAAGCAGTGAGCAGTTTCTAAAGTACTTAAACCAACCAGCTGAAACCGATATTTCCAGATTATGTGTATCTATAGTAGGCATTATACCCAGGTCAGTTTCCCTGATCCCTTGCTGAGATCCCCTTGGTCCCAACCAGCTTGGACTCGATTTTCTGATTCTCTTGATGTGATGGCTAGACGTTTAATTAAATTCAGTAGTGGTTGTTGGCCATCAGTTACACAGCATGAGGCAAATGAAGCAAAGTGACCATGGGATTTTCATTTCAGAATGAACATCGACTGGCTGTCCTAGGCTGGAGGGCGTCAGGCCTTTTAAACGATTTTTTTCCCCTCAAGAAATGCCTTTGTTTAAGATCCAAGGCTTGATTTATTGTTCTCACTAACAAAGTGCTAGCTTCAGTGCTCACTGCATGCCCATTCATGCTCAACACAGTTCATCTTGTAAGATTGCTTATCTTCACCATACCTCGCTGTGTACTACAGTAACCACTTCACTCGTCTCATCTCTCTACTCCCTCATGCTCTCCATTCTTTTGTTTGTTCTGTTATTTTACCCCTTCGGTTTTTGATGAGCAGGAAGTAGGAAGTTAACCCCATAGTGCCCTGCAGAGGCTGCGGGTATGCTCGTGAGTGCGTGTGATGCTGGACTGTAGCTTAGGAAACTCTTCCCGTGTGAAAGGCCCTCATGTGCACTGAGAGCTTGCTTCTGTAATCTGCACAATCATAGACTTGTCTCAGGTGAATAATTCAGACTACGTGCGGCATTAAAAACTTTTTGCATTTCATGCGTAGTTTCATTTGTGAACACACTCATAATGGCACATGGAGACTTGCTACTATGCATCCATTATCTCGCATTGATCTTTTGTAGCATTCATTCAACCCACTTTCTATCTAATGCATCTGTAGAGTATGTGCGTTTAGAAAATGATGAGAATTCCAGTGTTTTACTTCTCTGGGGGAAAAAACATTTATGCAGAAATTGATAAATAGAAAGTTTTAAATTAGTGTAACTGTTACTGGCTAAAAATAAATGTCTAATGATTAAAAAATTGTCTCATACCCCCTCTTCCTTCCCCAAAAAAGGGATATAAAACAAATCTTACTTGAACTATTGATCTTTCCCACAACAAAGCAATAAATAAAAAAAAAAGTACATATTTTTCCTTTAAGTTTATTTTTATGCATGACCTCTTACGAATGCTCATATTATCTTCATAATACATAAATACTAAATTTACAAATAGATCTACTTTTTATATATACCTCTTTATAACAGAAGGTAACGACTCCCTTAAGGTTTCAATTGTCAGTTTCAAGTCAACAAGTTCCCAAATCTATTCTAAGCAGATTTTTGCTTATTGTAATCAACCGTAAGCTAAGGACACAATAATTAGACTTGAAGTTGAACAACACTACAGGTTCTCTTTAACGGAACGTGAGGGTGTATCTGATTACTCTATCTTGGGGATGGAAAGTGGTCTGTCTCTACTCACTGTGTTTATGTGTCTTATTCTTCAGTGTCCTGTGGTCTGATAAGCGTGTGTGTGTGTGAGAAAGAGAGAGAATGACATGACATGAGATGAGAGACTGCAGGAAGTGACCAATACAGTCCTCCTTCAGTTCAGTTTGGTTTTATTTATACAGTATAGCGCTTTTAATATCAAACCTATAATAATGATATAATAATAATAATAATAATAATAATAATAATAATAATGATATAATAATAATAATAATAATAATAATATCAAATAGGAAAAAACCTTGAGGAACCAGACTAAACAGGGAAGCCATCCTCATTTGGGTGATAATGGATAACAGGGATTGTTTTGCAGTCATAAGCCCTATTCACACTAGATTAGTATTATCTGTGTACCTCGTGTGATTTAGAAATGAACCCCCCAGCATCTGAATTTCATGTGGCATTTGCACGGGATATCTATTATTTACGGAAGATGGATAAAAAGGCACGTAGAAATCAAAAATAATAACTATACGAGTAAATCCTGGTCAGATATGACAGACATGCTGATTCGCATGGGGCTAACATTATCACAGGACCTCAGTGTGCAGCGAAATGTGGTAGGTCATTTGCGGGGGGGGGGGGGATTTTTATTACAAATTACAGTCTTGATTAATTCTGTGCAAATAGGGCTATACTGTGTGTTAGGTGGCTGGAAGTTCAGTATAAAAGCAGAGATATTCAAGTTCATATGGAGCCCAGTTTCGTTTTTAGGCTCAGGCTCATGTACATACTGTAACTGTGAGAATTTGTGGGATTTTCAGATGTGTGAGTCAGCCGAGTCCAAGACCATCTTCATGGTCTAGTGGAACCGTCCCTAATCCACACGCTTCCTAAGTAGCCCATTCGAGACCACCCTCAGCAGAGAGCCAGAGGTCTGCACCATCCAATTACGATATTACAGCAAGATCCTGTTAAAGTAGCTCAGGTCTTTATAGATGATAGGGCAGTGATAAAATGACAAAACATCCCAGTGTGCAAAACACTGGCGTAGGCAGCAAAGATTAGATGAAGTGGATTTAAGATTGAAGGAGGCAGATGTGTAACGATAAGGATGTTTTTATAAGATATATACAGAGAGGGCAGATGGGGGCAGTAGTGGCTCAGGTGGTTGAGGATCTGGTTTGCTGATCAGAGGGTCAGGGGTTTGAGCCCTGCTGCTGCCAGGTTGCCACTGTTGAGCCCTTGGGCAAGGTCCTTAACACTATACACTATAGTATATAATAGCCAGCCACTGAGATTCTCAGTGCTAGTCTCATGCAGCAGGTGAGAAACATATGACCTATGTCAATAACATGCAGTTCAAATGATCTAATGTGGCGATGACGATAAAGGGAAAAAGTCAGAGTGGGAAAAAATACAGAGAAGGAGGATGAAGAGGGGAAAAAAGGTGTCCTCTCACTGTTTTTCCACTGGTAGCTATGCATCAGCAAATACCATAACTGCATCTGATATCGCTTACTTGTGTACTATGCTAAACAATTTATGAATATTCACAACAGTCCAGTATTCACATTAGGGCTGCAACTAACGATTATTTAGATAAACGATTAGTTGGCCGATTATTGTTTCGATTATTCGATTAATCGGATAAAAGCTAAACGCTTCTTTAATTTGATGTTTTGTTTATAATTATATATATATATTTTTTATATATATATATATATATATATATATATATATATAAACACTGTCAACTTGCCATCTGCATATAATATATATATATATATATATCGATTAATTGGATAAAAGCACCTTGCACCTCCAGGGTTCGATTCCCGTCTCTGTGTGCATGGAGTTTGCATGTTCTAGAAGTATTTTCCTTGCGTTCGTTGGGGTTTGAACGCCAAGAAAAAGCTGCATGCAACGTTTTTTTTACACCGTATAACCGCGCAGCCGGACAAACGCACGTCACCAAAGCCCGTGTGAACACACTCACTGACTCCTATGTGTGTGTAAAAAACCCTCGGCACTTCATCCGCGCTCACCGGACACTACGAACAGCAGAAAACGCTCGATTTTAACGCCCGATAAGAGGTGTTTAATGTAAATTGCTCCCATACCTTGGAGGACTTGGGGCGCGGTCTTTTTCCTGCAAACGCTTGTGTAACCTCCATTGCGCGAGCGACTGTGTATTTGTGCATCTTGTGGTTGCGCTCCTCAATAACTTGAGCAGCCCAACTAATCGATAACGGCATTCGTTGATAACGAATTTCATTATCGATAATTATCGATTTTATCGATTAGTTGTTGCAGCCCTAATTCACATTAATAAATACGAAATATGAGCAGATCAGTGGACTGAAAAAAAAAAGTATGGAAGGAGAGGGGGCTATAACAGATTCCATGGTTGTCTGCAAATTAATGTTGTTGACGCTAGACGGGTTTTGTCAATTAGCACTGAACCCGGTCCGGCGATGTTGTTTACATGACCTGCGCTTTAAAGTTCATTTCCCTTGCGTATAAAAACAGTTTACGTTTTAATGAGTCTCCCGCATATAAATATAAAAATTATGTCCTGTACATATGTTAGTGTAATAATCGTCTACATCTTCTAGTACTAGATGACAATAAATGATTTGAAGCATAGCTCATAACCCACCTTATTTTCAGTTCAGTAATCCTAATGAAACTGCAGTATGCCATAGTTTTCTAATTAGTCTCCTGTTCATTAGTGCATGTCCCACATGTCACAGGAGAAGGGGCATGTCTCATTTCAGGCATCTCTCATTATTTAACACACACATTAATCTCGCATCACATGAACCAGAAATATAAAGGCTCCTCTTTTATGTCTGCCTAAAACCAACTTTTTTTACAAGTTCAGCTTTGAAATATGTAAAGCAAGACGATTCTGGTCGTGGCTATGAAATTTACTCATGCAGCAATTAATGCTCATCTACAATGTCTTCTTTCATTCACACACTTACTCATGCACGTACACATTCACACACAGTCCTCCAACTGTGAACACACATTGCTCTAACTGATATGAACATCCTGTTTCAGATTATTTGTCTGTGCTGTGTGTTTATATTGACCGGGCCGGATGTGAGTTTCAAGTTCTGACTTGTGAGCGTATTGCTAATTATTTTTAAATGATTTTGAGGTTCAGCAACACTTCAGTCCATTATGCAAGTTTCATATAGGTTTGTGTAAGCCTGGAGAGGAAGAGAAGTGAGTAGTTAAAGTGATAGTAGATTAGCCTGGATTTTTGACCCTGACCTTTATCTTCCCACTTCCTCCTTCCTGTTTGAACATTGTGCTTTTCCATCTTTCTCTGTTTGATCTAATTACCAGAAGTTATGTGGGCTGTATCACAAGTAATGCAAAAATGGAGAATGTTTTATTAACTGACTGTGATGCTTTTGCTTTTGAACCCAAATCTTGAATCATCTTTGAAAATCTGTTGTTGGTGGTAGATGGGATCTCACTCTGTGGTTTGTCTTCAGTGCAGATTTCTCCTTCTTTAAACAACTTAGCCTATCCATTCATATTGCTCCAGTCAATTGTGTCATGTCATTCTGTAGTGCAGTGGGAGACCATCAAAGAGATTTCCAAAGAGGCTTTGAGATTTGGATACAATGATGGTGCAAATGCAACACTTATGATGAGTCAAGACTTGTTTAGAGGAATATGTGCAATTTGAATGCCCTAGGTCAATTGGTAAAAAAAGTTCTGCATTACTTTCAGGACAGCCTTCATATTAAAGTCAAAAGTTTTAGATTCTGGCAGAAAAGTAGTATGGTATAATAAGCGCATGGAACCAAATGTCAAGAATGTATAAGTAAAGCACTATGAAAATGTAGTAATAATAATAATAATAATAATAATAATAATAATAAGCAAACATTTATAACGTACAATGACAACACATTATAAACATTATTGTATTTAATTACTGAACATGGTTCTTAATAGATCACAAATGGTGAGATCGATTTAAAATTTAAATTAATAAACTCATTGAGAATAAATTTGGCATTATTATTATTATTATTAGCTGCATAGGGCATTGGTGGCTCAGTGATACGTCTCTTGTGTGCCATTGGCAACACACAGTACTGAGCTTGTCAAACACAGGCATCTGTTGGCTTTTGTACAACGAGGAAGTAGATCAAACCCAGTCAGACCTGTTTCTCAAACCGCATAAAATAAGTGTCCCAAAATCTGGAGCGTTAATGTCTATTTTTAATTATTATTATTATAGTCTCAGTAGGCCCATCAGTAAATGTCTCAGGATCGTTGAACAAGCTATTTAAAAATATATCCAAAGTCGTGACTTAAAAGTGAAGGCTTCTTCAAGTAGACCATCAGGAACAGCCTGGTGGACTAGAAATATGACTCTTCTTCACTCTACATGGCTGATAATTGTTTTTACTCTATTCAAGCACATTGCTTCACCACTGGCTGCTTGTAACCACGCACAATAACATCTCAAATAGAGCGCCTGAAAACGTCCCCCCTTTGACACCGCCGGTTAAATCTCTGTGTTTTGGAGAGTATTTTTTTCCAAGACGTCTAAGTGATTTCGATAAACTTTCTTAAGGAAACATAAAACAGTCTTTAGCTTGCTCCTTAAACATTGGGTAGCTGTCCTGTGACTTGGCATTAGCAGCAATTTGGAAAGATAAGATGACTTCGCATGTGACGGATGAAACACATGCCTAACAGTTTATTTAACTGTCATGTGAGTGAGAGAGCAGAGACTTGGCTTTGAATAAAGTGGGAGAAATATTAGGATAAAAGTTTTTTCTTTTAGGGAGGTTAAGCATACATAAGGATATGTCTCAAGACTTATCTACCTTTATGCAGCAACATAGAGAATATGTACTGTGTACAGTATATATATACATATATATATACACTATTTGTATTTTGATGGAGGTTATTTTAAGTATAGAGGAGGTTCGAGTCTGATGTGGTAGAGTGTAACACGTGTTACTGCTCTATAGCTGATGAACCTGAAAAGTGCATGCATGTTCAGATTTGTTTAATACCATCATCTTTGAGATTTTATTCCTACTCATCTATAAATTTCCCGTCATGTATAGTGTATATATTGCAAGTCATGAAGATTGATTTTGTGATTCTGTATACTGTAGTGTTCCAGACGTCCTTGTGTATGTACAGAAATGCAAAATCTTCCATAAATGCTAAGTTTGTACTCTTAGTCTTCACCTGTTGCACCTTGTTTTGTCTTGTTGTTCTGTAGACGTGATATTTTATCCCATTGTCCACAGAGGGGAGGTACTGGAACATAGACTTCAAATTGAAGTTTCTGTAACCTCACACGTTCTGACCTTTAGTTCCATGTTAATGTTTTGTACAGAGCTGCCTAGCAGCTAAGGGCCTTTGGGGAATAGTTCAGAGAGCCTGCGAATGTGTGTGTTTTTGTCTCAGAGCCTGCGCGCAGCAGCCAAAGATCGTCCTTCCTCTTCCCCTGTGATAAAGGGAGGGTCTTTATCATGTTGTCCACTTTCAGTCACATTTGGAGACTTGCTTTCGTAAACTCTGTTCTAATTAGCCTGTTAACACACACATGGCAACACACCTCTACTGACACATACACACAGCTAACCGGAACGTTCTCTGATTCACACTAGCACTAACTGAATCACACAAGATGATACACACATACACACCTAATTACTTGCCAGATTTACATTCGACTTCGGCCATACAGTGTAGTTACGCAGTCCTCAGGGAGTGAATATCTGTACTGGAGTTTTCTAGAATCTGACAGGACATGGATTACTATGCATTTTTGTCACAGGAAGGAATTACTTTGTGAGGAATTAGATAACTTTGTTTAGTAACTTCAAGTGTATGACTCATTCTGAAGTCCTCAGCTCTTCCCCATGCTCTCTTACTCTATCCACCTTATAAACATAACATAAATAGTCGAATTTGTAAATCCCTCTGATTTGAAGTCAGGTTTATTGTGTAGCTCATTAGCTTCTTAGCCACCCTGTGTGTCTTCACTATCTGGGGAATTCCACTGTGAGTCAGCTCCATAGACTGTATGATCAAATCATGGTCTATGTTGCCAGATGATACACAGGGGATTGGTAGAGATATGAGCGGAGATAAGCATTTTCGCAGCAGAACACGATAAATGCCATTTCAGACTTATACTTGTTTTTGCAAATTATTATTCTTGGCTACTCGATGGTGTCTATAACAAAGTGTTTCTTTCGCTATATAACTACATTAAGAAACTTTAAACGTCTCCATTTTAAGCAAAACATTTAATTGAACTGACCGATTTGGTGGCTGATGTGGATGGTTTAAATGTGTTGTGTTGACAAGGGTTTTTCGAGAATGTTGAAACCAAGAAAAGGACCTTTAACCCGATTACTGCTATTGCATCGATCAAGCTGTAATAAATTTCAGGTAGTCAGTTAATGAAATAATGTAACGTAAAGAACTGTAATAAAATGTTATTGTTGCCACATCTCTAAGTAGCGAGCTTCCAACATTTACATATTGGCAACTAGCACAGCATCATGTCTGTTAGTTGTGAATTATTTGATAAATTTGTTCATAATTATAACAAAATCTAAAATATTACACCTGAATATTTACAGAATTTCCAAATGTATAGGATTGCAATACAAATCAAATTGGCAATTACAGTAGGTATCGAGATGATCTTATATTGGTGATTCCCATCCTTAAATGAAATACAAGTATATGTTGCCCAACATCTGCAATAGGTTCTGTGAAATAAATACAAACACCATGTTATATACTTTGCAAAGTATGAGGAGTACTGAAGTGTAAGCACTGTGGTGAAGCAGAACAATAACACTGCAAAACTTTGAAATATGCCCAAGTGATTTCTGGAAACCTGATGAACATGCTGTGTGTGGGAACCTGTAGTGTTCATGTTGTCTAGTTCTGTCCACTATTACTATAATATTAGCTTATAAACCCTACTGATCTGACTGACAGACACGTCGGTAAGCTGATGCATGCATGTTATACAATACATACCTGTACTATAATAGAGCTGTTGTCATGTGCCGGAGTGACACTGAAACTGGTAGACGAGGAAGCTGAAAAGGCTGTAAACTGACATCTTTGTTTCGCTTATAACGTTTCTCATGATCAACAATCTTTGTAAATGAAGCTTTTGTCTGCCACTACTTCTGTTTCACTCACTACAAAAACACAGTCAAAGCACGAGTTTGCTATATTTTTTATTAAAACATAACTGCCATATTATTGATACTGAGCTGAAGCCTAAATTCAACACAAACACACCTGCAGTCTGATTTCTTACATTTAGGCATTTGGCAGACGCTTATCCAGAGCGACTTACATTTTTATCTCATTACACATCTGAGCAGTTGAGGGTTAAGGGCCTTGCTCAAGGGCCCAACAGTGGCAACTCGGTGGTTGTGGGGTTTGAACCTGGGATCTTCCGAACCGTAGTCCAACGCCTTAACTGTGGAATGGAGATTGAAAAACAATATCACCAAATTCACACTGAATTCAACCAAACAAATGTGGAAAAGCATTTGTGCTTCATAACAACCTTATGATTTAAAGAAAAGAAGAATCTGTTTGTAATAGTTCTTGCTTCATTGGAAAACTTGTTTTTCTTAAAACTGTAACACATGGACGTATCTTATTTTGCTGTCAGACTTTTCAGATATTGCTAGGGTTTCAATGATTTTTCCATGTGCATGCAAAACATGGAGGTAAACAGTTTGTTCAACAAGTGACAAAGTGACGCGGAGGAAAAAAATCCCATAAATAAGGTGAAAGAGACGGATCCAAATGATTGACTTAAATTCATACTCGTACTGATCTTATGGCATGTGCGGTCCAACGTTTCTTCAGTTCCTCATTCACCACTTGACTTTCCACCTGCAGATGGTTCGCATTTACTGTTTAATATGAAAAAATGAAAGAATAATTGTAAGCAGAGTTTCATCCTATCCTATAAGGACATTATAAAGAAAGATAAAGCTTGGCAGGACATAGCAGAGTTTGTTTGCGGTCTGTTAGATGGTCTATTGCAGTTAACAGATTTTGCTTAACTGTCAGCCAAACTCGCATCAACCATATAAACACGATTTCACACTGATTAGTACATTATTTAATTTGTGTTTAACTAGTTAGATTTAAAAACTGTAAACTGCACAATTATTACTGTTATTCATTCTCAAACGCTGGACAGATGCCATCACTACTTCTTGCTTTCTGGTGTGAACGTAGGGTTGCTTTCTGTGTTCCTAATACGCGTGTGTGAATCAGAGAAATTGAGAGAAATCAGGAACAGAGCCATATTGTGCCAGTATCAGTGTACAACTCTGTTCCTGAGTGAAAGGTCGTTTGTGTGAAGAGTGACTGCTTGTATGTGTGTGTAAGAGTGAGAGAGATTTGGGTAGGGGGCAGTTGGGCAGGTGCAATGACAGCTGGTGCGGGCAGCCCAAACCGGGAGGGGGGGAGGGGGGGGAGAGAAACAAGCGAACATGGCAGTGGAAACGAGGACGTGCGATTGGCGCCAGTAGCACTTCCAACCAGATTTGATTTTCCACTGCACAACACGATGAGTGTTTTTTTTCTTCAAGGACGTTTTAATGTTAATTATATTAGTGCAGCTTTATGTTTTTTCAGCACTGGCTGAATTTGTCACCGAGTATTCATTGCGTGGGTTTGTGTGTGTGTGTGTGTGTGTGTGTGTGTGTGTGTGTGTGTGTGTGTGTGTGTGTGTGTGTGTGTGTGTGTGTGTGTGTGTAGGGAAGAGAGAGAGAGATAGGGCAGGTTTGAAGAAAGAGGACAGCTATGAACCAGCCTTCATTGAACAGCACTTTATAGAGAGGGAAAGAATAAAAGCAGCAGAGGGAGGAGACAGAACGTGCAGCATGTAATTTGGGTTTTGGCGTTTCTAGTCATGTGCGCTATTTTTACACCCGAAATGAAACACACATCTCAACTACATGCTTAACAGGCAGATTACAGTGCGATGAAACTAGTAGGACAAATGAAACCTGGAAGAGAAACGGAAGGGAAAAGCAGAAACAGCATTATCTAGGATGAGGGCTAAGGGCTGTAGGACAGCATGGAGACAGCAGACGTGTGAGGATGAGGCGAGCCAAGAGAGAGGAAAGGAAAACACACGCAGAGCCAGTGACTTTTGATGATTATTTCCAAACCCATCTGTTTCATGCCCGGCAGGTCCCAACGGGCATTTAGCTTTATGTGCAATCTTCACTGAATCAAACATATTAACACAGCGGTAAATGGAAATGACTGTGCTGAGCAGGCAAGAGCTTGCTCAAAAAAAATAAAATCAGATTAAGGTTCATTGTGTCTTTAAATGAATTCCTATGCTTCCTTGAAGGCAATTGTAGAGTAAGACGGCTCTGGGAAAGAAACGTTAGCGCTTAACTAAAGTGTCTTTCACACACATTAGCCTATCAGTTCTGCTCTTTAGTCTGTCGTACTGCTAAGCGTGTGGGAGGTTTTGCATTCTGTCTTTTGTCAGATTAGACATACTTGTTGGCTTTTGTGGCCATAAATAACCTATATAGGCTAATGTTAGTTTATAGCTTTTATACATTTCTCAGTTCAGCTTTGTAGTAAAGAGTTCTTTCAGTTGGGTTCTGATGATTTTCCATCAGCTCAATCATGTTTTTAAAGGCGGGCCGAATGGAACCTTCCAAAATCAGAAGCTCTCATGAGTAACTTCTGCCAGTTTGTAAAAAAAAAAAATGTGTGTGTATATATATATATATGAGTAACTTCTGCCAGTTTGTAAAAAAAAAAATGTGTGTGTATATATATATATATATATATATATATATATATATGAATAGTAAAAATGAAGACATCATGGTGGTCCAGTTTCCCAGCGCACTGCTGTGTTGGTGAATGTAAAGAGATGCTTTTCTCTAGTGATTAACTTACATTTGTGTTAATGATTGTTGTTCGAACACCACAGATTTAGGCAAGAATTTTGTATGGGGTTTAATTTTTTTCCAGTTTTATAAACCTTTCCATGATTTGTGATGTTTCATTAATAAAACTACATATTGGTGAGCTTAGTTGGAATTAAATCTTTGTTAGTGATTGAAATGTTTGGCTTTGTACTTTGAAAAGGTTGTTATATATTATATGTTTATTATAAAAAAAAAAAAAGGCTATCCATGTAAATCTTTATATATACAAAATGTGTAACAGCATGTTGTGTCAAACACAAAGTTGCCACAAAGTTGGAGGCACAGAATTGTCCTGGGTGTCTTTTGACAATGCACCTGTGCAGAAAGCGAGCTTCATGAAGACAAGTTTGATGTGGAAGAACTGGATTGGCCGGCGCAGGTCGCTCATTAAAAACTCCCCACAGCAACAATTGTAAATCTACTTGAAAGCCTTTACAAAAGAGCGAAGCTTATTAAAACACCAAGGGGGAACTAAATCTGGAATGGGGTGTTTAAAACATGTCTGGCACATGCCTAGATGTCTACAAACCTTTGGCCATATAACATATTACCCCTACGTTTCACATATTAACGCTACTAAAGATATAATGCCAGGCCAGAGTGTTGCATCTAGTACTTGATTTCTCTAGATAATAGGGACCTCTTGTGGTAAGCAGGTACTACTACAGAGTGATTTTAATCTTGGTTGCAATTTCATAGGTTGCCATTTTTTACTTGCCAGAACTCTTACCACCGTCTTTCTGTGCACCTTTATTTTGCTACAGGAGGAGGCGATTCCTGAACTGGAGATCGATGTGGACGAGTTATTGGACATGCAGAATGATGAGGATCGTGCTGCACGTGTTAAGGTTCTCCAACTCGCTTTTTCTACTACTGTCATGTTCATTTATATAAAGCTCTGTAGGAAAAGATTTTTTTGTATTTACAGCATATTTCTGTTCTTTTACAGGATCTGCTGGTGGACTGTTACAAACCTACTGAAGTAAGCAACCTTTCCACCAAGTTTGCATTACACTACGATGTAACGCATGAAGCTATAATGTGCATTTACTATGTGCCCCTTGTATTTAATGAGAACTTCACACAGTGAATAATATTGATAAATCATCGCATACATAATATTAATCCCTTTAATTTATACAGGCACTATACACAAACAAAGGTGCTGTATTTGAATCAGAGAGTTTTTCATGCATTTCTTTTCTAATGTTAACCATTCCTCCCTTATTCTTCTTGTACCCCTGTAGGACTTTGTAGTCAAGTTGCTTGACAAAATCCGCGGCATGCAGAAGCTCAGCACACCTCAAAAGAAATGATACCCCTACGTCCTTGGCTCTTCCTCCTAACCCTCCCCCAGCCAATCCCAGCTTCTTCCTCTGCTTCACTAGGTGCTCCAGCAATTACCTGAGGTGGGGGAAGAAGTGCAGTGACTGGGGAAGCTAGCCAATCAGATTCTTATAAGCAGGGCTTATTATTGTCTTTTTTTTTTTTCATTTTGTTAATTTTGTGTTATATATATTTTTTTTCTTAATTGGAATAATATTTCACTGTGTTTTTAAAGCATTTGTAGAAATCCTAGCAAGACGTTTCTACACATAGATTTTTAGGGATTACTGTGTGAAATTTTGCTCTGATGCAATACTGTATGTGTGTCCCCAGGGGACAACACTCGCTATAAACGTGCTGTTTTTAATGTTACAATATAGTAAGTTGGAAGTACATGAGATATATGCAGCCTTGTCCATTTAACAACAACAAAAAAAAAATATCCTTACATTTTTCTTGGGTACCTTTTATGCAGTGTAAAAGGGGAGTGATGATGTAGATCTGGGTGGATTACGGTTGGAAAACTGGATATTTTTTGAGACGTATAAAGACACATACATAGAAACACGTTGATACAAAAGTGCAGACAGCTGGGCGTCACCTCCCTCATGGATCAGTGGGAACATATAGCACACATCACAGCTGTGGTTATGAGGCCCTATCACATACAGATGTGTGCAACGGCATGTGGAGCACAGAGGGAGATGAAGGCATGCTGGAGGATTGTGCGGTATGCCACAAAGTCTGCCAGTTTCTAAAATTTTAATTCATGTTTTCGTTTGAATCTGGTAAATCTTCCTACCCAGAAAGCATCTGGTTCTTTTTCACAGCTGATCAAACACAACAATAATAGGGCTATTTGCATATCCCATGTCTGTAAGTGGATTTAGTAGCCAAGGGCTTCACTTTCAGGCCCCCATTTTTCACATTAATTTCACATACACACACAAGTGCAAAGCTTCTTAAACTTTATCTTGTTAAGACAAAAACAAAGTAAAAAGCAATTGAGAGTTTTCCTCTAACACCACCTCATATTTGTTCCTTCTGCATTGTGTCTCCTCCCTTTTCCATTCAGCCCTCATCTTTTCCTGGTAGAAATACCCTTTTCTATATCAGACGTTGCCTTAGTACATAAAGTATGTTACACAAGCCAAATAAAATGAAGGCATTCATTTGAGAAATATTTATATAAAGGCTCAATTTCAACTTTGCATTTAAATAATACGTTGACTACATTTGGAAAGTTGAATACAATTTCAAAACAGTACTTTAAGATGTGCATAAAATTAAATGGATTTGTTAGTTTTTTTTTGTATTTGATAAAGCGGTTTTTTTTTTTTTTATACAGAAAATGCTAATATCACAACCTAAATTTAATAAGACAAATGATGCCTTTGGTAAAATGTAAGCATCTGACAATAATCTGTGATTGAAGGTGGGGTAGGGGAAAATATGAGAAAATGTAGCAATAACTTGTTTAAATAGTTTCTTGGTTTGTTATACTTTATGCAAGTTTAATAAAAAAAAATTATAAAATACCATATTTTGCCTTACAATGTGTGAAGTTTTATTAAACATATTTGCATAAATTTTAAGATAAAGTCATAACAGCAATTCACTTATGGGTTCTGCACAAGACTCAGTGTATCTTTCCTTGAGAAAGAGGTTGAGGTTCTCAGGAATTGTCTTTGGAATGTAACCAGTTAAACAGGAAAACCTGCTGTGCTTGCATAATATTCTCTGGAAGCTTAGTGAATTTATCCAACATAAAATTTTGAACGATAATGCACATACAGTCAAGGCCATAAGAACCATTAGACTGTTACACAATTTCATAATTCTGTAAACAATGACAACATATTTAAAATTACTGTCTGTTTAGAAAGTCCCTATTTTTTATTTTTTTTTTTACAAACAAACCCATAGAATATAAGGATTTTTAATGCATGCAAGGAAATCCTTTGCTGTCAATTACCAGCTGAATTCTGCAGCCCATAGACACCAGAAATTCTGAGTTTCCTCCCTGGAGGCCTTCACTGCAGCCACCTTCAGTTGCTGATTGTTTATGGGTCTTTCTGCCTGCAGTTCTCTTGTCAGTAAGTGAAATACATGCTCAGTATGGTTGAGGTCACAGAATTAACTCATTCCATTTCTTTGTTATAAGAAGCTCTTTGATTGACTTTGTGATATGTTTGTCATTAACCATATGTGTTGTAAAGTTTCCAATCTGTCCAAAAATCTTTTTTTCAGAACTGTAGCAGCTTGTGTAACTGTAGTCAGTTGCATATTGAAAATTCCAATGGCGTAGTGGTTAGCACTGCCGCGCTGCACCTCCACTATGTATTCAAGTCCCACCTTGGGTCTGTGTGTATGGAGTTTGCATGTTATCCCTGCTATGTGCTTGGTGGGTTACCTCTAGTTTCCTCCCACAGTCATGCAGATCAGGATAATTGGCGCTCACAAATTGCCCATAGTGTGTGAATGAGCAGGGTGTACTCCACCTCTCTCCTGGGATAGGACCCTCTTGACCTTGCATACAGGATAAAGCGGTATAGATGAGTGAGTGAGTAAAAGCTACCAAAATGCAAATTCAGCACTTGGAATCAACTTGTAGGGAAATAATTAGTCAGGCCACACCTTGCTATGTTTATTATTCAGTTGTCCAATTACTTTCGAGTCTTTTTGAAATACATTACCTGCACAGTGACTTTTTTTTTGTTCTTCGCAAATCCCAGCTTTGTTAGTAGGCTGTGGTCAGAGCACAGGGTTAGCCATTATTCAGTGCCCCTGGAGCAGACTGGGTTAAGGGCCTTGCTTAAGGGCCCAACAGGTGCAACATAGGCTTGAACCATCGACCTTCTGATCAGTCACTCGGAACCTTAACACACTGAGGCCAAGGGCCACATGACCATCACACACAATATACTGTATGGTGCGCTTTTTAAAACTGTAGCCACAGTTGGGAACATATGCCTGTCTTGAAGGTCCTCTATGCTGTAGCAGTGTACTTTCGCTTCAATGGTTTGAAGGGGCCAATAAACAAGATTTGCCAAGGTCAGAGTGGAAGAACTTAAGTGTCCTGTAGTAACAGAGCCCCGAACAGCCTTAGAATAAACTGGAACTGCTGACTCAGGAAGACATCTAGTGGA
Organism: Channallabes apus; assembly: GCA_030522415.1. Classification (NCBI taxonomy): domain Eukaryota; kingdom Metazoa; phylum Chordata; class Actinopteri; order Siluriformes; family Clariidae; genus Channallabes; species Channallabes apus. The sequence continues at coordinate 32,193,035 of CM060108.1, read as the reverse complement.
ATGTTCCCAGAAGAGTGGGAGGGGTATTATACTAGCAAATGAGAACTAACTATGGAATAGCATGTTTAGTAAGCACATATGGGTGTTACGATCCAGGTGGTGTCCACAAACCTTTGGATGAATAAAAATGAATGCAAAATTTCATAATGATTGTGTTTTCTGTAACAAGAAAATGTCTGAAGATACAGCACTGCAGCCTAAAGCGTTTAGAGAACTATTGATAAACTCACCCCAAAAAGCAGAATCATACCCCTAAGTAAATATAAATAAATGACAACAAAATAATAAAACGTTATCAAATACAATTATGCTATGTGTGGCGTGTTTTAGAAATTCAACTACTTTGATTCATGATATCATGCAGGCGACTATTAAACGTCACGTGGTCTCATGGCGGAAATCCCCATTCCATGAAACTCCACTCCTGTTATTAGTGCTTTGTTTCGCGTTGTCATTCACATCCCTATTGGACACTTCTGGGTTTCACTTTCTATCGATGAGTCAGCGATTTGTAGTTCTCGTGATCCTATTGGACCGCGTGGTTTGTAACGTGCTCTCTGATTGGCCGGCGCGGAAACGGCGACGACGACGAAAACGAGCAGCGCAAATCCTGAGGAAGTCGAAGTTGTCCCAGTTGATAGAAATCTCCAGGAGCAAATAATTCCTCTGCTGAACGACTTGAACACAAACCGGGGTTGAGGTAAGGCTTTGGGGTGCACTTAATGACGCCGTTTTCCCGTGTCGAGCGCTTTTGGAGCTGTGAGCACACCGCTGCAGCGTCCAGGAGCTCGGGTTTCACGGCGAGTTTAGGTCAATGACACACACACACACACACACACCAAGCTACACGTCTGCTGCTTCTAAACACGGACATCAGGAGTAAATCTAACCAGCAGCATGTTGTCGAGTACCTTTTAATGGGCCGTCTTTCAATACATTCTTATGTGAGGTCTTTTCAATGCGGAACTGGAGGAGCCGAAGGGGACAAAACACATAACACAAACAATTAGGGCATTTACGCTTGTCAAAGGGTTGCTGCCACTGAGGGCAAAACCTGCATTAATGGAGGCCACGAGGTCAGAGAGACAAAGCTGCCCTGAGCTGATGAGGAAATAAGCAAGTCTTTAGTGATTATTACTTCTTAGTGAAATGCTGGCATTTGAAGAAGGCTATAAGAAGCAAATTAGCTATTTCCCCCCTTTCTTTCTTTAAAAATAAAATCAGAAATCTAGCAATTCTCCATAAATGTTTTTCACGAGTCCTGGGATTCAGATAAAAAAAATAAAATCTAATCAGATGATCAAAGTCAGAACTATTCAGGTCTATAAAATAATCATCTCCTAAGTTCATAAGAGTTCTGAGTTGTTCATTGTTGTATGCAAAACATTAGGGCCACCCCTGGTACCACTTTGATGGTTATAGATCTCCAGTCCCTCCCTGTATTCAACAAGACAAGTACCATTCTTACCATTGCACTGGTTCTGTAAGATAATCTTAATAAACATCAACCAGCAAAATGAATAATTTTGGCTGGAAATTACTTTTTGATATGCTGGATGAGGAAACAGCTGGAACTTCAAAGCTGGGGAAAAAGCAACGACTGAAGATCTTACCAGTACCATTCGATTGAAAAAGAAGAGTGTTTAAAGTTGCACAGGTTTAGTAAGATAATAAACCAGCAAAATTAATATATATATATATATATATATATATATAATTTGTAAATGTTATATGGTGAATGAGGAAATACCTGGAGGTACAGCTAAAGCTAGAAAATAAAAAAAGATTCACATTATGGACCTTTATTATTGACTTTTTTTTTTTTTTTTTTTTTTTTACTTATTAGATGATTTTACTTTTCTTCTCAAACTACTACTACTACTTCTCCTTGGCATTTTACTGGCAGTTTGCATCCACAATACTGCATTACTGCTACCTTCTGGTGCTGATCTCCCTTATCTCCCTTTTTCTAGTCCTTTCATCCATCAGAAACCCATTACATACCTTGCTAAATACCTTTCTAATTTGTAAAAAAAAATACCACTTAACCACTTTATCCATATTCGAATGGAGAAAAAAGTTCAAATCACTCTTTGTCCGAATTGCTTGAACCAGTGGAATACTAGCAGCATCAGTCTTGTTGAAAAATAGCGGACTAGGTACAGCCTTAACATTTACATATTATATTTAGGATTTGAACAACTTTGACAAGAGACGAATTGTGGTAGATAGAGGACTAAGTCAAAGCAACTCCAAAATGGCACCTCTTTTGGGATGTTCTGTCTGCAGGGGTCAGGACCTACTAAAAGTTCTACAAGGAACAAAAAGCAGTGAACTGGTGAAACGGTCATGGTTGTCCAATGTCATGTTACTGGGTAATCACAAAGCCCTCCATCCTGGTGACTCTCCTACTCTAGAAGAACCTACAGTTTTACCGTTGACTGTTACAAAGTGCAAACACAGGAGACTCCTTTACCAAAAGTGTTAAACACTGCTTCAGTGGGAAAATCACCCTATCAGCAGTTACACATATTTAAATGTGATTATGTATAGTGTCTTGTGCTGTTTGAATGATGTGATTTAAAGCAGAAAAAAATGTCACCAGGTCTTGACAAATCATATTATGTGAATATTAACAATTATAATAACAATTAACACCCTCTGACCAATCGGAATCGAGCATTTGACAGCACTGTGGTGTAAGATAGCGAAAAGATGAAAATATTAGAAATAAAAGATGCAACAGGAATGGTTTTGTTATTACTCTTAATTCATTCTAAAATATGAAAGACAAGCACAGAATACAATGAATAGAAATGCTGTATAGAGGGCTTTGTACTGTACAGTACAATCATGGTAGTAAATTATAAACATGTGTTTTTTTTATAAATGGAGTAGCAGCTATAATATTACTTTGCCTAAAGAGCTTGATTGTGTAAGGTGTGCCAAAGGTCCATATCCATGGTGGAAATTAACACTTTGCACCAAAATGTGACAAAACATAATTCATATGATTGTTACAAAGCATAATTCATATGATTGCCATTTCTTTGCAAACACACACACCAAGTTGTCTCTCATTCTTATGCATGTAATTGCATAAATTGTGTTCATTTTCTCGGTGTATGGAGACTTTCGAACATCTTGTAGTTAACATGTACTTATCATAAAAGCATATATGCCTTCATGATACTTGTATATGTTCCTCTTTTAATCCGCAGTAAATCGAGGGCGTGTGCAGCGACGATGCCAGCCCAACCTGCTCCGCGTGATGCAGAGGAAGAGATGGAGACGGAGCCTGACTTGGAGATGCCTCATGCTAACGGAGAGACGGAGGAGGAGAGGGAGCGGGAGGGAGGAGAAGCAGAAGAGACAATGGAGGAGAGTGGAGAGGAGAGAGATAGTGACCTAGAGGAGACGGAAGCAGAGGAAGAGGAGGAGGAAGAAGAGGAGAGTTCAGGTGTGCTTATCAAGCATTTATCACCAGCTCTGTTCATCATCTTTAAAATGATTGAGAATCTTTACTAATTTAATTTCATATTATAATCATATCACACAATGATGGATCAGATTATCACAGTTGAGTGTTTGTGTAATCTTCTGATAGAGATTGATGATGAAGATTGTGAAAGGAGGAGAATGGAGTGTCTGGATGAGATGTCTGATTTGGAGAAGCAGTTCCTGGAACTCAAAGAAAAGTAAGACTTTGATTGTGCATTCAGAACCATGAGACACTACTTGAACAATTCGGGATTTAAATACATGACCTTGTGGTTGTTTAAATTCGTTGAAGACAATAATGCATTTATTGACAGAAAAACTTCTTTAATCAAACTGGTTACTTATTCTCTGTAAGGGCCATATTCCCAATATCATTATCTGTCAGGCTGTAATGAAGAGCACTGTAAAGTAAGGGTTAAGATCATGAAGACAGCAATCACTGGATCAAAGACTCAAACAGAAATGTTAATCAGCTTTATGTAGTTTATATAGAAGCAGTGGTGAATATTCAGCGGAAGCAGGACCTCTGTTGGCATGGTGGTGAAGTGTCCCAGGCAGATTCAATCAATCACATTTGGTGCATTATACCAGTACATTATCTCCTCTGTTTGCTTTTATTCTTTTACTCCATGTTCCTCATTTTTTTTCATAACAATAAGTAATTGATTCTTTTTCTAATTTGTCTTTTGGCTCTGAATCAACTGCCTCCATCTAATATTATCCTCTGCATCCTCTTCTCTTTCACCAATTTACTTCATTTCCTCTCTCATTGCATTCATAAATTTCCTCTTTGGTCTTCCTCTAGACCTTCTTGGCAGTTCTAATCTCGAGATCCTTCTACCAATATATTCACAATCTCTCCTCTGAGCATGTCCAAACCGCCTCAATCTGTCTTCTCCGACTTTATCTCCAAAACATCTAACGTGGGTTGTCCCTCTGATGGACTCATTCTTGATCCTATCCATCCTTGTCACTCCCAAAGTGAACCTCAAGATCTTCATCTCTGCTACCTCCAACTCTGCTTCCTGTCTTTTCTTCAGTCCCACTATGTTTAAGCCGTAGAACATGGTCTCTCCAGTGTCTTGAACAGCTTGCAGTTCATTCTCGCTGATGCTCTTTTATCACACAACACACTTGACACTTTTCTCCTAAGTACTTAAAGTCCTGCACCTTCTTTACCTCTGCTCCTCGGGTCCTTCTCATCTATCACACTCATGTATTCTGTCTTGCTGCAGCTAACCTTCATTCCTTTCCAGAGCATACCTCCACCTCTCTAGATTATTCTCCACCTGTTCAATAGTCATCTGCAAACATCATAGTCCATGGAGATTCCTGTCTAACCTCATCTGTTATCCTGTCCATCACCAGAGCAAACAAGAAGGGGCTCAGAGCCGATCCTTGATGAAGCCCTACCTCCACCTTGAACTCTTCTGTCACACCTACAGCACATCTCACCACTGTCGTACAGCTCTCATACATGTCCTGCCCCACTCTAACATATTACTCTGCCACTCCAGACTTCCTCATACAACACCATAGATCCTCTCTTGGCACCCTGTCATACGCTTTCTTTAATTTACAAAGACACAATGTACTTTTCCATCAGCATCCTCAAAGAAAATACTGCATCTATTGTACTCTTTCTAGGCATGAAACCATATTGCTGCTCACAAATGCTCACCTCTGCCCTTAACCTACAGTAGCTTCACTACTCTTTCCCACAGCTTCATTGTATGGCTCATTTAGGGCTGGGCGATATGGCAAAAAAGTAATCTCGATCATTTTCCCCCATATTGAACGGTAACGATATATATTTCGATATAAGCTATTAATGCTGCCAGCTGTAAAAGAGTATCCCAACAATGACTGAAGCCACAAAAATTAAAGGGTTCATTAAATTACATTTTAAAGTATAGTTTATTAACAAAAACAGATGACAGATTTGGCCTTAAAAATTAATATACTATAGGCACATGCTCAGAATCTTTACAAGGCAAAGATTTTTATAAAAAAAAAACATACTTGTTTGTGATGATAAAAAGTATCTTGTGATGATAAATTATAATGTTTTGAGATTTTTAAACAATAATGAGAAACATTTAGACCACACACACTAGGGCTGTCTTTTATCCCACAATTAAGAGTTAAATAAAGGCTATTTCACACGGCCCCAATAAACTGACATAATGGCTTAAGCATGCAATGACAACAAAAATGGAATGAATTATGAGAAATTATCACGTTATTTATGTAGAACAGATGCATTACTCACTTTTTAAAACATTAACACCATGTAACATGCTTAATATATATGCATATTTATTTAATAGCGTCAAGCAGGTCTAGATAATTTATTTATTTATATCTGCCTTTACAGCACACAACTTCACGCAAATTGGTGTTTGTTAGGGCAGTGTGCATACAACAGCATTTTCTAAATTATGCAGTCAAACATGCTGTGAAATCGTAGGATATGTTATAAGTCCTCATAAGCTGTTTTAGCACTGAAAACGTTAACTTGAGTAGATGCTTAACTTACCAATGGCTAGATGCAGCTATCAATGTGGGCCAGGACAATTTCACTTTTACTATATAGTTGGGTACCTGCTAGATGTTGTAAAGATCATATTTGCCTGTCAGAATGGTTTAAGCCACCAAAATAACGTTTTATTGATAAACTGCGCAGCTTTGGCCAGCGTGAACACTCCTGTTAGCAACGAGGCGAATAAGGAGCTAAACTTCAGCCGCAGAATGAGACGCTGCGCAATAAGAACCCAAACGAATCGGAAGCTGCGAATAAGGAGCTAACTTCAGTCTTGTGTGCTTAGGGGCATCATTTCTTTTGCTAGATAGTTAGAAACGGCCCTGGTTATATCCTTGCTCCTTTTGGAACACCTTTCATCAGGTGTAATGGCCACGAAAGACGACACAATCGATATCTGCTTTGGTACAGCCCCATTGCTAGCCCTGCTAGTTGACGGAGTAGCATCGGCCCACATTTTCATGCTCTCAGTGTGGTCGTGTGGGTGATGCGTTCATATAACGGAATTCATGCTACCTTTTTTGTCGACAATTTCAACAAATTTGGATAATAACTCGAGGTTAGATTGACTTTCGTTGCTGCTTCCACTCAACACGTCCTGGTGTTTGCTTCGCAAAGTGAGGTAGGAAATTAACTTTGACGTTCACGGCATGTGCAAGCTGCACGATTGGTTGTTGTCGTATTGTTCTGCTGTGTGATTGGCTCTTAGATTGATCCATATCGAGTAAAAAAATGTCTAGAGCTTATGATCGTTATTATAATCAAATAAATCGCGATTCGATATGATATCGTTTATCCGCCCAGCCCTAGGCTCATTAGCTTTATTCCTCTGTAGTTGCCACAGCTCCGCACATGTTCCTTGTTCTTAAAAATATCAGCAACCAATACACTTCTCCTCCATTCCTCTGAGATCCAATAAGTAATTGATTATTGATTATTATATTAATCAATGAAGAAAAAGTTATGAAATTTGCGACCCTAGTAAAACATGGCCCTGATTTTGGATGATGAGGTCTGGGGTAGAGTCTGCGTTGTAGTTCATCCCAAAGGTGTTCAGGGGGGTTGAGGTTGAGGCTCTGTAAAGGACACTTGAATTCAACTTTTTCAAATCATATCTTCATGGTGCTCACATGGTTATGCTGTAACCGGTTTGGGTCTCTTGGTTCTAGTGAAGTGAAATTGTAATACTAGAGTACATCAGTACACAGTCATGTGTCTTTTAAGTTTAGACATTTGGAGAATACTCACATGTAGTTGTGTTAAGAATGATCTCATATTGTACGTTTTAATTTTCTTACTGTTAAGGTGAGGTCAGGTCAGGACGCCATGTGCTTGTTCTCACAATAAAATGTTCTTTTTGTTGACTGCATGGTGTGTAACAATAATATATAGTGTAATAATAATGTGTAATAATAATAATTTACAACAAACAGTTCAGAAAATCAAATAATGTCATTCTAACAGGAGCCAGTAAAGCATCTGGTATTAAACTGGTGGAATCAAGACAGTGTGACACTATCGGTTTTGCTACCACTTTAACATCCACACTGAGTGATGTCCTTTCCTTTCTGTGGAACAATTTGTCAGTGGTCTAGACTTTGCTACATGCAGCTACAAAAGCATGCAGTAATGAAGTTTCTCACAGTAATGTGCACACATGGCCATGTCTAACACAATTTCACTGTCCTCTCTGCCCCTGGTTACTCACCTCTGTTCCCTTTTGCTTGCGTGTAGGTTATTTCGTGAGAGGCTGGACCAGGTGAAAGTGAAGCTGGATGAGGTGCTGACAGGAAAAGCAGGAGAATACAGAGAGCCGCTGGCTACGCTTCAGAAAAACATGCAGCTACGCACTCAGGTAGCAGGTAATAATAAATCAGCTATGTAAAAATTTATGATGTGTATGATGAAGAAATAAGCTAACTGGCTTAGTGGTGTGTTAGATCAACTGTTAAATGTACACACACAGACAAACACAGTCCGGTTCACGGGTGTGTGTGGTTTTTTATTTATTTATTTATTTTTTTAAACATTTAAATTGAAATACTTTTAACTTGGTGTGGATTTTTGGTAATGTATTTTTGACCATATTCAAAAAGTATTACTTTATTACTAAGCTTTTTTTGTTAGAAATAATGTTACGGTTAATGTAAGCTGCTTACTCAAACACCTGATCAGACACTGAAGTAGACTTAATCCAAGCACTTCTCGTGTGTGTGGATGCGGTCATGTTATTTCACTAGTTTTGACGCGTAGCTTTGGTTTGATCATTTACTCACAAGAACAGAAGTCCGATGATTTCTTTGTCTTGGTATTTTATTTTCAGCATCAAAGATTCAACACTTCATACAGTCGTCTTGAGTAAATCCACTGTGGTTACAACACCTGTTGCTGTATCAAATGGTTCAATGTTACCTTATAACAACATATTTGTTATATCTATCTAATTGCGTTTAGCTCACGGTCAAAAACTTTCCGTAGCCTTCCGCATCTAAACTGAGTTTTCTATCATACGATAGTCATACTGTATGTATGTATATTACTGTATTACACAACATGTAATAGTGGAATGACATCACAGACCAACTTACGATTGTTAAAATGGATGCTTAATTAACAAGTTCAAAGCTTATGGCTTATGTAATAAACTTAATGCTTAACTAATGAACAGAATAAGATAGAATAAAATGAGATAAAACAGATAAAATAAACACAACAAATTCTGCAGATCCATCTTACATAACAAATGTGATATGGCTCTTATAATGTGTCTGTTCGTACCGATGATTCGGTCAGCGTAACTGCTCCTCTCTTTACTCAGTCACTGCCAATTCCCATTCAGGCTTAGACTCTGATTAGCTGTTCTTGGAGCAGATTTATACTCACTGTGTGTTGCTCTCTGTAGGTGTTTACAAAGAGCTGTGCCTTCAGGTGATCAAACACAAGCATGAGTGCGAGATACAGGGCGCCAAACAACATCTGGAGGTATCACAATTCAGGAAACACACAATGTGCACTTGTGCACACACACACAAACACACGATTACCCTGGGAGCCTGGATGGTTTGAGTGATGGTCATGTAGGAAGTGTCACTCTAAATCTCGTGTGTGTTTGGTTGCTCAGAGTGAGAGGATCCTGCTGTTCGACACCATGAAGAACGAGCTGCTGGAAAAGATCCGCAGGCTAGAGGAGGACAAGCAGAGTGTAGACATCACCTCAGGTGTCCGAACACACACCAGAGAAAGCACTATCGAATGCATGAAAATAAAACACACAGAGATGCGTACGTAAGAAATTAACCCCTCTCTTGGTTTTCTCAGAGTGGTGGAGTGATGAAGTGAGGATGAAGAAGTGTAAGAAGAGAACTCACCTAAGCCACCTGGAGAGGAAGAAAAAGCCAGCACTAGTGTCAGGTAACACAATCATCACACTGTACTTTTGTAAAGGTGGGCCATATGATAACATTGATAAGCCGTATTGAGACATGTTACCATGATGAATGTTTTGTGGAGAGGTTTGGTAGCAAAATTTGTACTGTGATGAACCTTGAGTATTGTACAAATATCAAATATCAGGTTCTGACACGTTTACCATATCACCCACCTTTATCCTCATTCGTACATACCCATCCCTTTTTCATTTTGTCATCCATCCCAATCATAGTATATATGTCCATCTCTCTCTTTCTCAGGACCCTACATAGTGTATATGCTGAGGGACATTGACATACTGGAAGACTGGACAGCCATCAAGAAGGTAGTCAACTGTCACCACCTGTCCAATCATCCATTATCACAAAACACTTAATGAATCTTTCTGTCGTGTGTGTGTGTGTGTGTGTGTGTACTGAGATGCAAAATGGAATTTTGATCGCTGTGTTTTTGCGATTATCTCCAGGCTAAAGCAGCACTAATCCCCTTGAAGAAGAAGTCAGACAGTAAGTCCGAGTGTGTGTTGCTTGACAGTTAATCGATGCATGTGTCTGTGGTTGTGTGATGCGTGTGCCCTGTGTCTAACCTAATCTCTAGAAGTTTGTCTGACTATATCTCTCTCTCTCCCCCTACAATGTGGTGTATCGGTCAGCTGTCTGTTTCTCAGTCAGAGGTCACTTGCAAGAGATGCCTGTAAAAAGCGTAATAAACTACCTCATCGCTAACGAGCTCTGAACTGCATCACGTCTCCGACAGCCTCTAATTCATTACTTGCGGATTAAGTCGATCCTTATCAAAGCCCTCGCTATGAGTCAAGATGCTTTCAACAATAATTTGCTTCTCCATAAAGGCTCAATGTATGTTCTAGCTGGAATTAAGACTCTCTGCTTTTCCTCCCAACTGTACCACCTTCATTTGTGCAGAGAATATATACAGTGGTGTGAAAAACTATTTGCCCCCTTCCTGATTTCTTATTCTTTTGCATGTTTGTCACACTTAAATGCTTCTGCTCATCAAAAACCGTTAACTATTAGTCAAAGATAACATACCGTAATTGAACGCAAAATGCAGTTTTTAGGTTTACGTTATTAAGGGAGAAAAAAAAACTCCTCATCTAAGCCCTGTGTGAAAAAGTGATTGCCCCCCTTGTTAAAAAATAACTTAACTGTGGTTTATCACACCTGAGTTCAATTTCTGTAGTCACCCCCAGGCCTGATTACTGCCACACCTGTTTCAATCAAGAAATCACTTAAATAGGAGCTACCTGACACAGAGAAGTAGACCAAAAGCACCTCAAAAGCTTTGCCAAGATCCAAAGAAATTCAGGAACAAATGAGAACAAAAGTAATTGAGATCTATCAGTCTGGTAAAGGTTATAAAGCCATTTCTAAAGCTTTGGGACTCCAGCGAACCACAGTGAGAGCCATTATCCACAAATGGCAAAAACATGGAACAGTGGTGAACCTTCCCAGGAGTGGCCGGCCGACCAAAATTACCCCAAGAGCGCAGAGACGATTCATCCGAGAGGCCACAAAAGACCCCAGGACAACATCTAAAGAACTGCAGGCCTCACTTGCCACAATTAAGGTCAGTGTTCACGACTCCACCATAAGAAAGAGACTGGGCAAAAATGGCCTGCATGGCAGATTTCCAAGGCACAAACCACTTTTAAGCAAAAAGAACATTAAGGCTCGTCTCAATTTTGCTAAAAAACATCTCAATGATTGCCAAGACTTTTGGGAAAATACCTTGTGGACCGACGAGATAAAAGTTGAACTTTTTGGAAGGTGCGTGTCCCGTTACATCTGGCGTAAAAGTAACACAGCATTTCAGAAAAAGAACATCATACCAACAGTAAAATATGGTGGTGGTAGTGTGATGGTCTGGGGTTGTTTTGCTGCTTCAGGACCTGGAAGGCTTGCTGTGATAGATGGAACCATGAATTCTACTGTCTACCAAAAAATCCTGAAGGAGAATGTCCGGCCATCTGTTCGTCAACTCAGGCTGAAGCGATTTTGGGTGCTGCAGCAGGACAATGACCCAAAACACACCAGCAAATCCACCTCTGAATGGCTGAAGAAAAACAAAATGAAGACTTTGGAGTGGCCTAGTCAAAGTCCTGACCTGAATCCTATTGAGATGTTGTGGCATGACCTTAAAAAGGCGGTTCATGCTAGAAAACCCTCAAATAAAGCTGAATTACAACAATTCTGCAAATATGAGTGGGCCAAAATTCCTCCAGAGCGCTGTAAAAGACTCGTTGCAAATTATCGCAAACACTTGATTGCAGTTATTGCTGCTAAGGGTGGCCCAACCAGTTATTAGGTTCAGGGGGCAATTACTTTTTCACACAGGGCCATGTAGGTTTGGATTTTTCTCCCTAAATAATAAAACCCCTCATTTAAAAACTGCATTTTGTGTTTACTTGTGTTATCTTTGACTAATAGTTAAATGTGTTTGATGATCAAACATTTTGAGTGACAAACATGCAAAAGAATAAGAAATCAGGAGGGGGGGGCAAATAGTTTTTCACACCACTGTGTGTGTGTGTGTGTGTATACACACACACACACACACACACACACACACACACACACACACACACACACGGTGGAACCTCGGATTACGAGCATAATTCGTTCCGGAAGTAGGCTCGTATTCCAAAACACTCGTAAACCAAATTTAATTTTCCCCGTAGGAAATAATGGAAACTCAAATTATTCGTTCTACAGCCCACAAGAAAATAAATACATAAAAATTATTTACACAAAATATAAAGTAAAAATAAAACAAATTAACCTGCACTTTACCTTTAAAAAAAACATAAAAATAAATCCCGACAGATAAGTGTTTCCGTTTGTGCATGCAGGCACTGTGTATGTGTGTAAAATGTGCGTGCACACACACATTAACGGAGAGACCATTTTAAAAAACGTTTATAAATTAGCAAGGAATATCAGTAGTCATACTCGTGTGAGCGCATACTAACTGAGTCACTGCTGTAAAGTAAAACAACAACAAAAAACTAATTGACCAGGGGCCTGTTTCAGAGAGCAGGTTAAGTGAAAACTCAGAGTTTGGTAACCCTGAGATAAGAGAAAGTCAGAGTTTTCCGTTTCAAAAAGGCAGGTTTGTCAAACCCGAGAAAGCAGGGTAACTCAAGCCTGTTTCTGAAAGAGAGGTTTATTTGTGTTTATTTGAGGTAACACTTTATTTGGTCTTCTTTATTTCCTAAAAATTAAAACGTCACACATTACTTATCTATTATACTGAAATATTTAAATACTCTAAATGTAAACTTACGCATTAACTTGAGCAGTTATGTTTTCCCACGCTACCTGTCTCTGTTTCGCCGATGCAGTGGTGTTACTTTTTTTTTTTTTTTGTTAAATATGTGCTCATATTTGCTGTAAGTTTGCATGAGCATATCAAGTTTAGCTGCCGTTGCCATGGTGACTCGTAATATCTGCGCTCCATTGATAATGGCTTTTTAGAGTTGCGGTGTACACGCTTAACTCTGTGTTAGTCCACTCAGAGTTGATTGAACTTACTCAGATCAGCTGTTCTGAAACCGAAAACTCTGAGTTTTTAATCTCTGGGTCAATCAACTCAGAGTTCAAGTTTAAACTCCGAGTTGTTTGAACCTCCTTTCTGAAACAGGCCCCTGCTCCTCACCTTTGAAAACAATCGCGACAGAGAAGAATTGCTGTGTGTTTGTTTGGGAACCTGAGAGAAGGGGGGCTGTAAATGCGAGCGAGTGTGTGTGTGTGTATATATATCATTCACTTATACCAACACACACACACACGCTCGCTCGCGTTTACAGTGTGTGTGTCTCCAAACACACACACACTCTGCCTTACACAGAAACACGCACACAAACACACACGCACACTCAAAACCTCTCTGCAAGCACTAAGACCCAGCAGGGGAGACGATAGGTCTCGGCTTTACATCCCCCCCCTCCTCTCAGGTTCCCAAACAAAAACACACCCAAACTGCTCTGTCCCGAAGGTGAGGAGCTGTTTTTTTTTTTTTTTTTTTTTTGTTGTTGTTTTACTTTACAGCAGTGATTCTGTTAGTATGCGCTCATGCGAGTGTGACTAGCGATGTTCCTTGCTAATTTTGCTAACGGTTTTAAAAATGGTCTCTCCGTTAATGTGTGTGCACGCACATTATTTATATATATATATATATACACACACACACACACACACACACACACACACACACACACACACACACACAGTGTGAACCTCAGATTACGAGTAACACGGTTTACGAGTGTTCCGCAAGAAGAAGAAAAGATTTTTAATAAATTTTGACATGAAAAACGAGCATTGTCTTAGTTTACGAGCACCGAGTATCATGTATCACGCATGGCCTTCTTGTTTATAATATATATATATATAACGTTTAATTCCGATCATTCATTATGCTTATTATTACAGCTTAATTACCTCTGAGGATAGATTGCGAGTGAGTGCATGCATTACAGGATTTGTCCTCCAAAGCAAATAAACTGGTACAGCTGGTGCAGAGTGTATATATTAAACCATCATCTGGAACGAGCCCGAGGCCGTATAGCAGAAGTGTGAGTGGTGGTGGGATGAGTGCAGAGCAGCATCATCGCAGCAACATCTGCGCACTCTCACACACCCTGCTAAACTGAATGCTCAAACACAAACCCCCGGGGCAAGTGCACCTCTTTCTTCCCTTTACTTGTTTTCATCCTTTTGTTTGTTCTCTTTTACTTGTTGTTTCTTTCTTTCTATTTGTTGTTCTCTTTATTCTTTGCTTATTTTTATTTCATCTTTCCTGCCCCCTTTTTTCTTCCGCTTTAATGTTTTTCTTTATTAATCATATTTTCTTTTTTTTCTTCATTTTCTTTTTTAGATTTCTCCCTTTACAGCCTTTATTCTTTCTTTATTATTTTTTCATCCTTTCAACCTTTCATACATTTTTTTCACTCTTTTCCTTTTCTTGCTTTTTTTATTTTCCTGCATATTTTTCATTTTCTCACGACTTCTCTATTTATTTCATTTATTTATTTTATATATATATATATTTTCTCTATTTCCCCCCTTCTCTCTGTTTTTTTTTCTTTGTTTTTTCCTCTCTGTCTTTTCTCTTTTTCCCATATTTATAATTTTTTTTACCCCTTTCTGCAGTTGTTTTTTTTTTTTTTTGTCCTTCTTCCTTTCCTTTCTCCCTTCGTGCAACAATATTTTTAACCTTGCCTACATAAAGACAAAGACAAAATAAGCATTCTAGTTGAACCTATGGATTGACCCACATTAACTGGCTAGCTAGCACTGTGTAGCTCAAATGTAGCTTAAAGTGCATAAATAACACTGGCCTTTTGTGTAAAACAATGCTGTGTTGATATTAGCCGCCAGAATAAGTGATTACATTAGAGCCGTTCACTATAATGAATAAATAGTTTATTCTTTCAGTGTTCTTTATTATTATTATTATTATTATTATGATGATTATGATTTGTGTAATCTCGGCCAAGAAGAGAACTTTAAGACTTTATTTTGACCTCACCAACGCAACCTTTAAGGTCTTACATTTACCTTAAGATGTAAAAATGAACAGTGCATGCACACAAATGCCAGCAGTACATTCAAAATGCTGTCAGAAATGAAGGTGTTTGTGTGATGACACGACTATTATACACTGACACATGTTGTTATTCTCCTAATTCATCTTTGCAAACTTGTCAACTCGTATGTCTCTCTCTCTCTCACACGCAGGTCGTCAGTTGTCAGTGCGCTGTGAAGGAGGCACTCTGTTTTATGAGGGAGAGAGATTCTCAAAGGGCAACACTGTTCTATTGGAAGTCAATGATGAAAGCCCAGCACAGTCAGTATTCCCACTACACACTCTCACTTTCTTTTTCTCACTTATTTTTCCTCACAAATCTATTTAAAGGAACAATCCCAACATCTTTCAGCCTAACCTTTATGTACATGTATATACCATGAACAAGAACTTGAACAGGAAAAGAGTCTGACAAAACTTCAATGTAATGAAGGTGGTTGACATGTAGAAAAAAATAATAATAATAATTTGTTTCATGAATTCTTTAATCAAATATATTAGCATTTAGTAAGCAGAATATGTAACACCCCTGTCTCACCTATGCTGTTTAACTCGCGGTACGAGTGACCCCCCCCCCCCCCCCATAGGGTTCCACAGGGACCGCAAGCTTTCGTGAGGACGGGCATGTGGAAAGATTGGAAATGTAATCACTACACCAAAACTCGCAGGGAATCGCAATGAACCGTACTTGCGGCCACTGTGCAAAACCTCGGCGATTTTGCGTAGGTGAGATAGGGGTGTAAGGAGCATTAAATCTGTATAATTTGTCCTTGCCTAGGCATTACTAGTGTATAGTTTTTGTGTGGGTTGGAGGCTGTCATCGATCCTTAGGAGGCGTCAGGAACCTAAAAGATGTAATTCATCGCTGCTGTTTTTAAAAAGTGGATTAGTATATGAGAACAGCTTCAGGAAGACTTTCTGTATCAGATAAAAATATTTTCAGTACTGTTATATATTTATATCATAATCTTACTGTTAAAGTGTACTGGATCATAGACACTTAGACTTTTATTACAAGTTAGGTTTCTCAGCATTTCGATGAGGAACATTGAACACATAGAGGCTATGCATGTTGTAGATAATTATTAGGTTTGTAAAGTATTTCTTTAAACATTTGAATATTATTGATGTCCTTGACTTTACAGATTTACGTGGGATTTTGTATGCACATTAAACTGTCCTAGGTAATAGAGTTAATAAAGTTATACCTAACTCCTTCATCCCTCCTCTCTCTCTCTCTCTCTCTCTCTCTCTCTCTCTCTCTCTCTCTCTCTCTCTCTCTCTCTCTCACAGGGCTGTAATAACGACAGTTAGTGCAGGGGAAGTGTGGTTCAAAAGGACAGATGGCAGCAAAACCAAAATCTACATCTCACAGCTACAGAAAGGCAAATACACAATAAGGAAAGCCTAGAGGAAAGACACAAAATGCAAATGTACACAGAGAACCTGCCATGCGCTGCAGGTGTGTATATGGGTCAAAGACCTGGTGTGTCTTTTTGGCATTTTCTTCGTTAGTTGTTTTTTCAAAAATTACTAATATCCTTTAACATCATTCCAGTCTTATTTTTCTAATGGAAAAAAAGCCTTTAAAAGGGGAAATGCAGTTCTAAACTGTAAAGTAGTGATTCAGAATAACGGTAGACATTATAAACAAAATAAAACAAATAGTCACAAAAGTTGGATTAACCTCTGAAGAATAGTTTATATCTATTAACTCCCAATTTTCTTCAAAGTTTTCCCCTTATTAAAATTTTTTTTTGTCTTTGACCCATGTACAGTATATTAACACTGTCGCAACATCAGTAAATCCTGTCGAGTTCTTCTGCAGCGATACACTGTTTGGTAATTCATGACAGATTAACGGACAGACAGCTAGCCATCAGAGCTTCATCAGCGAACACAATATGGCACTGGAACGAGTGCTTCACTAACACAGAGGTTTCCACTGAGCAGACGGCATAACGGCAGCTTCTGTTCACCAGCACAAACAGCGTATGGCGCAGCAACGGAAACTGCTGAATCACTGTTCCCAATTGCAGGCACACACCCACTGCGAGACTGTAGACCAAACAGAGATCGTGTAGATGCTTATAACCCAATATATGCATATTCACCCTTATCATATCAGAGTCTATGGAACCGGATTACCTAAAGCCCAAAGCAGAGCATTCCATGTAAACGTAACCATATTACATGCGTGGTATGGCTCCAACAATAATCCTGTAAAGAAATACACTAAAAATTATTTTTTGCAAAAGCCTCAATGACTGCAGTCTAACTAATCTAAATAGCAGTGTGTGAATGCAGTCACACTGAAAATTTGCACTTTGAGTGTCCTTGTGAAATTAGTGTGACCAAGGTGGGCTTGGAAGTATGTTGACCGTTTTGAATTAGTGTTTAGTCAGCTAATTTTGACGAATGTGTCTCAGCTTTGTCAATGTAATTAAACTTTTTTTTTTCAATATAATTAAACATTAAAGCAGGTTTTGTACCAGCTAGGGTCTGTTCCCACCTCATGCCCAATGTTTCCATGGTAGTCTCCAGATATGAGACAAGCCTGACCAAGAGAATGCAATTACTGAAGATAAATCATATATACATATATATAAAGCTTTGTGCTTGCCCAAGATGGTTGCGAGCAAGCTGGACAACCACTGAGAGTAACTCTTCATAGCATAATTTCCAGCCTCCAGATGTCCTGTGTACTATGCATATTTTGTAGTCAGGTCTAGAAGTAATGTGTCCAATATCATGCCTTAGCGTTGTCCACTTTTGGACTCTCTACAATGCTTTACAAAGTACTGCCTCCTTCAGAAAGCAACTGCATTACAAATGAAACAGTGATTGAGCCATGATCTGATTTCACATGCAACAGTTCACCAAAGTTAAATTCGTGAGGAAGGTTAAGTGACTCCATTTATTTGCTTCGGAAGTGTTGAACTTGACTGATTCCACTGAAATTCAGTTCTAAGAGCTAGTGGGACTGGGACTTATTGCACGCCCTGGTGCTGTTTCTGGAACGACACCAGGTTTGTAGATTAATAGCGCCATGTTGCAAAATGTCGCTTTAATTGCACTTCAGAAGAGGTAGATTTGTGGTGTGTAAGTTTTTTTTTTAGCTCATTTTGATAAGCCTTAAGTGCAGAGTATTTATATGTTTGTAAGCTGATTTGGAAACTGAGGGTGCTTATAAACGTATTTAAAAGTGTTTAATATAATTGTGTATTTATAACAAAAAAGGTTTAATAAAATCTGTTCTTTTATTAACTAGTTTTCTGCTGTTGTTTTTGTTGCCTAACATCATGATGGCTGGTAAATAAGATGTGTCCATTTTTTGTTAGTGTCAGAATGAGGTTTGCAGAGAATGGTGGACAATATACAAGTAAAACAGTCAAAATTACACTACAAAGATTAGCCAACCCAAACCCATAGGTCAAAATGTATCTTACTCACATAACTGAATATAAATGTAATAAATTTAAGGAGAAAATCCACTCCAAACGGCAGATTGTAATGTTTCTGTACCTTTTACTATTGGGGGAAAAACTGAGTCGAGATAAGATCACTTAGCAAAAGGTTATTAATGTGAAATGGAGACGGACCAGATGCACAGACAGAAAAACAGTCATGAAGGACCAGTATCTCCAAAACCAAGCCCTTATTCTTGTCTGCAGTGATGACTCAGCTGCCAGGTAAGCATGTGCCTCAGTGTAGTAATCATATTTCATAACTCGGCTCAGGTGTGTCATCAATAAATAGAAATCAAGATTTGTCTATAAAAGTGCACATCTTTGCATATGGATAATATAAAGTGAAGATAATATTGTGTAAAAAGCTCATTCCTTTGAAGACACCCGTGGCTCGGTTGTCTGGGGCTAAGGTCAGAGTACTTGCATCCACAATTGGTGAGAGGTGTATGAATCGTAGCACTAAATATTTTCCCCATTAAAGGACAAAATAAAAAAGGCTTCTCAGCTGTTTTATGGCCAGGCGTGTTATTCCCTCATTATTTCACTTACAAAGAAGAACATACATTTTTGACATATCATCTATGTCATTTGAAATATGTTGCTTATAACTTCCAATTTAAAGTCCGAAGAAATGAGAAAAAAGAAGGGAAGCAAACCATCAGACTGAAAAAAAAAAAAAACAGATATTTGAAAAATAGCAAAAACATTAGATATGGTTATATTAGATATAGTATTACAGTTATTTCATGTGTTTTTTTTTATTTCTTTGCTAGATGCAGCAATAATTTGACCCTTCTCATATGAAGATTTATTTAGAAGAATTCTTCATCTTGTGAGGAAAAGCTTTGCTTTTGCCAAAATATTTTTGTAGATAATTTCAGGAACAGCATCCCGTGGACACATTAGACAACTTGTACCAGAATTGCTTAATTGGAAGGTAATGGATAATGGATGAAACCTTTATGATTCAAGAGCACAGTGAAATTTGTTCCTTGGGACTCCTGATCAAGGGTGCCTTTGGCAACATCTGGATCAATAGAGCATCCTTCTGTTGTGCCAATTGATAGTTCTTAAACAAGGAAGGAATCTGAATCCTGACCTGAATCTAAATCCTGACCTGAAGCCAAGAAACATGAAAAATAAGCAAAAACTGAACACACTTGAGGTTTTCATTCAGCTCTGAGTTTCAGCAGTAAAGACACATGCATTTAGCCCCTAAACCACTGGTGCTGACACAAAGTAAGGGTTTTGTTTGGTGGTGTCTGTTCAACAGTCAAAAGGGGAAAAGAAATTAGACCAGATTGAGAACCAGCAACCTTCGTGTCAGGATGAAAGACTTTTTCCCAAAACGCCTCAAATGGCACAGACTGTTTTGAAAGACTTCATCCTGAACAGGGAACAGACCAAGCTCAACATCCTATAATCTTCTCTCATCCCATTCTTGTCCCGGATTTGACCTGAGGCATGACTCATACCACCTGCTCTCTGTCTACTCTTTTGGCACTGTGGGAAGCTAGATGTCTGATTGTGACAGTCATAGGTCAAGGCTGGGTTCAGATGGGCCTTTAACAACAAAAGTCAAGATTTCTTTTTGTAAGCACATGTTTATGTGTTGAAAGATAAATCCCTCTAAGTAAGTGGCTCAGTGGTCTGTGATGAGGGCGGCACACAAGAATAAGACCTACATATGCAAACTAACATCAGTGACCTTTTTTGAAATTTACAGCAGCACTTAGGCCCCTATTTTCCCACTAATTCCCACAAGACTATTGCTCCGATATCACCGTTATCATGTTCTGAAAAAAATACATACATATACAATACATACTGTATTCCATATTGATATTAGACCACAATCTTCAGTAATTTGCAAGTTAATCCAGATAACTTCGAATTTTCTTATAGCTGCTAACAATGAAAAAAAAAAAAAAAACCACATATACGTATTCACAGCCTTTATAATGACCCTCAAAATTGGGCTAGGGTGCATCCTATATCCATTGAGATCATGAAAATCATCCTTGAGATGTTTCTACAACTTGATTGGAGTCTACCTGTGGTAAATTGGGTTGAAGGGACATGATTTGGTAAGGAACACACCTGTCTATATAAAGTCCCACAGTTAACAGTGCAAGTCAGAGAATAAAACAAGCCATGAAGTCCAAGTAAATGTCTGTAGACCTCCAAGACAGGATTGTATTGAGCACAATACCATCCCTACAGTGAAGCATGGTGGTGGCCGCATCATGCTGTGGGGATGTGTTTCATCGGCAGGAACTGGGAGACTAGTCAGGTTTGAGGGAAAGATGAATGCAGCAATTTACAGAGACATCCTTCATGAAAACCTGCAACCAACCTTTTAACAGGACAACAACTCAGAGAGGTATGCACACAGCCAAGATAACAAATAACCGACTACGAGACAACTCGAGACAACTACGAGAGTGATCCAACAATAGACTATTTTTTTTAAACTATGAACTTTATATAATCTCATAACCTTCCTGTAAAGCAACTGTAGCATTGACTCGTACAATAAAACCAACACACAAATTGTAAGAACTTTCAACTGGGAAATAAAAATTCCTCATTTTGAGTATAGTTACATCAAGATTTTGCGGAGTAATGGCATTTTGGAGGGAAAAAAAAAATCAATCTTTAAATTCAGTTCATGTGACTGAAAACTGTAAACTCATCACACCTGGAAAGGCCATGTCTTTATCCACCCTCTTGTATCTAGCCAAGAAAATGTGGAAAATTATACCTGCATATCTTTACTTAACCAATAGATGGCACTGTGATTATTACAAGATTGCCAGCTGTAGCATGATGAGGCAGAATAGGAAAAAAAATGAATCCGTTCTCTTGTTCTGTTTTGCCACATAGACTTTCTCATCACACACAGTTTCCACCCTTACTAGCACATGAAAATGATCTGTGCTGCACCCCCCCCATATTAGTTTACAAATGTGTAAATGAGCGCTCAAGTCTTGGCATGCATCCAGGACCCTCTCAGCAGGTTTAATTTACTGGGCCGATGGGGTTTAATGAATCTAATGATTACAGTGGATGTGTGCATGTGCGAAATTCTTGATTGATGGATTTGATCTGAGTTCGTTTTGTTATCTTACAGGTGCCACTATGAGGCGTCAGTCCCACGGGAAGGTTTGCTTCACACTGATATGACAGGCATTTGAGGTACAGTATGCGTATGTGTGGGTGATGGGGGAAGGGGAGAGTGTGAATTTTGTCTCACTCAGTCCACAAACACACACGCATGTCTGGTTTGGACTAGAAATGTCTCATGTGACAGTCTGTCAATCTAAAGTGCTCTTCCACACTCTTAATTAAGAACTGTACACACATGTGGACATGTCTCCTGCTAAGCCACTTCGCTCATCCTTACCACACACTTGGCCCCTTATTCGTCATCTCTGAATAACACCTCCAGGTCCCATGCTGCTCTTTCTTCTGAGACCTGCATTCCCAAAGTACTGTGGAAAAATGCAAGATGTATGGATGCACACACAATCTCTAGTCATCTACACTCTGCTCCTGTGGCTTAGTTTACTCATCTCTACTTACTCGTGGGAGCAAGGGATCACCTGTCTCAGTGTGTAAATGAGATGACTGAAGGTATAATAGTATAAACTGATCATGATTCATGACAGTGGATGCTCACAGCATCACTACAAAGTTGTCTCTCTCTTCTCTATTCACACATGGGCATCTTTCCATCTCAGCCTTTGTCTGTTCTTTCCTTTCTTTCCATTGTATGTAAGACAACAGGCCAATTCTCAGCACCGCTCCATCTTTCTCTTTTCCTCTTTTGAAACACTTTCTCCTGCTTTCTCTTGATCAAAATCAGTGACCTCAATCCCAGCATGGTTAAATACCAGAAGATATCTCTCTCTGCTCCTTCTTCTCTCAGCCAAGTTTCAAATGGGCCACTATTATCCATCCACTACGTGTGAATTTGGAGTGTGTATGTGTGTGTTCGAAAGCAGATTGGGTGCGGGCAGACACGTTTTTAATTCATTCAACGTGCAAACCTCTGATAAAGACTCTTCCTAAAGAGGCAGTACAAAAAATGTGATGAAGAGGAACATTATTGTATTCAGTGTGATGAAAAGTGTATGAGACAGACGGAAAGAGAAAGAGAGAAAACATTATAATGCAAGCGGGGCCTGATGAGACGGAGGGAGAATGAGAAAATAAGAGGATAAGTATATCAGGCAGGTGTGAGAGGAAGTGTTAAGGAAAGTATAAGTGTGAAGGCTGTATTGGTGAGTCAGAGGGCTACGGAACAATTTAGCCCTTGAAAAGAACTTGGTTTTAATGTAGCAAAAACTATCAATCATGACCTCATCAAAAGAATATCCAAATAGGAAACATCCCCATGCCAACCTGTTATTCTCATCCTTTTCATTCCACTACCCTGGTTGTGCTATTGCTGGTAAAAAAAAGAAAAAAAAAAAGAAAAGTGCAATGACTACATAGTTACATGTATTCAAATCTCAGACTTTCCACAGGGGTGCATCAGGATACATCTGGCTAAGAAGGGCAGCACAAGAAACGATGCGCCCTTCATGTGTAGTGCACACTATACAAGCCTCTGCAGGCAGTGTTATCATCTGGGGTCACTTCAGTAGGTCAGTTCAGCAATGTTATGGCAATAAAATGAAGTCAGCTGATGACCTGAGCGTGCTGAATGTACGATGTTATCACAGGGATGCATTTTTCTTCCCTGATGGCACAGGCTTTTTCCAGGACTCAAATCATGATGGAGTGGTTCTGGGAGAATGGGGAATAATTTTCAAATTTTTTTTTTCACAAGATTAAGTTCATTAATCAAAGCTAAAGATGTTTGTACTAAATATTATATGTGTATGTGCATGTTTCATAGAGCGAGATAGAGAGCGAGAGAGAGAGACACAGCCATAGCACATAAATCAATCTTTTTTTCTTGCTCCATTCTACTACACTTTAGCTTCAAAAATAATCATTAAAGTACACAATTTTTTTTAAATTAATGTGTGAGTTCATTAAACATCATGCTTACATTTTTATTTTCATGAGTCATCTATTATATGATGTTAATTATGCTATTTAGCTGTGTGATAATATTTGGACTGTTCCATGAGTGCAGTTTTTTGAATTTCATTGCAACAGATATCTGACTACTTTATTATGAAGGTTCTGCTGTTCAGTGACCAAGTCACTCTATAGTAAACAATTCATCAAATGTGATAGATTGCTCATGTTAAGCTTATTTCATTTTTGTGAAATTTGAACTCCTACTTAACCCTTCTATAATCAGTTTCTACCAAAAATTAATGGCAGTGGTTTTTGTGGTCGAGACCTGTAGATTTAAACCTGTAGCTGGATCACATGCCTAATACATTACTATTATCCAGACCCACAGCCATTAAACCGTACAACAGTGGAAAACATCACCAAAACATCATCTATCATCATACAATATCTGTTGTGTCTACTGGAACTTGACCAAGATCAAACAGAGCCTGAGGACACCAGACACTACATCTTTACATGAGCAGCTGAGATACAGTAAGTCAGTGTTGAGAAGTATGTCTAGCAAACTGATTTCTCTCAACTCGCAACATCGTCTTCTGTAATCATGTCTATAGAATAACTTAATTGCATGAACATTGGAATACAAGTCACATGTTCTTCTTCCAAGGTAGTACTTTGTCTGTTTTGGTGGATATGTTGACACTGAACAAATCCCCAACATAGTTGGTGGCCCATTGTTGGTGCAATGAATTAGCGGACTTCGGCCCATCATTAATTAGGGACCTACTTTGCTCAATTCCACTGCGAAATTGTAGCAAATCCCGATGTCAGTCAAGCTCTCAGAATCCATACAGGCACCAAAAATCTAATCATAAAATTCCCAGAACTACAGAATGTATTTCTTCCACACACTCATCATGGCAAATTACTATTCTCTGACACAGAGTTGTCTATACCAAACATTTCATTTGAAAACCACTACTGAACCATATTTTAGAAGCCTTAGACTTTATTTTTTTTTTTTGTGAGCAAAGCATGTACTTGCTAGATTTTTAAGCAAAACTCAAAGCGTGGTGACGAGCCAATCGCATCTTTTTTTTTTTTTACCATGTCAGTGAGGGGAAGAAATGTCCTTTGCAACACAATGGTTTAGATGTAAAGGGTTTCTGCTAAAAATCTTGCAGCCAGTGAAGCTATGTTTATGCTCTGTATCTGCCATTGCTGTCACCCCAGCTGTGAAGAGGAAAAATTATGTTACAAAACTTGTACATGAAACGGACATGCACGGTACTTACTGCTTCTATGATAGCGAGCAGTCATTATGTACTGAAGTGAAAATGAAATGGATAAAGGAAGATGAAGATTTTGTATTCCTTGTAATGTTTCTCATAAACAATTTTTGAAATTAAAAGGTTTTGTAGGCAGCAAAACAAAATTTGATCTAATGTGATGCAACTGTTTCCCGCTTGACTTGCTACAAAAACAACAGACAAAGCATGAACGTTCTATATTTTTTATTAAAACTCAACCGACGAGGCAAAACACAGGCAAAAAACATCATTTTTCGGTTACATTGTTGTATACATGTATACGTCTGTTCTAGATTATGTTACATAGTTGTCACGGCATGCTTTGTGAGACTTAATTGAGCACAACAATCAACAAAACCAAATGTACTGAGACAAATGTCTTAGACATAGCACATAGTAAAGCCATTTTCTGCTTGTATGTAAATACAATATGGAAGGGGTTTTTCAATTTGAATAGAAATGAGCTCAAAGAAAGAGGTTCATATAACTCACTGTTTATGGATTGCTCTTCTAAATGAACAAGCCATTAAGAGAGAAACGATTATGCATAAGCATTTGCAATTCGTCTTTGTCAGAGTGATGACATTGTTAGAATTTAGATGCTGTAGATTTTAAACCAAATAACACAGCTGCATGTATATATGTGTATGTGTGAATAAGAGAAAGGAAGAGAGAGAGAGAGGGAGAGAAAATTAGAGTGTGAGAGAGTGAAAGTGAGAGTGAGGGAGTGTGTGTCTCTCTGTGAACCCAGTAATCAATTCTGCATTCACTTTTGAATTCAGCAGAGTTTCACAGCTGTAATTGAGTGGGATCACACATGAAAAAAGGCATGTAAAAAAAGGAAGCAAAGGAGAGAGCGAGCGAG
The DNA here is from genome assembly GCA_030522415.1 of Channallabes apus. Lineage (NCBI taxonomy): Eukaryota > Metazoa > Chordata > Actinopteri > Siluriformes > Clariidae > Channallabes > Channallabes apus. The sequence goes on along the minus strand of CM060108.1, from coordinate 32,167,274 downwards.
AGAGAGAGAGAGAGAGAGAGAGAGACACACACACACACACACACACACACACACACACACACACACACACACATACACAGTAAATAATTAATAATATATGGTTGAGTTTGAAAGCACAACATATTTTTGATATAAATGATAAATATAGTTATGAATGTAGTTGTGTACATGGAAGAGGGGAAAAATATAATATATAATATATGTGTAAATTATACTGAGTTTATACGGAATAGGATTTGATATATTTGCTGTAAATTAAACATGGAAAATATGCTTGAGTATGCATCTGCCATAACATTAACACTGATTATTTTCTACACACTAGCAAGCTGGTGACAGGATCTTGGCCACTAAAGGTTCACCCCATGCATGTCAGCCTGTCTAGACCAATGCAGCACAAAATCACAAAAAAAAAGTCAATGCCACAACAGCAAGACACTAGAACACCTAGAGCACCACACCCCTCAACCCACAATACATAAAGCATCGGCCACTAACGTCCAGACACCACAGCACACCATCCAATGGTCTTGGGGAGTCAGGTCAAGAGGGAGTCAGCTGCCCCCAATGGCACAAGGAGAAACCCAAAACCTAGGTGGTTTGAATTTTTATGTTTTAATATTATGGATGATCAGTATATATCAGGAATACATGTATATCCAAAGCACCAAAACCCTCTCACAACTGCCCCTGTTCATTGTCAGTGGTTGTATACAGAAGGACTCATTACGTAAACTCATTCATTAGAAGGATTATTGCCCATCTCATAGGAATATTAGTGTAGATTTAGCGATAACAGATTTAGACAATTTTGCTCTCAGTGCAGTTATTATTAAACCCCAAACTCAATCCGATTACTGCCAAATTGCTGTATTCATTAAAAAGTTAGAGACTAAAAAACAACACACACACACACACACACACACACACACACACACACACACACACACACACACACACACACACACACTATTTGTACTTTTATTAGCATTAAAAAACAGAGATGATAAAGTAGTTTATGTTCATAGGCTATGAAAAATATTGTTTGTACCTTACAGCAGGTGATTGAGCTCTATTGCATGAATAAACAAGTTTATCTTTTCCCCTAAAGTCTCCAAGCAGTAGTTTGGTTGTCACTTCCATGGCCTTCCATTTTGAATATTGCTGTCCAGTTTTAGTTCCCTCACTGATGTTATAATAAGCTCCACTCTTCTGGGAAGGCTTTCCACTAAAGTTGTGGGAATTTCTGGTCATTCAACTACAAGAGCATTGCTGAGGTCAAGCATTAATATTGGGTGACACTGTATGATATTTCAAACAAAGACATTCTAGATATTTGTGTGATTCCAACATTGTTGCAACCGTTTGGGTGTGATGTTTCAACGTTCACACAATCTTTGGCCACATAGTGCACAAGCAAACGCTGCTAATTGAATAATAATAATAATAATAATAATAATAATAATAATAATAGAAGTTGTGTAGGGTTTCAGCCAGACTTTAATCAATTTACTGCATATATGAACTGCCTCAAAAATCTAATAAAACCAAGATGTTATTTTTATCCAATTTTCTCCTAATTAGGTCATTTTGCCAGTTTCCACCCATGGATGCATGTGCTGGAGCAAACCTGACAGGTCTTAGCCCTGGCATTAAGCATGTACAAAATAAGGGTTATGATATTTTTAGGAGGATCCAGGAAACCCCACAGGTTTATGTTAAACAGAAATAAAATTAATCAACTATAATTATTCAAGCATCCAAATGATTTCTTCAGGAAATGTTCATCAAGCAGTAAATGAGCTAAGAGGAAATAAAACAAACTGCATTATAAACCAAGAAATATTTATCGAGGTTTCAATTAGAATTTAAATAATCATAAAAGATGCAAAAGAGAGAAATAATAATACTACTACTAATAAAAATAAAATGTCGACTATAGCAGTTTAATGTTTTGTAGTACTGAAAAGAAAGCAGTCCACGCATTGAATTGGTCCTGAACTGTTGTATTTTCTGCTCGCTAAGACTATCAGATTTAATCAGAGTCAGCCAAATTATGACTCACCAAACACATAAAAAAACATATACACACCTTTGGCAAACCTCAGAGAAAATCACCAATATTGCAACATTAAATGAGAACCTTTCCCTGGACTGCTGTTACACATTTAAGAAGTAATTTTGCAACAGTTGCCTCAACAATTGAAATGCCATGTAACCCTGGCAATTTTGTTTTCTGCATTAAATTTATTAAACATATTCAAATATTTGTTTTATGGAAAAATGTCTTAGGCAACAACATCTTTGCTGACTTATTGTTGTTTTCTATTAAATAAGTTACAGATTTCTATTTTAAAATAATGTTTACAATTACTTACTCATTCCTTCTCTATACCGCTTATCCTGTACATGGTCGCAAGAAGCCTGGAGTCTATTCCAGGAGACTTCTGGCACAAGGCGGGTACATCATGCCAGTCCATCACAGGGCACACAAGCACACATACACTTACACACATTCACACACTAGGGGGAATTCAGAAACACCAATTAGCCTAATTTGCATGTTACTGGTCTGTGGGAGGAAACCCAAGATGCTTTTCCAAAATATTTACAAATAGAAACTGGAAAAGTGTGGCTTGCGTTTGTATTAAGCCCCCTTTACTCTGATACCCCTAACTAAAAATTGAGTGGAAGCGATAGCCTTCAGAAGTCACCTAATTAGTAAATCGAGTCCACCTGTGTAATTTAATCTCAGTGTAAACGCAGCTGTTCTATGAAGCCCTCAGAGGTTTGTAGAGAACATTGGTTCAAAAACTAGTACACAAATGCTCATGATTTAGCTTGCATTTAGAAGGATGTACTGTTACTCCCAGCTCAACAGTGAAAGACCTGGGTGTAATATTAGACAGCAACTTATCCTTTAAAAACCATATTTCCAATATTACAAAAACAGGTTTCCTGTTCCTAAAAGAATCACCTCCAGCTGGATTCTGCTTCGTGATGGTTTGGAGTTACACATGCTGCTCCTGAGCTCCCAGTGAGTCAGACCCCCCTCGGCCCTCTGCACCTGTCTGACTCATCCTTGTTCCATCCTGATGCCGAACTGGACTCCATGTTAACTTAGACATCTTCTGTTATATTAAACTTCCAGCTGTCTAATACACAGTATGTAAGCAAAACAATTCCTGCTATCTGATACAGTGTAACCTCAGATTGCGAGTAATGTGGTTTGCGAGTGGTTTGCAAGACGAGCAAAGATTTTTAATAAACGTTTGACGAACAAGTCTTGGTTTACGAGTACCGAGTATCATGTATCACACATGAGCTTCCTGTTTTGACCCCGAGCGTCACGTGATAACAACTGATCCAACAGTTTTTCTCTCTCTTGTGCTGCGGAATTATGGGTAATCGTCTCCCCTGCTTAGTGCGCGTTTCTTACTGGTATAATTTTCTCTCTCTGCTCAAGGCTCAGCCTGTTCTTTGTGTCTGTGTGCGCGGGCATCATTGGACACTGTGCAATATGGAAACAAACGGAAACACCATTTATTTTTACTTTTTTTTAAGGTAAAGTGCAGGTTAATTTGTTTTATTTTTACTTTATACTGTGTGTTAATAATTTTTATGTATTTTTTGGGGGCTGTGGAACAAATAATTTGAGTTTCCATTATTTCTTATGGGAAAATTTAGTTTGGGTTTATGTGTGTTTTGGAATACGAGCTCGTATTATGCTTTTAATCCAAGGTTCCACTGTATTACCAAAAAGAGGATTGGTTCCCTGTTGAGTCTGGTTCCTATCAAGGTTTCTTCCTATTGCCATTTCAGGGAGTTTTTCCTTGCCACTGTTGCCGACAATCTGAGCATTATGATTGATGCACATTTTCCTCACTCATACACATTTCCATAATTTTCTTTTAATTTTGTGACAAATTGCTTTAAGACAATGATCATTATTAAAAACAATATATAAATCAAATTGAATTGAGTTGAATAAGTGAACAAACAGTGTCAGGAAGACTCCAGACAGGTCAGGGATAAAGTTGTGGAGAAGTTTAGAGCAGGGGTAGGTTATAAAAATATCTTACAGAGTACTGTTCAATCCATCATCTGAAATTGGAAAGCTATCAAGACATGGCTATCCACTTGCAGTAAACTGACAGATAAATAGAGCATTGATCAGAGAAACTGCCAAGAGACCCAGGTTAACTCTGGAGCATCTGCAGAGGTCCACAGTTCTGGAGGGACAATCTGTCCACAGGACAACTATTAGTCATACACTCCACAAATATGGCCTTTATGGAAGAATGCCAAGAAGAAAGTTATAAAAAGTTGCATTTGCAGTTTGTGACAAGCCATGTGGAGGACACAGTAAACATGTGGAACAAGGTGTTCTGGTCAGATGAACCAAAATTTTACTTTTTGGGCTAAATGCAAAATGCTATGTGTGGTGGAAAACAAACACTGTGCATGGTGGTGGCAGCATCGGGTTGTGGGGATGATTTTCTTCAGCAGGGACAGGGAAGCTGGTCAGAGTTGATAGAAAGATATAGGGCCAAGTACAGGGCAATTCTATAAAAAGACCTGTTAGAGTCTGCAGAAAACTTGAGTAGAGGTTGACCTTGCAGTAGGACAATGACCCTAAATATACAGCCAGAGCTACAGTTTTAAGATCAAAGAATATTCATGTGTTAGAATGACTCAGTCAAAGTCTAGACTTAAACCCAATCAAGAATCTGTGGTAAGACTTGAAAATTGCTGGTCACAGATGCTCTCTAACTAAACTGACTGAGCTTATTTTGCAAAGAAGAAATAATTCGCTCTCTAGATGTGAAGCAGGTGGAGAAATACCCCCAAAGACTTGCTGCTGTAATTGCAGCAAACGGTGGTTCTACAAAGTATTGACTTTGGGCAAGGGCTGAATACAAATGCATGCCACACTTTTCAGATATTTATTTGTTAAACATTTTGAAAATCATGTATCATTTTCCTTCCACTTAACAATTATGTGCCACTTGGCATATCTGTTGGTCTATCACATAAAATCCCCCCCATTGATCTTTAGGAAATTCAAATGATGCAAGTTCATGTTGAACATTGGGAAATATTCCAAATATTTAATAAAGATTCAGTCATTAAATGATTGCTATGGTGTCAGACACCAAAATGTAAATTTTTACATAACCTCTAATGGGACACACTATTAATATGTAAAATGGATTATAACAAATGGAAGAATATAATTGAATTGTAATTTAAATGATTAGATTTTAGTGTAAAGTTTTATTATTTTAAACGAGCTGTTCTCTAAGTGCCATATATTTAGCGAATGTTTTTATTGATTTATCTTAAAAAAAGCATAAACCTAGTTTGATGTACATAAATGTCACATTAATATTTCACATTCATATTTTTAAATATAAAATCAGTAGGCACAAAAAGAAGTTAAATTAATTAATTATCCAGTTTTACACAAGTAAGTACTAAATGGGTCACAGACGTATCAGCAAGTGTTGAGCAGTTAAGAAGTCTGCAGAGAAATGTCTCCACAGTTCTGTGAGATGAACCTTGAAAGCCATAGTGAGCAAACTCTGCATGGGTCCCTCACCAGGGCCAACATTAACAAGGCTGGTTGATTTTCAGATTTCAGGTCGAAAGATGCCATAGCATCTAATAGTTCTGCACCTGGAGGTTTTCCCTTAGATCTCGTTTTCACCTTGACTTGTAACAAATTGATAAAGACTCCAGGCTAAAAAAGACATAGTATCATTTTGGATTTCAAAACTTGTCATTAATATCATTAATGAATTAAGATTCAGCTAAAATTAGATCATTAGAGAAAACTTTCATAGCTGACTAAGGGCACAGCCATAATTCAATATTAAGTCATGAATAAAATATAAAAGCAGAATGTCTGCACTTTGAACTCTCTATTCATTTTAACAGCAATAAGCTTTGGTAGACAGAAGAAAAAATAACAATCATTTTAAAAAGGACCAAATATTAATAGACCTGCAAGCATATTTCCAGCTTCTATGACCTGTCATCTCAAATGTTCAGCTTGTTGTTTTGGTGTTAACAACAAGCTGATCATATGCAGAAGTTATTAGTTGTCAGAATATGCATATGAGGTAATGATTGAGGAATTTGGTTTTCTCTTCTCTGAGTATATTAATTGGTTTGATGCTACCTGGTGAACTGACATCATAAGTGACATTTCAGCAGTGGGAATTAGTCATCCTGTCAGTCAGTGAGTGAAATAAAAACCTCTTCTAGACTCTGGCAGATAGATAGATAGATAGATAGATAGATAGATAGATAGATAGATAGATAGAGAGAGAGATAGATAGAAGTCATGTGAACTACACAGCAAACATTTATAAAAAGGTTCTCTGGTCAGATGACACCAAAGTTGAACTTACTGGACTAAATGCAAAATGCTAAGTATTGTGGAAAACTACACTGTGCATGGTGGTGGCAGCATCATGTTGTGGGGATGCTTTTCTTTTGCAGTGACGAGGAAGCTGGTCAGAGTTGATGGAAAGATGCATAGAGCCAAATACAGAGCAATCTTTGGAAAAAACCCTGTTAGAATCTGCAAAAGACTTGAGACTTGAGAGTGGTGGTTGACCTTCCAGCAGGACAATGACCCTAGACATACAGCCAGAGCTACAATAAAATGGTTTATTCTAAGCATATTCATGTTTTAGAATGGCCCAGTCAAAGTCCAGACCTGTGACCTGAGAATCTGTGGCATTATAACAGCATTATAATGGACATTTGATGCATGTATATTCAACTATATGCACTGGATACGGGCATCTGCCAAATGATGTAAATGTAAATAGATAGAATCTCCTTAACATGTCTATGTGTGTAGTATGTTAATTTTTTTATGTTCTATGTTCATTTTTCCTTGACATGCCAATACATGGTCTATCTATTTTTTTTAAAATAATAATCTTTAACAGACATGAGAGGGAGAGAGGGAGATATGCAAGGGCAGGGAGACACTGCTTGCATGGCTGAGTGAACACTTTTATTTCTTCTATCAGAGCAGAGGCGTTTGTTATGATAACAGTGTGAGGAATAGACTGGCTATATCCAACTCATGCTGTATACTCATGCCCTGTCTCACCCCTCAGTGTGCATCAGCCAATCTGTGTATCTCTCGGAGTGGATCATCCAGTGCTTATCTTTTTCTTTGTTGTATAGCATTTATTTTTCTCCCTGCATGTGACACTAGGCACGTATCTTAAACTGTTTGCCAGCACATGGACAGAATCTTCCTAGTATTTGATATACAAGGCGCTTTCTCTCTCTCTCTCTCTCTCTCTCTCTCTCTCTCTCTCTCTCTCTCTCTCTCTCTTTCTCTCTCTCACACCACCAAGTCACCAATCTAAACATAGAAACTCAGTAATAGATTCTCGTTGGCAATTAAAGCAGGCAGGCTGAGCCTCCAGGGATACACCACTGGAGAGACAAAGAGAAGAGTGACAAAGTACTGGGCTCTCCATGCTTTCCAGCCAAAGCTAGACATCCTGCCAGTGGGCGCAGCAATCTAATCCAGCCCCAGGTTGCGACATTACTGCTCATTTTCCTCCCAAAACACAACAGGAAGAATAAGCTTCTGCCTCCAAGCGGAAGAAAATCACTCTGGAAAAAAAACACAGTAGTGCCAGCAGTGCCTAGACAAAAGTACCTGCAACATTTATGATATATACATTTGTAGGAAGCCTCTGAGGGAACTGCCACAAAACCCCTTCATCGCACTCCAAATCAATAGCTACAACAAAGCTCACTCACTCTCTCACTCTCTCACTCACACACACACACACACACACACACACACACACACACACACACACACACACACACACACACACACACACACACACACACACACACACACACACACAGCCTGAAAGTTAGCTCTGAGTATACAACATGAGCTGTGTTCAAAGTGATCACTAAATATTAAGCACTAGTACATGTTTTTAATTCTATTATACTTATCTTTTTATTCATTTTAAATTTAAAATTCACCTGTGGATTCAATTACCTAAGAAAGGCATTATTCATTCATTCATTCATTCATTTTCTATACCGCTTAATCCTGTGTTCAGGGTCGCGGGGGACCTGGAGCCTATCCCAGGAGACTTCGGGCACTAGGCGGGGTACACCATGGACAGGGTGCCAATCCATCGCAGGGCACACACACACTCACACACCCAATCACACACTACGGGCAATTTAGGAACGCCAATTAGCCTAACCTGCATATCTTTGGACTGTGGGAGGAAACCGGAGTACCCGGAGGAAAGAAAGGCATTATACTGCTTTCATTTCCCCATCATATTTATTGTTACAGTGTCAAAAAAGTCTTTGATTCAAGGGCAAGTGAAACAGAATAAAGGACTCCTGTTTTTTCTCTTCTGTATCCATCATAGCCAGTTCAGACACATTTTATAGGGCTTTGAAGCAAACATATTAGAATTAAAACTATTACTTTTGAGTTGCACATTATTTGAAGATGTTTGATGCAACATTAAACATTCATGTTGTTCACAAAGCCATGCAATGCAAATTGCTTTTGTGTGGGTTTAATAGAAGTAGTTTGCCATTTTAAACAGCAACAATTTCACAGAGGTTATTTTTCTATGAGTCACATGATAGGAAGCAACATTTCAGTTTTGATGTGTCGATGAGTTGACATTTCTAATTTGTGATAGTTTGACAGAGTTATTGACTGGAGCAATTTCTCGGGAGGTAGAAGAGAGTCCTTCATGCTCCTAAATCCCACCACTGCAGTTTGGACACATCACCAATGAAGCTATGACCTCTGGGAAATTCAAATTGGTGTGTGTATGTGTGTTTGGGTGTGTGTGTGTGATGTAAATGAAGAGTAACTTGAACGTAACATACCATAGAAATGGTTCACATATGTTTATATAGCCTTGAGGTCAGGCTGTATGCTTATATTATATGCTTATGCTAAACCATAATCCAAGGTGAGGAAAGGGTGATGCAACAAAAGGATAAAATCATCAAAGAGTTTCCTAGAACCACCAGAGGTGGAAAGTAACGAATTACATTTACTTGCGTTACTGTAATTGAGTAGCTTTTTTTGTGTATTTCTACTTTTTAAAGTAGTTTATAAAAGCTGTAATTTTACTTTTACTTAAGTATGTTTTGTTTGAAGTATTGTAATTCACTACATTTAAAATCATATTCGCTACTGAGTAAAAAATAAATGAATGAAAATGCTAAAATAATAAAAATATTATGCTTTGTATAAATGCTCCGTCGCGCCGCGTGTGTGTATCATGTCCTGGTCGCGCGCCGCTCCAGACTCCACTCCAGGTTTTCTGACTGTCCCCACATCGGCAGCTACCTGACCTTCCACACGGTCGCTTCCGCCCTGAGAGTGACGTCATCGACTAGCGCGACCATATATAAACCGGAGAGAGACGCGGGAAAGAGGAAAGAGGTTGTGCTTTTGGCGTTTTGATATTTGGTTGTGTATTCCGGTTTTGACTTTTTGCCTCCAATTGACTTTGATTATTGCTTTGTCCCTTTGGTTTGGTTGGTCTTTGTATATATTTGTAGATAATTTCATTGTTTTTGGTTTAGAGAGTCCGGGAAGGTACCTGTATTTTTGTTTGTGTGTGTTTTTTTTTTTTTGTGTGCAGATAATCTAGCTACTAAATATAAATACCATTTTATACAATTTTATTATTTTGGCCTGGGTCCACCTTGAATCTGATCCTCCTCATCCTCCTGGTGTGTGTGTGTGTGTGTGTACAAACCTCATAATGATTGGATATAGTTCTTCCTGCCATATACCACCATTTCCATGCAGTTTAAAATAGAACCTTTTGCTGTATGGCCCTAGACTTGGACGTAACACCATATTTAAGCGACCACTTTGATTTTCAAGCACAAGAAAACCATCAGCTTTATTATGCAAAGGTGTTCCTTCAGTTATAAACAACTAGTTTGAGATTTACATCTGCTCAACTTTTTTGAACTACGCTAGAATGCCTCAACCCACCCCCGCTGTTAAAAAAATAAAAATTAAAAAGTAACTTTTACTCTGAGTAAAATTTTTAATGAGCTACTTTTTACTTTTACTTGAGTAGATTTTTGTAATGGTAACTTTACTTGTACTTAAGTAAAATTTCACTGAAGTAACATTACTTGTACTTGAGTACAAAATTTTATTACTCTTTCCAACTCTGAGAACCACATCATTAAGTCATCATTCTTCATTTATTAATTTATCATCTATACCACTTATCCTGTGTACAGGGTCAGGGGCGCTGGAGCTTATCCCAGGAGGGGAACGAGTTGGGGATACACCAATGCTTCACAGGGAATACACACAGATAGACACACACTATAGACAATTTGAGAATGCAAATCAGCATAACTTGCATTTGTTTGGACATTGGGTGGAATCAGAGGAATTGGAGGAAGCCCACCAAACATGGGCAGAACACTCATACAAGTTTGAGAAAACCATGCAGAAAACCTTTGCTTAAATCCTTAATATAAGTTAGTCTGATAGCACACTCCAAAACAATTTTAGTACATTTATCTAAAATAATTTAATGTTTGTTCTATTGGCAAATACCTTTGCTTCTTTCAAAAAAATAAATGATTAAACCTAGCAAAATTATCTGCCAATAGACATTTCTGCTTAAGAATTAGCAAAATGTGTCTAATAATGTGTTTAATAATCTTATATTAAGAAATAGAAGCCATAACACATTTGACTAGATTTAAGACACTTCCACTCGCTATTGGTTGTTGCAATGCATTTTAAGAGGCTTGCTAAATCATACGCAATTATGTTTATACCTGCTATTTGTAAAGCTAATATAAGCTCAACACTCAACAGCATTTTTCAGTCATACTCATTATGTAAAGGTGGTGCATTGGTGGATCATTGGTAAGTTTCTTGCCTACCATCTGTAAGGTCTGGGTTAGATTCCCAGCCAATGCCTATATCTCATCCACTCCAGGTCCCAAGCCCAGATAAAATAAGAGGGATTCTCAGGAAGGGCATCCGGCATAAAAACCTGTGCCAAGTTGTGTGTTGGTAACCACACGCTTGATTTGGGAGATGTGGAAGGTGGGATTTATTCTGCGCATAGTGGAAGTCAGGCGTAACCTGTGTGGTGGAAATTCTGAAACCAATATTATTAAGACAAGTAATCCATACACTGGGTAAGAGCAAAGTAACAAAGGTTTTATTTTAAACTTCTGCAGAAGGACCAGTCTCATTTTATACACAAACATCTCTGTTAACATAATCAACGCCCCGTACATGAAGTTCCTGCATTCAAACTCATGACTCTTTATCTGCCCCAGACCAGATGTCCATACCTTATCATTTATTCAGGGACAACTACAATCAGGTTGTTTCTATTCTGTTCTCGGCCTTGTGTCTCTAAGCTTCGACAAACAAGTTCAAACTTCTAACGTCTACGTGACACACTTACTTCAAGAATCAAATAGAATTAATACATATAATTAAAATATGATTTTTCCATTACACCTGACAGAGCAAGGGTTGATAACCGTAGTGACGGTAAATGGGCCAATGAACCTAGGGGATAGCTTACATGAGACGGTTTTGAGGTGAATGTCCCATGTGGCAAGTATTACTCTATTGCTGACCTTGTATCTTGGGGCAGTCAAGCGCCGTCGATCGGCTTGTAGTTTGAAGGCTTGTACTGACTTTAAGAGTTGGGACCGAGCTCTCTGCCAAGTCCTCTTGCAACGCCACACGAAACTCTGTGCCGAAGGAACCGCTACCTCTTCATCCTGAGAAGGAAACAACACTGAAAGGGAGACATCCCAGCAGATGAAGAGGGAAGAGAGTTGTGGGCATATTATACCCATGGGAGCTCCATGAAGAGGGGTTCTGTGACATCATGCATCTCAGAGAGGTCTCCAGCTTTTGGTTTGTTCTCTCCGTCTGTCCATTGGATTGTGGGTGGTAACCAGAAGACAGGCTAGGTGTGGCACCGATGAGTCAACAGAAGGCCTTCCAGAAGTGTGCAGAGAACTGGGGTCCCCTGTCAGAGACAACGTCAACAGGAAGTCAATGGAGCCGAAAAACATGGAGGATGAGCAGTTCGGCAGTCTCCTTGGCTGAGGGGAGTTTGATTAGGGGGACAAAATGGGCTGCTCTGGAAAAACTATCCACAATGGTCATAATGCAAGAGTTCCCCTCTGAAGTTGGGAGTCCTGTAACAAAATCCAGGGCAATGTGAGACCAAGGACGGTGAGGGATGGGGAGTGGTTTAAGGAAGCCTGCTGGAAGTTGGTTGGATAACTTGTTTCTTGAACATGTCTCGCATGCTGCCATGAATCCTAAGATATCCTTCCTCATAGTTGCCCACCAGAAGCGTTGCTGGATCAGGTACAGGGTGCGGGCAACTCCCGAGTGGCAGGCCAATCTGGAGCATTGTCCCCATTCAAGTACCTGTAGGTGACAAATAAGCGGTTGGCAGGGACGTTGCTTGGGCCTCCTCAACCAATGTCTCCACTCCTCAACGGCTAGTTTGATAGCTAATAGCTCTCGGTCGCCAATGTCATAGTTCCGTTTGGTAGGAGTTAATCGACAAGAGAAAAAGGAACAGTGATGCAACTTGTTGTCCTTGGGGCTTCTTTGAGAAAGGATGGCTCTGGCCCCTTTTTCAGAAGCGTCCACCTCGACGGTGAATTGGAGGGAGGGGTCTGGGATGGTGAGAATGGTGCCAAAGTGAATCTCCGTTTGAGGTTTATAAAAGACTCTTTGGTCCTTGTGTTCCACTGAAGGGGTAGTTTTGAGGAGGTGAAAGCTGTAAGGGGAGAAACCACTGTGCTACAATTCTTTATGAACCTGCGGTAAAAATTGGCAAACCCCAAGAAGCGTTGGAGTTCTCGTCTAGAAGAGGGCGTGCGCAAATCAGTAACCACCTTTACTTTGGAGGGCTCCATCTGGATTTTGGAGGATGAAATCACAAACCCCAGAAAAGAAGTGGATTTCTGGTGAAACTCACATTTCTCCGCCTTGACAAACAGTTTGTTCTTCAGCAGCCTCTGTAATACCTGACAGACATGGGTGATGTGTTCATCCAGGGAGTGAGAAAAAATTAAAATGTCATCAAGGTAAACACAAACACGTTCAGAAAGTTCCTTAAGACGCCAGTTATCAGAGCTTGGAAAACTGCAGGTGCATTAGTTAGCTCAAAAGGTACCACCAGATATTCGTAGTGACCTGTAGGAGTGTTAAATGCAGTTTTTCACTCATCCCCTTCCCTTATCCTGACGAGGATGTGGTGGCAGGGAGGTGACACGACACTTACTGAAGACCTCTCGGCCGTCAGCATACTCCAGGGGTACCTTGGAGAGATCGGGGAACTGCCCTTTATCAGTAGCAGTAGCTGAATGTATGCAGAGACAAGGCATGAGGACAGACAAGATGGGTTCCAGCCTAGGATCGTGTTACGGACCCAGTCTATATGAGGGTTATGTTGCACTAGCCAGGGACAATTGGGGTGTGGGATCTGCGCATGATGAGAAATGAGATGGACTCGGAGATGGTTGCCGGAAATTCTTAAACTGATGGGAAGAGTGCGATGAGTGATGGGGTTGAGGCTGCTACCATCCAGAGCTTGAACAGGAAGAGGGCGCTCAAGAGGGATGGATGAGATCTTGAGGTTATCTAATGTGTGGGGGCAGATCAGGTTCTGGTCAATGAGGGCTCATACCGTGTCGGTCCTGTTGTTAATGGTCACAAGGATAGGAAGGCAGGAGCGAGGGGTTCTGGCCCCTAGGACCCTCAATGTCACTAGGGGGCCTTGCCTTTTAGCGGACAGGTCTCCCAAAAGTGCCTACGACAAAGGCGGCTGTCGACGCGACTGGCCAAGTCTGTTACTTCTTGGAAAGCAGAGGGTAGCTCAATGGAAACTAATTCATCCTTCACGGATTCCGCCAGACAATTAACAAAGGCATCACACAGCGTGCACTCGTCCCAGCCACTGGAGGCCGCCAAAGTACGAAACTCAATGGTGTAGTCATATGCAGAGCGAGATCCTTGTCGTAGGTTGAGTTCTCAGTTGCCTCTCGCCCGGTGGAGGAACGGTTGAACACCCTCCGCATTTCAGTGGTGAAAGACCTAAAGTCCCCGAAGCATAGGGGGACCCAAGTGCAGATTACAGCGCCAAATGGGCATGGTTCAGACGCGAACTTGAACGAGGGAGGTGTGGCATGCCGGCAGTCGAGCACTTCTGTGTTTCGGGGGAAAATCCTAATGACGTAATTCAGAGCTGGAGCAACAGGTCGAGAAGCCAGTAAAATCAGTCCGTGGTGCATGCATCAAAAAAGGGAGTGAGCAGAGACGTTGTCATGAGCCAGTGCGAGAGGTCAAAGCCAATGAGTCAGTTAGCAAAGCAAAAAGTCCGAAAGGAGAGCGAGCAGAGTAGTAACCGTGAACCGAAGCAAAAGGTCAAAACCAGCCGGGAAACAAACAAGATCCAAAAACGATAGACTACAAGCGAAAACCGAGAACAAGCAAGGTCGAAAACGGAAAGAACTTACACCAAAAGAAACGCGAGAAAACTGGGCTCTGAAGACACGCAATAATCTGGCAACGAGACCTCGCTTTGCGCTTCCTTAAATTCCTGAAAATAGTTGGGAGGAAAACATGAGCACGTGAGGGAGAAGACATAACAGCGTGGGAAAAAGGGAGAAAATACGGTGGTTAGTGATGGAAACGTGATAGGATCTGGTGGTTGGCTATGGTGACGCCTTGATGGGAGCAGCTAAAACACCAACAACTCATCATGTAAACATCTAAACTTTTAAAACAAAGCATGGTCCTAGAACCATTTTATTCAACATTATTAGCTAGAATGAATTAACTTGACAGGATGTCTGAGAAGATTTTAAAGTCTAACTAAAACCAAAACAGCTAATATAAAGTAGATACAGTGTTTCTGAGAAGATCTTTACAGTAAGTCACAATTAATGTGAGTTACAGATTCGTGAGTGGAAACAATTTGTTGGTTTAATATAATCTTTTAAAATTTTCATTTGTGGTGAGCAGAAAAGCATTTCTGAACTATATGGTGAATGAGCTACAAGGGCAGAAGACCACACTGAGTTGCACTCTTGTCATTCAAGGACAAGAATCTTTGTCTATCCTCTCTTCCATGAAAAAGATATATATTGTTTCTGTTCGTGCTTTAGACTTAAACATTTAATGAGTTTACAGAGACATTTAAGGTCACATAGGTTTTTCATTTGCTTGGACAACTGTCTGTAAATTCTTTAAAGTTTTGAATTGTTTGGAAATGTATCAGGTACTATATAGTCATTTCCAGATTGCTGAGCAGCAACAGTTGCTACTCTGAGGACATGGCTAAAGTCTTCTCATCTTGACAAGATGAAGACACATCTCTAAACGCCCCAGAAGGCAAAAAAAATGCCAAAAAGAAAAGTGCTTTTATAGAGGTGCTTACACATCTTGATGATTAATTGAATCTTGTGCATTTCTTTAGTAACACCTGGCTGTTAATTACTCTCTTAATGTTTGTGGAAACATGAAGGGTATGCTTGTTTTTTCCCCACCAGTTTTCTGAATATTGGTTTGCTTTTATAGAAGGAAAAAAAAATGCTCATATAAAAAAAAAACATGACATGTTGAAATCTGTTGTGTTGTTTTATTTAGAGAAGCTCTGCTTAATTGGCCCTGATAAATAAATACATACAATTGAAAGTGGGTGTATTTTCTCATGACTGTATGTCACATATACTGTACATTATTGCATAGAGAAATAATAAGCTAACGTGACATAACATCTAGCAGGATTTAAAATCATAATCTGCACATAGAGTATTTATAACCTTTACAGCTAACAGTAACTAGGCAGACAGACCTTCATCGATACAGGTGCTTTGATGCAGTGCGTTTTACGAGAAAGCTGACAGGATTGTCTGTAGTAAGGATCTAAACACATTGTCAAGGAAGCAGTGACAACTGAATAAACCCCGGCTGACTCACAGAAATCCTACTTTTTCGGTAACAGGAGAGAAAAAAATGTGTATGTGTGTGTGTGTATGTGTATGCGTGCATGCATGCACAGATTTGCAGAGCCCTGCCGGAATGCCAGCAGCCCGATGAGGATTTAACTGGGTGTCTGACATACACCGAGTTCACGAACGCACAGACGCAATGGGACCCAATTAAGGTTTGTCTGTGTGAGTTTAGAGATTATCAGCGAGCCCATTGAGAGCTCTGTGATGTGAGGGAACCTGAACAATCAGAGTTGAGTTGAGCCAGATGCCACTGGTAGCTGTGGGGCTAAACCGTCCTACACAAATGCTAAAGTAGTAAACAGACACTTGCAAAAAAACACACACACACACACACGCGCACACGAAGAGACCTACTACATGAGCATGAGTTAGCAGAGAGCTTCATGTTGACTCATGTGGTTGAAACATTCGGACGTTTGGGCAGGGGAACATACTAAAAAATAAATTTCAGAAAACTTTGGGAAATGTTTTTTTTTTTTTATGTTTCTTTCCTTTCCTCTATGCTTCAGACAAACAAGTACTGACACTTGAGAAGTTCCAGACCTGCCACCAGCATCATGTACACACACACACACACACACACACACACACACACACACACACACACACACACACACACACACACACACACACACACACACACACACGAAAGAGACAAAGGGGAAAAAAGTTACACAGAAAGAAAGTCATAGAAAATAATAGGCAAATGAGCTGAGAACAACTAACTACTGAAGGCTGCCACTAACGAAGATAAAAGAAGCACAAAATAAAGTCTTTTGCTTTCTCTCAATTCCTAAGACACATCCCGAAGTTCGATCAATCTCATTAACCCATCCATCCCTCCCTCTCTCCCCTACCCTCTAGCACACAGACAGCTCCATCCATCAAGAAGGCAGCAATATCAGATACAGCAGCACCTACATGTGTTCCTCTGAGGCCTCCTCATTTATAACTAGGCACTTCTTCCTCAATTCACTCCCATCATATGACCATGCTAAAGCTTGCAATGCATTGCTCAGTGATGACAGATTTTCACTTTAGCTAGCAAACATTTCCACACATTCTTTATTACTGTTTACTTAACTGATTTAATTAAACTACTTTGTTTTAGCAATTCAAATGAATTTCCAAACTACAGTAAATGATCAGAAGATTTTCAGTATTATCAACTGTTTACCATATACAATGTATCTAAATAACTATATAATCATACTTTTTTAGACTAAAATAAAACGGAAAAGGGATGTTTTGGGCTGGTCCTGGTCCAGTCCATTCACAGCTCAATCCATTCAACACAAAGCACCTAATTACATTTTTGCCATGACCCCTGTGAAAGGTTAGATGAATGAGATGTGATATTGATTAGAACTTCTGGCCAGACTATGTAGACTGAACTCTTTTCCCAGTGATTTTCCCCTCCTGACTGGGAACAAAATGTATCAAGCTTCAAAAGTAAATTGCTCTCCTGCTTCTATTTTTTAATTTCCTTTTGTGCCTGTTTTGCTGACATTGTCACATCCATCTACAAAATCTTTCTGTTACTTTTCAATGTAGTTATTGAGTAAGTTGTAGGAGATACTGAACAATGTGCTTCAAAATGAACAACTACAGAACAAAGGGTAAAAAAAATAAAATAAAACGATGTGAACCCATAACATTGCACTGATTTCCCCCCGACTAGGACAAGGCCATGGTTTCCTTGGGATTTGTAGCTGCTGTTTATTCGACAGTTCTTTGCTCAGACACAATTTACCAGCTGCTCGGTTGCCATGTTAACAGGTTGACATCGCATAAGCTGTCTATCATGGGAATTATTCTCGGACGATTATTTTGTTTCTCTGAAAAATACAGAATTTGAGCTAGTGCAAAAAATAAAGCTCCATCTCTATACTGCATTTGTAGATGTTTAAGGGTTCCTAGTAATGTATGATTTAAAAAAGAAATCTCATTGTTCGCTTTTCTCATCTTGTATAAACAGACTTTCAGATGAGTTATCTTTTCCTCTGACTTTTCATCTCAAAGCAACTTTCTGTCAAGTAAAGATTGCTAGTCTTGTTTTTTTTTTTTTTTCAAAACATTTATTTTAATGTCTTTATTCCCATACTGTAGACTTTTTCATCTTTAGTGTTTGTCTCAAACAGGCTGTCCTGCCTGTGTAGAAATTAATTTTGCCATTATATCAGGACATATATGGGAGTTTGCTTTCTTCTTTAGTCAAGCATCTGAGAGTCTCTCAGTTTATTTTTATTTCTCCCCTGGGGTGTGAGAGATATCAGCTTCTTTTTCAGCCTGGCAGATCACAGTAGATCTCTGCTTGCCTGAGGAGGGTGAAGAAATGGAATAATGGTGTGTGATCATATGAGCAGTGTGTCATAACGTGAGAGGACAGCCCCATGGTTGAGAGATAATGATACAGCTGAGCGATTGTTCAGGCTCATGGAAAATAGTCCTCCTGCCTTCTCATGCACAAACACACAGCTTCTCAGTAGCCTCTAGTGTGATTTTATTAACTTCTCCAGTCAGTGCAGTATCAGAGGCATTATAACATCTTAAAATGTATATTATGGAAGTGCTTTTCATAATTTAATAAAAAAAAACTGAAACTCATGTATTCTTGATTCATTATCCATAAATAGTTTGATGTTGTTGACCTGACCTTTTAATTTCCTGGCTCTCAATCCGATCAAGCACCCAAAGCATATCTTGTACCCCACTCTGCAACTCATAGACCTAAAGGATACACTGTCAATGAATGTTCTGGTGCCTGGCACCACAGCACACCCCAGAGCCACCCTGGGGAGACCAAAACCCAAGTGGATTTAATGTTAATGGTTTTAAAGTTATGTCTGATTGGTCTATAGTGTGAATGTTCCTAGCTGCTGATTGGATGAGGACAACCTGTAAGTTACTGGGTTTGGATAATTCTTATCCATGGCATTTGCTGGTAACATTCCAAGTGTGAAATGGCACTACCAAGATTTATCCTCACTTTTATGGGACACCTCAAGCTTGTTTCAGTCTTACCTGAGCTTTTCCACCATTGCTGGCCATACATATAGTGTGTGCATGCGTGTGTGTGCGTGTGTGTGCGTGTGTGCGTGTGTGTGCAGAAAAGAGAAAGGGAATGCTGGAGCATGAACAAAGCTTCATTTTACAACATATTAATCGAATGAGACTAATAAAGAATGAGAGAAAAGAAGAAAGAATAACCAAGCAGGCACTATAAACAGACAGGCCACTTCATACAGATGAGCAGGGAAAGGTAAGCTTATCCATCCAAAACAGAGGAAAAAAGAAATCCATCTCTTCTCATCCGAAGATGAATGAAAAAGCATTGAGAGATAAGAGGCTGCAGGTGAAACCTTTCCTTTTCATGTCTGGCCTTTGTTTTTTTTCCCTCCTGTCTTCTTCATTCAGCCTCAGGCAGCCTGAGCCTTGGTGTGGAGTATACTGCCAAACAAGATGGAGAGATCCTGCTCAGCAGAGAAGAGAGAGGCAGAGGGAGGGGTTAGTGTAGAAACATAGAGCATGATGATTCCAGAGGGAGAGCAAGGGTCCTGCAAGGAAAAGCCTAGGAATTACACACAGAATGGAATTTTTAAACATGCTGTATTGCCTGTCCATTATTCTCATTGGACATGATAATGCAAAAATATTTAGATTTTTTAATGATCTGAGCAAAAAGATCTACTAGTGCACATATGAACAGATGTGTACTGTATATATACAATCAGAAATACAGTAGGTGTATGTATGATACATCTACATCAGTGTGTATTCTATGGCTTTCTTGCAATACAGCTGTGGTAGTTTATATTACATTATTCATAGTCAGAATTCAAGGAAAATGCGGAAGATGTCTGTGAGGAGACGACATCTTACAGCAGACTAACTTCTAAACCGCCTGAAACGTGTTGACAATTTCAGCATGTTCTTTTAGTTCTGTTAGTTCACCAAAAGCAGCCCCATGAGTCATTACGGAGGAAACACACATGCATCCTGCTAACTGACTCGATCTGTCCAGCATGTCACATAAACCGTGAGTGACATGTGCTTCCGCATGTTAAATACTGTAGGTGTTGATATGGTTTTAGTTTTATGGTGTGCTAATCTTTACAATCACTTGGGGGGAAGCACAACAATATAGCAATTAAGCATTATAATGCAAGCCACAAATGTGCTTCATGTCACCACTCTTATCAGTAACTCTCATCTGCCAGAATATTTACTAAGTAAAGACATAAAGAGACATTTAGTGGGACAGATGCTTAAAGTTAACAAAATAAAGATGTTTTATTTCATATAATTATATTTGATTAAGATGCACAAGGGTCAACATTTTTAAATAAAACAACAGCATAACCTGGTTAATAATAGCAACTGATATTAAAGCTAAACGTAACAAACCACATTGCTAAATGATTAGATAAAATTCATAAAATGAAAATGTATTTATTAACAAATAAGGGTTTGGCTAAACTTTAGCTAAAATAAAACCTGTATGTGTCATCTTAGTGCAGTAGGTAGTGCTGCTGACTCAGAGATACAGGATTAATATGCTTATGAAGTATTTGTGTATGAAGAGGGCAAATGGGCAGTTGCTCAGGCAACTTTAGAAATGCCTTGTGCATGTCCTTGCTACAAAGACAGCAAAGTTTCACACATTTGCTACACAGTCCTGCATCCCTGCATGCCGCATTTAACCAAAAAGCCCTCTCTGCCTTGTGACGTAAATACAAAAATATATTTTCCATGAACATCAGATTTTCTCCTGCTTTATACAGGCAACAAAAACACAATGCTGGGGCCAAATGTAGCTACGTGTTTGGATAACAAAGCCAGCTTAGTATTTTTAGCTCATACTGAAACTTGGATCTACAGTAAAAGCTCTAGATTCCGGAAAAAAAAACCTGTTATCTGACCCATGGCTGATGGAGGTCCAAAAATATTTTTAATATCAAGTCTAAATGCGACACAGCCCTGGTTCAAGTTTCAAACTGAAATGAATGAAGCCAAATGACTGGTGTTTATGATTTATTTAACAAAATTCTGACTATTTTCACAGTGGTTGTTTTGTAACCCAGTTATAAAGTAGGGTTAATAATCTGAAATTACAATTTTACTGCAGTGTTTAAAAATAAACTGCTTCAGAATCAATGTTTATGAATGTTGTGGTTGTTGAATGATGGATATATTGGATTATAAGCCTCATGATCTTGACCTGGTCTTATATTAGGTTAAACTATCTGATGACCTGATTGGTGATGTCTTCATATTTAAGAAAGCAAATGTACACATACACATAACTCAAACTACATTGTTTGGTCTGATTCCACATAAATGCCCATGCAGCACAATCTGCTGAAAAAGACAACACTGGCCATGATAGAAAGGTATCAGAACACTCAACCCACTGTGTATGGGGCCCAGCAGGCAAAAGAGTCAAAATACAGCCTTCACATTTCCTAGATCTCAATCTGATTGAGCATCCGTGGGATGCACTGGACGAACAGTGCATGATCCATGGGGGCCATACAACCCACAGCACCCACCACTAAAGCCCTGCTGCCAGCCAATGCTGTAATTAATCTCGTAATATAATCTCTTTAAAAAATAAAAGAAATGACACATGTATAAATCATGTTGTAGCACTTGGGAAAGGAGGTGAAAAAGCCTTACTAGGTCAATTACTCATTATCACTGTGTGAAGAATCAGTATCAACCCTGTCACCAATCTTCCGTCAACAGTGTTATGATTGAATGTGAGCAAACATGCATTAATTCATGCATTTATTCACAGTCCTTAATTTTCAGTAGTCATTAATCAAGTCATTAATGCAATTTCTGTATTTATAATCACCACTAAAAGCCAGTGTATGAACTGTGAAACACAGTACATGAAAATGTTGAACATTCCCAAAACATAGTGAACTCACTATTACACATCGACTGCAGCATCAATTTTAGCTTGTGATCATTTTCATAGCTATTTATAATTTTTTTAAACACAGATAATAATCCAGACTACACACTGTAACATTTTCAGCAAAATTATTAATTTAGCATTTTCTCTTTTAGGAGGCCAAATTATATTATTATTTTCTCACTCACTCACTCACCTTCTATACCACTTTATCCTGCATTTAGGGTTGCGGGGACCTGGAGCCTATTCCAGGAGGCTTAGGGAATGAGGCAGGGTACACCCTGGACAAGGTGCCAATCCATCACAGGGCACACGCACATACGCACAATCATTCTACGGGCAATTTAGGAATGCCAATTTGCCTAACCTGCATATCTTTGGACTGTGGGAGGAAACCCACCAAGCATGGGGAGAACATGCAAACTCCATGCGCAAAGAGACGGGAATCAAGTCTGGCCGGGAATCGAACCTGGACGACCCAAGGCAACAGTGCTAACCGCAACACCACCGTGCCGCCTATTATTATTTTCTATTATTATTATTAGTGTTCCTCATATTGTGTTGGAAGATTACCCCGGTTTAGTGAGAAATGGCTTCTGTCTGGCCAAGAAGCATCTCAAGCACTACTGTTAACAACCAACAATTGCAGTGGCTAAGGGGTCTAAATACTTACATAAATGGAAAATTTCAGTAATTATTTTAAATGTATTAAATACTTCAAATACCTGTTTTTAATTTGCAATTGTGAAATATTGCATATAGAATGATGAGGCAAAAGCAGGATTTGAATCCATTTTAGGCCTTGTTCACACGGGTGTTAAAATCGAGCGTTTTTCGGTCGGCACTGTACACTGTATAAGGGCACCAGAAGTCCAATAACTATATATTTAACCTGAAAAAACTGTATTAGAAGACTTAGAAGAGGAACTCTCACTAGAGTGAAAGGTCTAATGTTTCAGATAGTGTTTGTTCTTTACCATGTAGTGTACTATCTTGTGTCTGGTATCCTAGGTAACAAAGACTACCAGGATTAGTGGATTAGTATACGATTCGGCTTTGTGACTTTCTGACAAATACTTTGAAAACCACTCACCAAAACACACTGTGAACTGTAAACATGCTCATTATATACATGTTTATAATCTTTGTGAGGAACACTTACACAGTCTCAAATGAAATACGATCATTTTGGAAAAACTTATTTTTATTTTTATTTTTAGATTTGTTGTAAAATTAGCCATAAGACAGAAGCAGGATGAGAAACCAGAGGGAAATTGGAGCAAGTGATCAATGGCAAATCCAAAAGCGCACTGAAAGCACTTTTAGTTTGAAGTCCTTTCCACTTAAAAGATATGCTGCTTTTTTTAAATTCCTACCAGCTTTATAAACACTCCCTGCAGTAATGGCATGAGGGATGCTCTGGAAGTGAATTTAGTTAATGTGATTTACATCTCCTTCACCAGGAACTGTTTAAAAGCAAGTTTGGAAGTTTAGGGTAAAGTAAACCAGTAAAGCTTGATCTTGCAGGGTGATTAAATTGTGTCAGCTACAGCTTGTAAAAAGACTCACTTTTTGCTTGCATATGCCACAATAACATGCTTGCAGTTTTTTTTAATATACATTTTTTAGAATGTATTAGGGCCAGTTCCTGAGGCAAGTGATTATATAAAAGATTTTTTTTAATATACTACAATTTCAAAATGTGGTGAGAACAAAATCAAGCCAATGAAAGTGTAGTGAGGTGGTGACCCTCTGTCTGCAGATCTAAAACAAACGAGAGATGCTTTGATGCCTGAGTTAGTACCTTTTTTCTAACACTTTTGCTTAAGCAGACTATAGGAAAAAAGGATTTATTTGCCCAGTTATTATTTTTAATGTTTGATATATGTTTTTCCCTCTTTATATTTTTAAAAGGACTAACATTAAACAACCAAAGTCAGATTATAAGTTTAGCACATAATGACAACAAAGGAAGTCTGGCCTAATGGCTTCTTCACTAAAATTAAAAAGACTTTTGAACATGCATGTTTAAGGAAATGCAGCACTCAACCCAAACCAAGTTAAGCAGACTCCAATAGATCTCACCAGTCCTTGTAATCCTTGAGTGCAGTTTTTTCAGGATCTGTCCCGTAAACTATTCTATGGTCCACAGCTCTTACACGTCTGTTGTCCAACTTCTTAAATATATAAGCCTAAAACTAAATAAGCAAAAAAATAATAGAATAAAAGCTATCTACTAAGGATGAGCTGGATACTTTTTTAATCCTCTAACCTAATCCTCCCATTCACCAAACTAACCCTGTGTATTGTTTTCGTTCCCTCACCAAAGTCCTAACTCCTTCCTCTTTTATTTCTATACCAACCACTAACCAGTGTTTGCCAGGCCACACCCTAATATGGTTTGGTCAATAAACAAGGGTGGAGTTAAAAACAGAAAAGAGACGATGTTTAAAAAAAAACCTCACTCACTCACTCATTCATTTATTGTGTATATCAGTTCTCCTGTATACAGTGTCATGGGGGGCCTGGAGCCTATCCCAGGGGTACAAGGCGGGGTACACCCTGGTGAAGTGGCAATTTATCACAGGGCACACAACTATTCAAACACACCGAGACGCTCATTCACACATTACGGGCAATTTGGAAACACCAATTAGCCTAACCTGAATGTCTTTAGACTGTGTGAGGAAACCAGAGGAAACCCACCAAGCACGGGGAGAACATGCAAACTTCATGCACTACCTACTTTTTGTTTACATCTGCCAAATGCCTAAATATAAATGTACTACCGCCTGTTTAAATAACAGTTGTGGAAATTGTTACAAGTCTGAGACAGGTTTGGAAGTCGGCAAAATACATGTACTAGTCGTAAATTGTGCCTTATGCTTGATGGAGTAAATGAATTAGATAACTGTTGGAAACAATGGAGTTAATATCCTATGACTACTCCAGCTATTTCTCATCAGAGATCAAGTCTTGCATCAAATAAGTTAATAATTTGTACACAATCTAATTGCTCTTCCCTACTGTGGTTGTGTATTCTGACTGGGTGATACAAAAAAGCAGTTGTTCAGGACCATGGAATAAGTACAGACATCAGTAGGGAGTTATGCAATCTCAGAACAAACGGGTTCTATCTAGCACTATAAAGGAATCTAGGTTTAACAGTCTATATACTGTAGCTTCACTGTAGTTTCACAAATAGAACTTTTCCAGAACCATTGACTCAGTATAAGTAATGGCCAATGTAATGGTGGCACTTTCTATTTGTCTGTTTCCTACAAACCCAATCATACACAATGGACAATGCTAAAATATGGGGGTGAATATTCAGCTTAAACACTGTACGCTTTAATATGCTGTAGCTCATTTCTGATCTTATGGAGTAAGATGAAAGCTTTTATAAGATGAGTAGATGAATTGGGTGGAATACGATGAGCCAGGAAACAGAACACTATACTGTACATTGCTGAACAATGTACGATTTGGATGAGGTAAACCAATACACAAGATGAAGACAAAGACACTTTATTATGTTATTATCAATGTGACTATACACCTAACAGTGGCAGTATAAACAGTAGTACTCAAAAAGTCTTGAGATGGAGAAGGTGGTCATAAAGAAGTGAAAGATAGAAGAAAAGGTAAATTTTATTATGTGGCCACTTTCTATTGCACCACTATTGCACACTGTTTTGGAATATATCAAGCCCTTTAAACGAGAAGAATGGTTGTTAAAAACATACTGACGTTTTCACTGAAACAAACATTAGCTTAGTTCTACAATCTAATTATAAAAATGTTCACATAATTTGGTGAAATTATGGCATGTTCAAGAATTCCAGGTACATTATCATGCCAAACCCATTTAATGTTCTGATTTAATGTCTACTGAATGTTCTTGAGAGCTTAATATTCACATTTTATATCTATTATGAAGTTTTCTTAATGCTCCACTAATGTACAATTGTGACAGAATTAGTGTACTTTGGTCCCAAAGAGATCTCATACAAACATATGCACATAAAACTTCATAATTTTTCACAATTTACACTGACTAGATTAGTCATGGTAACAGGCAAAAAAAGAAGAAGAAAAAAAGATCACTTCCAACACTAGAATAATCACAGTGGAAAATATATCTCCGTCACATAACTAGATACAAAATGCCAGAGATAACATTTTCCTAGATGAAGATGTGTGTTTGAAACTGATGAAAGAAAGAGAATCTCAGTCCTACACATAGTTACAGTTTTTAGATTATTCAGTTTAAAATAAAATATATTGCTGAATAAACTATTCATATTTTGGTTACTAAACCTTTCTGGTTCTTGCACTTATATTTAAAACTGCAGTATTTTAAAAACGTTAATACCATTTAGGAAGGTTAATAAACAGCGAAATCATTATTGCTGGTGGGGGTGCGCTGTTTAACCTATGCCATGTTCCTGAACTTTAACTTTTACTCTGTGATTTCCAGGATCAAATCATCTCCTTCCAGTGAGCTATCAGTTTTGATGTGCACCTTGGCCACAGTTCCTGTGAGTGGCGAGTTCACCACAGTCTCCATCTTCATGGCGCTGAGTACACAGAGGGGTTGACCTTTCTCCACCTTCTGGCCCTCCTTTACCTTCACCTCCACCACCTTCCCTGGCATAGGGGCTCCCACTTGACCTTTGATGTCTTTCAAAGCCTTTGGATGGAAGTGCATCTCCTGAGGATAGTGCACAAGATTGGGAGTACAGTGAGTAAAGGAATACTCCAAACACATCAATTCTGTAATATATATGAGACTACAACAAGTAAGATATAGGGGCCAGGGGTAGCTCAGTGGTTAAAGCATTGGACTACGGTTCGGAAGATCCCAGGTTCAAACCCCACAACCACCAAATTGCCATATATATATAACAGTACAGTCTGTATATGTACTCTGCACAGTGATAATAAAATCTAATCTAATCTAATCTTACATACTCAACATGATCTCTGCAGATCAAGTCATGTTGATGTTTCGGTGAAATATATTTGTTTTTTTCAAGTGGAAATGTTAAAGTGTATTATGGATTCAAAGCCTAATTTGTTGTAAAAATAAGATTTTTTATTTTTATAAGGAAACCTTGAACACATACGCATTCTACACATCTAATTATTCGGCAGGAGTTCAATACATAAACTCATGAAGATACATGCCTGCAGCTTTAGGCAATGTACACATCAGCAATCAGAACAGGGGAAAAAAGGGATCTCAGTGACTTTGACTCTGGCATGATTGTTGGTGCCAGATGGGCTAGATCAAGCATTTCTTCAGTGGTTAATCCACAGGGATTTCCACACACAGCAGTTTAGAGTTTATTCAGAATGGTGCAATAAAGAATAACACATCCAGTGAGCGGCAGTTGTGTGGGCAGAAAGATCCTGTTGATGAGAGGCTAACAGAAACTGGTAGACAGGCTCAAACTGACAGAAAGGCTTCAGTATTTTATATAACCACTCTGTGCAATTGTGGTTAGCAAAGACGTATCTCAGTACAAATAATACATCAAAAAAGGTGGATTGGCTACATCAGCAAAAGAGCATGTGGATTTTTCGTTCTGTCTGTCAAGAACAGAAAGTTGAAGCTGCAGTGGGTACAGCAAAGCCAGACAGTTGTAACCATGTTTGATAAATCTTGATTTCTGTTGATGTACACAGATAGTAGCGACTAACAGTATGAAACATTGACTGAACAAGCCTCGTGTCAACAGTCCAGGGTGGTGGAGGTGGCTTAATAGTGTGGGTCATTTTTTCCTGGCAACTTTGGACCCATTAATACCAATCAATGCCACATAGCATTTCAGAATTGTTGAAGACCATGTTCATCTTTTCAAGGTTTCTTTACAAGGTGCACTTTGTGACGTGGCTACATCCATCAAGGTAATGCACCACGTCACAAAGTGCATTCATTAAAATGACAGTAACTTCAGTGGAATTTCCAGTCACCAGACCTGGATCCAGTAGAACACCTTCAGTCCACCTAAGTAACTGTGTTGTGCAACACAAATTCTAATACAGATGTGGTAGAAACATTGTATTATTCTTTTTAAAATGTAGACCAATTGCTTTAGAATGCATGAAGTCTCCTGACACCTGATCTCATTTGTAGCATTACAGCTGTTCAAGTGTTCAGCCCAGGCCTCCAGGGTTGGGAATTGCAGATTTTACACTCTCCACTTAATTTGAAGTCAGGTGTGATGACATAGTAGTTCACATTACTCAAATAAGTCCCTTCCAGGGAGGCACCTAATCTTGTATTTAAGTATTTTATTATGAGACTGAAACTGAAATCATTCACTGTTTACAAGTCTAAAGGGGAAAATTGCTAAATTGACAATCTCTCATTACGTGATGTCAGCTGTGAAAACCTACTGGCACAGTACTCTATTAATAATGAGGGATAAACAGTCACAAGAGATCCTTTACATTAAAGTTGTCAGATTGGTACATAGTTTATACATGTTGTTGAGAGTCTATGATGTCTGGTTAAAAATGTCACAGAAGTGGAACTGTTTCTGAAGCATTAAACAATATAGAATGGACAGATTGGCACTTTATCTTCTCAGTTTTATCAAAGTAATGACCGGCATCTGTTATGTGAGAAATTGAAGGGAAGTGGCATTTTTGACTGTTGCTGTGAAAGCTGCAATGTGAGAACAAAATGGTTGGGGAAAAAAAACAAACAAAATAAAACAACATCTCACCCATATATAGAGAGTGAAAAGATAGTGCCAAACCAGTTCGTGATTTTGAAGATGCTTAAAAGATACAGTCTCTCAGTAATGAGATGCTATTACCAAAAATTGAGCTTCATTATAGTTTTTGCTGGTTCTGCAGCCTAAACTAATGCTAATGAGTATGTTTGTATGAAAAGCTTATTGTTGAAGAAACTCAAAGTTGAGCTTCATTATGGTTGTGCTGTTTTTGGAAAATACAATAAGTGTATTTCCTTTATTATTATTATTATTATTTTTTAGGAGAATAAGAATGTATCCTAGGTTCTTTGTTGAAGATTCTCAGATTATTTGGAAAACATGTAATTACCTTCATAGCCACAGTATCTTTGACGAGGACGGACCGCAGTTGACCATTAAGCTCAAAAAACACCTCCCTCTGTCCAGCTTTGTTCAGGTCGCCCAAAGCCAAGGCTTTGATATGTAGCGTCTTTCCTTTTTCCAGTTCAACCTGAGTGACAAACAGAGGAAGAGGAAATGAACAAGTGAAAGGAACACATAATGTTTTCAACCTGACTGAGAGATGACCTATTTGCACGGAGCTAACTCCGGCTTCTGTCAGGCCTTGCGTCACATGCTGTTGGGCAGTGAAATTGGCACAGCTATTTTGAAAGTTGTAGACGTCAGTGATTGCTTTATCTAGACCATGCTGATCTAACATAATCAGTGATGGCTTACATATTAGATAGGTTTTTTCTCTAAGGAATGAGGGTAACCAGACTGCCAAAAACAATCTTTAGTCACTGTGCAAGAAAGTATTATGCAGACTTTCACTGAAGACGATATTATGATTACTATCCAAGGACGAAAAGCAAGTGTAAGCATATTTGGAAAATCAAAGTCAAATCATTTGAGGATGCTAACATGCTGCTTTATTCTCATCAGAGGAGTTTCTGACATAGGGCAAGCAGATGAGTTGAGTTAAAGTTCACTTGTTTCCCCCTTTCATTTGGATCTTTTTGTGTCTGATTAGCTGCAGAGGTCTGGCCTTTCATCTCCTCTCAATATGTAACACATCACCATGTCCATGTCTATGCCTGGTAGGTTCTGCCCGACAGGAGGACACAACGTCTTTGTTCTCTGTTAAGGCAACTACTGTGGTGTGGATTAATAAGGATTTAGGTGAGAGGAACATTGGCAAGGTAGCGAAAGCAAATGAAATGTTAAGCAAATGCTATGTCTGGATGAAGCCACATAATTTGTTTGCAGAATATTTGAGGTTGAGGGTATGTTGTTAAAGCTTCATATCTTCATATTTTGCTAATAAAAGCTCATCCTCACCATCATCCACATCCACACAAACATTAGACCACTCCAGTTAAACCTATTCTAGCACAAGGACATGTCAGACCACTAAAGACCCATTTAGCACTTTTCTGTCATTGACATTGAATATTAAAATAGGATGAAAAAGGGGTCCAGCTTTTTGCCAGCAATTCGAAGGTCAAATCTCTTTGCACTATAAAGAGGCTGAACTGGATTTGCCGTAGACCTGTCTGCAAAGAAGGCTTAAGAAAAAAAGAATAGAGAACAGTAAAGACTTTCTACCCCAGATACAGGCATCATTTGAGCACCTATAATAATTTATGGCAAACATGCAGAGCCAGACAATGACAAAAAGGTAAAAGGAGACGGTCAGAGCACAAGGAAGAAATTGACAATGACAGTAAGAGAGGGAGAATGAAAAGAATGGAGGATCATTACCTCGAACTCCTCTGCGATTTTTGGTCCATCCAAAAACAGCCGTGTGTTGAGACAGTCGACGGGCCCAAAATTGGAAGTGAACTCTTTAAACTCTTTAAATACTTTCGGGTACATAGCTGCTGACATCACATCTTCAGGAGAGATGTCATTGCCATGTGCTGCTCGTAGATCGGCCTCCAGTTTTTGGAAGTCCATGGGGGGCAGCGATGCACCTGGACGACCCTCAATCCGGGGAAGCGATTTAAGCACCTGTGACACACATTACATGAAAGTGATTTTGATATGGAGGAAATATTTGTTCCAGGTTTCAGCATTTGCAATACTTTGAACACTTATAAACTCAGGTCATGACAAGTGGAAATTTGGCTGTTTGTATGGGACTCTTCACAGTGGCAGGTTCAGATTTAAAATACTGACAGTGTGGAGGAAATAAAAACCCTTTACTTTAATAATACATAGTACATTATGGTCTTTCTAACAGTTTTATAACTTTTAAATGATTTTGAGACAAATCCATTGGTCCTCTGTGATGCACATGTATTAAAGCCAAAACTTTCATTCGTTAATTATTCAAGACTTATAAATAAAATAACTTGGAACTGAATACAAACTACCAGAATGCAATAACACACAAATGTGTTGTCAGTAATATGAGCCAATCTAATGAAAAACTCTCAGATCAATCAAGTACATCATTAACATAAGCCAAGACGATAAGATAAAAAGAGCAGGCAGGGTGGCAGATCAGCAAATTGTTAAGACCATGTAGGATGCCAGTGAGGTGGAGAAGTAATTGATCTTTGTCGAGGAAAGCACTTGTTTTAGCTAATTGAGCCTGGCACAATGACAAGAGTCACATTGACATTCCTTCGTTTTCTTTCCTTTTTTGCAGCATGAAGGTTAAAAGAAATAATAAACCTTGCTTTTTAAAAACAGGAAGCAAAAAAAAAAACATTTTCCAGATCAGTGAGTCATGTTAAGAAAAGAAGTTTTTAGATATCAAAAGACAGCCATTAAAACAGACTGTGGAATTAATAGTTACACAGCTCATTATTTCGGAAAAATGTCTATGGGTTAAATGGTCAGCCACATGCCCACCATAACCACCTTTTGATTAATTCACCTGTTGGTCGTTTGTGCACAATAATTACTGCACTTAAAGCATCCCAGTCGGTCTGAATCTGCAGCAGGCCTTTTTTTTTTCTTAATGTGGGATACATTTGCCCTCCATCGGCAGTTGAGCAATGGTTTACAAGTCTGGGCAAACAGCAAGCTACCCAACCGTCACCCAAAATCACTGCATTTTTCCATGCTTTAGAAGCACAAGTTTTTTTTTAATATCCTCTTTGTGGCAATCCTGTAGATGTTTATTTCGTTCAGTTTCTCTCACAAAATCATCAAACATTCTTCCACTCTGATGGTGTAGAATTTGTAACCAGGATATTAGACTGAAAATAGAAGGAGTGCCGCCACTGTTATTTTATTTGCTCAAATTTATAAGCATCAGATAAAGCTAGGTAGCAAGATGGAAAATCATTTAGTATCCTGTTATTATTAACTCGCAGGAAATTCGGTGTGTGCTTGAGAGACAGAGAGAGAGAGAGAGAGAGAGAGAGAGAGAGAGAGAGAGAGAGAGAGAGATAAGATACATGTACAGAGGTACATGTAGTCACTAATGGACATTATGTTCAGAAGGAAGTGAGAGGTGCAGGCAGTGCCACTTCACCATTCAAACACCTTCTTTGAGCTCTCATTCTAACCAGTATGATGAAAAGACACCATTTGGAGCCAACCAGAATGTAACGGTTTTTGGGGAGTGTCTCAGTTGTCTCAAAAATCAGATTTCTAAAGTATTTTTTGTCGAGTAAAAAACGTTGTTAGTTAGATACTGTTAGTTGGCAAATCTGGAATGTTCAAAATGTTAATTGTGACTGCTACTTCTGCTATCTCAAGTTGTTTCCACATGCACCTGTCCCTTTTTTTGTATGTGTTTATGCAGGAGATGTTTGAGCATGTTTTTTTTTGTTGCATTGACTTGTATTTATTCCTATTTAAATGAAACTTCACCACCACCAAAAAAACAGCCTAATTTAATTAAAAATTGCCTCAGAGATTTTTCTCCCTCCCTCCCTCCCTCCCTCCATACCGCTTTATCCTGTAGTCAGGGTCGCTGGGACCTGGAGCCTAACCCAGGAGGCAGGGCCGTGCACAGACATTTTGAGGGACATGTGCTGAAACTGAAAAAAGCCCCCCCCCACCACCAAAAAACTAACATGCAATAATATTCTTAAATAATATTTTCTATTATATTATTTGTCTTGTTTTGGTGAATTGGTTGTGCACTCTCTCTTGTTTAGTTTTTTCTTTGCTTTGCATACATGCAGATTACATTCTGCATGATAAAATATATAGAATGCACAGGAGACCTGATGAAGTTTTTTATTTAATACAACTTTATTACAGTAGTAAACATCTCGGGTTACTGTGCTGTAACCCTGTTCCCTGAAAAGGCGGGAACGTGATGCTGCGTGAAAACGCTATGGGAACCATTTTGTCCTGTTGCCGGTTGTGAGGCATGTGTGCAAACACGGCAAATTTTTTGGCTATATATAACCTCGGTCAGGTGACGTCATCTGATTAGATGCAGTCGCAGGTTATAAATACTAGTGAGCCGGCGACACACCTCAGATTAATTTGTCTGAACGGACGTCCGGTCACATGGTAGTGCGGCATTAGGACGCAGCATCTCGTTCCCGCCTTTTCAGGGAACAGGGTTACAGCACAGTAACCTGAGACGTTCCCTTTCAAAGGCTTTCTCTCGATGCTGCGTGAAAACGCTATGGGAACGAGAATACCAACGCCGCCGCACTACAAGTGTCTGGACCCCAAGGTTGTGTAGCTTGTGCGCACAAAGTCGAGAAGGTCTCAGAACTATGCCTGGGCAGCTAACTCTGGGCTTTTCCTGAGCCCGGAGTAGCATGAACATCCAGATTATAATGTAACAAATGTGTGCGGGGAGGACCAACCCTCCGTGTCACACAATTGCTGCAGGGGAATACCTCTTACTGGTGCAAAAGGAGGCGATGTCCCTGGTTGAATGAGCCCTGTTTCCTAGAGGCGAAGTGAACCCACGCGCCTCATAGGAGAGGGCAATATGCATCTCTCACCCAGTGTAGTGGCGGCCGTTCCCACGGCCCCAAGACGTGTAAAGGCTGCTCTGACCTACACCACTGGCTGATGCGGTAGACTTAAATCTGAAGAGCACGTACTGGACACAGTAAGTGAAGTCTCTCCTGCTCCGAAGCTGTAAAGGCGGAGGACGGAATGCTTCAAAACAATAGGGTGATGTTGTTTATGGACTTAGGCCGATAGCTCAGTGAGGATGCAGTTATGTGCGTCCTGAAAGTACTAGGGCACAAGCCTGAGGACAGCTTTCCTGCAGAGACTCCGGCACTGAAACAATTTGGCAATGGACTGGGTCTACCTGCTTCGCACGCACTTGCTGCAGGGGAATACCTCTTGCTAATGCAACAGATGAGGCGATCCCCCTGGTTGAGTGAGCCCTGATTCCTAGAGGCGAAGTGAGCCCACGCGCCTCATAGAAGAGGGCAATAGCATCTCTCATAGGGTGCATGCTGAGTGAATGCGAGGCGCACGAGCACTTTTTAATCGAAGCAGTAAAGATCGCCCTCCGATATGGATTATCACACACGGAGGGACATCTTGTTTAAAACTCCGATATCGGTGAGTTAAACACTTCTTATTTTGCTGGTTTAAACAAGACACGCTCACAACAAGGTGAAGACAAATGATCTGAGGTTTGTCGCCGGCTCACTAGTATTTATAACCTGTGGCTACGTCTAATCAGATGACGTCACCTGACCGAGGTTATATATAGCCAAAAAATTTGGCGTGTTTGCACACATGCTTCACAACTGGCAACAGGACAAAATGGTTCCCATAGCGTTTTCACGCAGCATCGAGAGAAAGCCTTTGAAAGGGAACCATGTTTTTTCTATGTTTATACATGTGAAGGCGAGCAGGGAGTATTTACAATACTAGATAAAAAAAAAAATCTAGCCAGCAAACACATATAATATAATAATATAATATAACAGCATCATAAACTTTAACCTAACATGCTGTGTGACCATAGGCTATATAATATGATGAAATGTTAATAAATTACATCATGTAATTTACATGCATCAGCAAATTCAACAGATAAAATCAAAATAGAAATTTCTTCTAATATATTTTACCTAGCTGACAAAGATCACTCGGTTGCTTTGTGTCAAACTCAAATGCAGTTACACTGCGGGTTTTTGACCAGCGAATGTGTGCAATTTGTCCATCATTAAAACAACGACATAACATTACGTCAACATCACACCGGTGATGCATTATATGAACCTTTATAGACATACTAGTGTTTATTTCATAAAATACAACGTTGCACTTATTCAAAAAATAAGATATTTTACCGTTACAAGACAAAGACGTTCATCTGCTTCTGCTCTATGACTCTGATGTGCTGAAACGTAAGTCCGTGGCTCACAGGGGGCGGAGTTGTGAAGTTTGACTGACAGTTTGAGCGGTTCTAAGAGATGCGCTTTTTAATGCCTTTAATTGGTTAAATATTTGTTAAAAAGACAAACAGATGTAAAGGGTTACCTATAGCATTGATTAAAAAAAAAAAAAAAAAAAAACTCCCGCCCACCAAAAAAAAAGGGCACTTCCGAGTATAATTACAAAAAGGGCTTGTGCTCTGCACAGATTGAGCCCTACCTGTGCACGTGCCTGCCAGGAGGCTTAGGGCACGAGGCAGGGTACACTCTGGACAGGGTGCTAATCCATCACAGGGCAGACACACACATATGCACACTCACACACTACGGGCAATTTGGGAACACCAATTAGCCTAACCTGCATATCTTTGGACTGCGGGAGGAAACCAGAGTACCCGGAGAAAACCCACCAAGCATGGGGAGAACATGCAAACTCCATGCACACAGATACGGGAATCGAGCCTGGCTGCGAATCTGGAGGTGCAAGTCGACAGTGCTAACCACTACACCACCGTACCATCCGACTTGTTTTTATTGTTATTTAAATTATAGTCCAATTGTACATATGTAAAAAAAAACTGACTTGTAAGAAATAGGCTCAGGGACTTTGGCCCAATCATCACTGATTTGCAAATTATTAGGATATAATGTGGTAAAAGGAAAAATACAACCACCAGTCCTGCATGCCAAGTTGATCTTTCTTCCTTACCACTGTTAGTAATAAATATAAGTTCGTAAGAGGACGTGACCCATTTTTGACATTCGGACCCAAGAGCTGAGGATAAAACCATTTGAGATATTTTTGTGTCAGGATCATTTTTATTTGTAGTTCCCTGGCAGTAAAGAATGCTATGTGCTATGCACATTGTCTGAAGCTCCATCTTACTATCTGTAGAACTTTTTACCTGTGTGGATTAATTAACATACATGGGCAACAGATAATCTTTTCAGAATAAGGATATGCAAAGTACTGAATATTGATATTACAAAAAATTGCTGCACAGTTGTTAAACCTGTAAATAAAATATAGTCAAATATAGGTATAGTTTTCCCCCCCTAAATCCTTCTTCCTTCTAGTTTCTTTAGAATTAGAAAGTTATGTAAAAAAAATGTATGTGAATGAGTGATTTAACTGCACTGAGATTTAAAATTTTGCATGCATTTGCATATGCTCTAATAAATAAATTCTCAGCCTTTCAAACCAACTGTCCACTGATTCACTCCCTAACTCACACCGTGATTAGCGGTGTCAGGCTGCTGAGCAAAATTCCAAATTATGATTAACTGTTACTGAACTTCGTACAGATCTAACTTGGCAATATAAACCCTGAGCTTTCTGTTTAGTTTATAGTAAAATCAAGATGCAGCATTGCATAACAAATTATGCATTTATTTCAGTCACATTAAGAGTAAGGCTTTCTGTTATTTGCTCTGGTGTAATTTTTGCATTGACCTTCTGCTCGCCTCTATCAGCATTCTAATTAAGTAAAAAGCCTTAATTGCATGTGTGCTTTTTCTTGATTTGTCTCTACCTTAGATATTAGGTGACATTAATGATTTAAGGAACTAAATTATCATTTAAAACTGTCATGAGAAGGTTCACCATATGAAATACGCCTACCAGAGCCATTATTCAGCCCACAGAGCAAACACTTTAAATTAAATATGTTACATTTATACATTTCTAACTACGTTGCATGAATCCTAATCGGACTGCTGATTTTTACATTAATTTATTTTTTGCATTATATTGACAGAATTTCTTGCTCCAATTTAGGTGTGATCTATTATAATATCATTTGCAACATACAGTACAGTATCTTGCTTATATGCCAATCCAATATTTTGACAAGAAATCCATCTAGCAAAGTTCTTCACTGTAGGCATCTGTTTACGTCCTTCTTGGATAGGAATTTGTAATGTGGGTTTGGTTGAAGATAAAATGTAGAGTTTAGGGGAAGATAGAATGTACGGGAAAAAAATGCAATTGCAATCTGCCTCACAGCTGTTTTAGTGCTTTCAGATATGAGGACCAAATCGATTTTTTGGCATATGCAGATTGGAATCAGTTTGAAATCTGTTTCCTTCCATGTACTTTGAACAGTAAAAAACACATTTTTGCAAATCTGATTTTAACCACATCCAGAAGTGGTTTGAAATCTGATTTAAATGGGATTCCTGAAGATGTGTCTCAAACTGGATGCTCTACCCATTCAAAACGGATTTCAAACTGCCCATTATGTTACTCGAAACATAACGTGGAAGTTTAAGTTCCCAAGATATGTGATATGGTCATGGATCCAAGAAATGAAGATGAAAATATCAGTTCTGTTAGCTGCTCTGAAAACATCTCGGGTTACTTTGCTGTAACCCTGTTCCCTGAAAAGGCGGGAACGAGATGCTGCGTGAAAACGCTATGGAAGACGCTATGGGAACCATTTTGCCGGTTGTGAAGCATGTGTGCAAACACGCCAAATTTTTGGCAATTTGAAGCCCACGCGCCTCATAGGAGAGGACAATATGCATCTCTCACCTAGTGTAGTGGCGGCCGCTCCCGCGGCCCCAAGACGTGTAAAGGCCTACACCACTGGCTGATGCGGTGGACGTAAATCTGAAGAGCACGTACTGGACACAGTAAGTGAAGTCTCTCCTGCTCCGAAGCTGTAAAGGCGGAGGACAGAAGGCTTCAAAACAATAGGGCGATGTTGTTTATGGACTTAGGCTGATAGCTCAGTGAGGATGCAGTTACGTGTGTCCTGAAAGTCCTAGGGCACAAGCCTGAGGACAGCTTTCCTGCAGAGATTCCGGCACTGAAACAATTCGGCAGTGGACTGGGTCTACCTGCTTCGCACGCGCTTGCTGCAGGGGAATACCTCTTGCTAATGCAATAGATGAATCGATCACCCTGGTTGAGTGAGCCCTGATTCCTAGAGGCGAAGTGAGCCCACGCGCCTCATAGGAGAGGGCAATAGCATATCTCATAGGGTGCATGCTGAACTTTCGGAAGATAGCTGAGTGAGGATGCAGTTATGTGCGTCCTGAGAGTACTAGGGCACAGGCCCAAGGACAACTTTTCTGCAGGAACTCCAGCACTGAAAGAATTCAGCAGTGGACTTGTTCTACCTGCTTCGCACACACTTGCTGCAGGGGAATACCTCTTGCTAGTGCAATAGATGAGGCGATCCCCCAGGTTGAATGAACCCTGATTCCTAGAGGCGAAGTGAGCCCACGCGCCTCATAGGAGAGGGCAACAGCATCTCTCACCCAGTATAGTGGTGCTCTGACTTACTGTATGCCACTGGCTCATGTGGTGGACATAAATCTGAAGAGCACGTACTGGACAGTAAGTGAAGTTTCTCCTGCTCCAAAGCTGTAAAAGGCGGAGGACAGAAGGCTTCAAAACAGTAAATGTTTAAAAACACTCCATTTGAGGGCATAAGCTCTTGAAGAGGGATACTAGATCCAGAGTCAGGGAGTAGCAAAGGGGACATTTGCTGATCTTGCGAGGCAAAGCGGTCCACCTCTGCTACATGAAATCTCTCCCAGATTGACTGACTACTTCGGGGTGGGGTTTCCATTCCCCGTGTGTCAGAGATCGGCTGGACAGTTACAACTGCTCTCACATTCATATGCCCTGGAATGTAAATCGCGCTGAGGGACAGGAACCTGGTTCCTGATGGGGTTCTCCTTGTTGGGGATCGACCCTAGAGTGAAATCCCCTGTTTTAGCCACAACTGAAATGCTCTCATGTGCAGAAGGCCCAAAGGTCACCGTGGATACGGCTGCCATGAGAGCTAAGATCTCTGAAAGTGATGGTCACTTTCTTGGTCTAGCTTGATTTCCTTGCGGGTGTTGATAATGGATTCGACACGAGCGGGAGACAGCTGTGCCCGCTTACGATCGAATCTCATGTGACACCCAAATCCTCAGAACAGGAAAGAGCACGCTTTCGTGGCGTTGGGTCTCAATCCTCAGAAACAAGATGAGCTAGGGCGACATGCTGATGTCGAAGCGCTAGCTAATGAGACTGGGCCAGCCAGTCGTCTATGTAATTCAAAGATGGATGCCCTGGTAGTCGTAAGAGCCAGAACTACATCCATACATTTTAATATGTGCGGGTGAGAAAGCTAGACCAATTGAAAGGACCCAATACTGGTAAGCTTGGCCCCCAAAAGCGAACCTCAGGTCTTTCCCTGTGTTGTGGGAATATTCTATATGAAAGTAAGCGTCCTTCAATCGATTGTCACAAATCAATCGCTTGGTAGGATTTGAGAGTCACTTTAACAGTCAACATTTTGAAACTGTATTATTTATTTTAGATAGTGGTACAGCCCGCAAAATCTAAAAATTTGAACGCAGCCCCCCGTTCCTCTGGGAACCAAGGAATACTGATTGTAGTAGTCTGACTCACTGTCTGACAGGGGAACATGTTCCATCGCCCCATTCCCCAGCAACTTCTGTCAGGAGATGTGCACTTTCCGGTTTCATGGAAGTGGAGACCACGCCATTTTCAAACGCGGAAGGTGATGTGAGAACTGAGTCCTGTAGTTTCTCTACAGTGCTTAGTATCCAAGGAGATATACTTGGCAGTAGCTTCCACGCTGCCTATTTCTCAGAAAGGGGCAAAGTTTCGGCAGCTTGGTAAAACGGGGGGGGGGGGGGGGGGGGGGGTGTTAGATGTTCGGCATTCTGAAACATGGCAGGAAAAACCGAAGAACTAACACTTTATTGGTGACTGGTGTTGCCCGAAACACCAGTGGTGTCGGAGCAAGAACACCGACCTCCTGGGGGTGTCAGGGAGACCACTTCATTCTTGAAAGGAATTCTGCGTGCCTCTCCCTATTGGGGGGGCCACCCCTATGGTCCTGGGCACATGAACCTCAGGGCTTCTTTGTGAAGAAGACAATATGCCAGTCTGACCCTTTTTGAGGTTGATAGTGAGGCGCGTCGCACCCCAAAAGTGGTGGCAGGCTCAAAAACACACTCCTTGTGTTTCACGCCTCGCAAGAGTCAGACCCGGTCGAGACTGGGTGGCCGACAGTCCCGACTTTTGAGCACAGCGGGGAGGGAATTTCCCGAAGGCTTGTTCATATAACTTCGCCTCATGAACCTAGTGGTGACCGAGTTAACGATATCGCCAAACAGGCCGGAAGGCGAGATAGGGGCATCCAGGAGGAATGCACGATTCTTATCCTTGATGCGCCTAAGATTCAACCACAAGTGCCTCCGCGTGAAACCCATCGCAGCCATAAAACGGCCGAAGTCTGTGGCCCGGCGTGATTCCAATACGCCCTATCTGAAGAGCCCCGCCAGTGCTCAAGTCTCTCAGCAGGTCAGCGTGGTAGGCCTGCAAAACCGCCATGGTGTGCAAAGGAGCACCAACCTGACCTGCTGCATGAAAAGCTTTTCCCTCCAGGGAAGATGAAAGTCTACACAGCTTGAAAGGAAGTATTAGGTTTTCAGGAGGGATGATGTTCCAGGAGAGAAATAGCTTTTGAAGCGTCTCTTCTATCTGGGCGACATCATATAAGTCCGCGCTTCCACATTAACTATATTTAAACAAATAAATAAGTCAATGGCAGGAAAACACAGGATTAATACAGCTTACTCCATGAAAGGGTTAACTCACATGGAGAAAGCTAAGGGGGGGGCGCGTCTTTGAGGCTCCGCACCCCCGGCCACCGACAGAAACTGCCGTTTTTTTTGTTTGTTTGTTTTCCTAGTGCTCGGAGATTATTTCCAACTCCGCGGTTTAAGCAAGATAGTATGTTTATCCTTACCCATTCACAGGAAGCCCATGGCATGCTTGAGAGCGGACAGAGGGATTTCCCGATCCAAGGAGGAAGTGAGGTTTAAGCACCAAAATGTGCCGCGGCTCGAAGCTTCTCAAGGAATGCGAGGCGCGCGAGCACTTTTTTTAATTGAAGCAGTAAAGATCGCCCTCCAATATGTATTATCATACACGGAGGGACATCTTGTTTAAAACTCCGATATCGGTGAGTTAAACACTTCTTATTCTGCTGGTTTAAACACAAACACGCTAACAACAAGGTGAAGACAAATGATCTGAGGTTTGTCGCCGGCTCATTAGTATTTATAACCTGCAGCTGCGTCTAATCAGATGACGTCACCTGACCGAGGTTATATAAAGCCAAAAATTTGGCGTGTTTGCACACATGCTTCACAACTGGCAACATGACAAAATGGTTCCCATAGCGTCTTCCATAGCGTTTTCATGCAGCATCGAGAGAAGCCTTTGAAAGGGAACATGGTTAATTTAGCTACTCAGAAAAAGCATGAAAAAAAAAAGTTTATGACCTTATTATTAGTAACTTAACTTTTAACAGAGCAGCTGACGTAACTGAAGTATGAAAAAGAAGATCAATAGTTGTTGGAAATTTGATGAGGTGATAGTCAGGTAGCAGGAATGCACAGAAGCCGAGCAATATATGTGGAAATATCGCTGTATGTGAGCCACAACGTGTCAGATTAGGGCTGCCAGTCTGAAAAGAAACAAATCCAATCTGTGTGTGGACAGTATGTCCTAAAGATCAGATTGTGTAACAAATCAGATTTACCTGAGATCATAGTCCATTTTCTCAAGCTTTATTATATTCCTTGGAGGTGGCATGGTGGTGTAGTGGTTAGCACCATCGCTTTGCACCTCCAGGGTCCGGGTTTGATTCCTGGCCAGGCTCGATTGCCGTCTCTGTGTGCATGGAGTTTGTATTTTCTCCTCGTGCTTGGTACTGGGTACTCCGGTTTCCTCCCACAATCCAAAGATATGCAGGTTAGGCTAATTGGCGTTCCCAAATTGCCCATAGT
The DNA here is from genome assembly GCA_030522415.1 of Channallabes apus. Taxonomy (NCBI): domain Eukaryota; kingdom Metazoa; phylum Chordata; class Actinopteri; order Siluriformes; family Clariidae; genus Channallabes; species Channallabes apus. The sequence goes on along the minus strand of CM060108.1, from coordinate 32,125,398 downwards.
GTGTTAATGAGAGTGTGAGTGTGCATGTGTGTGTGCCCTGCCCTGTCCAGTGTGTACCCTGCCTCGTGCCCTAAGTCTCCTGGGATAGGCTCCAGATCCCTGAATACAGGATAAAGTGGTATAGAAGATGAGTAAGAGTGAGTGGTTTGCTTGAGCAGGTAAGAACAGCAATTGCATTCAGGTGTGGACTAAAACAAAAGACTGTCTGAGTAAATTGCACTCAGTCCAGTTCCAAAGCAAACCTTAATAGACTTTGATTGCTGTGAATCGACCCTGACTCAACTGCAGAAAGTAGTTGCGTTGGGTTTTTGAGCAGCAAAGCTCAAAGCTGTAAGCTGTAAGCTGCTAAACTGATCACAAACTGAGCTAAGAATAGAGCTGCAGAAATATGATGTGTTCTCTGTCACTGCACAAAATCTTGTTGAATTTCAATTATACTGTATGGGAATTTCGTTATTGCTCTCTTTGTTTCAGTACCAAAACTACCAAAATTCTGTTTAGCAGTAATTCTTGCCCTGTATTTCTGATTTATCTGAATTAATAAATAAAAGAGCATAAACGATGAGCATTAATTTTCATACATTTTAAGCCCTGTAATACTGTAGTTTGCTTTGTGTGAAAAGGAACCAAGTAAAAATTATACAAAAATACCAATTTTTCTCTGATTCTGAATCAGCAAGCAAACAAATTGGTGTGAAGACACTTTTAAACATTGGAACAAACTGCATCTTTAGGTGTGTTGATTTATGACTTTTGCTTCGACAATATATCTGTGTTTGTTGTGTGAAACTAAATACAGTACAAATCTGTGATAGTCCGCAAGCTGGGAATACATAAAAATCCCCGAAGGAGGAATTGAGACCTGGTTATGCTGCATTTTTTTTTTGTCTGCAAAAGCAAAGCTCCTCTTTCAAATCTCACACACATTTAAAACAGAGGCAGGGTCTGTAAGAGCACACATTCTGAGCTGAACTCTCCACACATTTTACTTCTACTCCTACTGATCCTAATCAAGCTAGCCATTAGAAAATTCAGTTAAGCTAATGCTGTTCAGAAACGTACATAAAATACACAGATTCGTGCATGGTGAGTCTCTCTAAGGACTGCCTTGGAAGGTTTTAGCAGCTTTTTCTCTCAGTAGAGGAATGATACACAAAAGAGTGCTCGCTAATGTTATTAGTCACAGAGGATGCAGTTCATAGATGCCGCCCACATTTCCCAGTCACCCCTCGTTAATTTGATGGCTTTTGTGACTATTTGCAAGAAGAGAGTCGTGTGTGTTGGTGTGGGTGCACACAGCGAGAGTGGATGCAGAAGAGCAGAAGATGGCAGGTTGGGTTTGAACTGGAGCGAAAGCTGTGGTCTTCTCAGAGGTGTTTAATTGGAGTGTTGTTTGGTTTATGAAAGTGACTGATATAGTGTTTGGGGATACAATGAGCTCGCCTTAGTTTGATTTTCTCAGCTCTCTAGGGATTTAGAAAAGAGGCTCATTGTGACGGCTTTCAGCAAGAAATCAAAGTCTTTTATATGCTAGTCGACATAATCCTCTATAATAGACACACACAAAATGAAAAATCCGTTAAGCCTGCATTTCTAAATAGGACATGCAGAAGAGATTTTAATGCTAGAACTACAAAGATGACTATTATTGAGGATTGATGGATTGATGATGAAAACAATGACACTTGAATAATCTGGTAGTTCATGTTTCTTTCACTCTAACACAGTGTGTTTCTGGAATGCTTATCAGTACTGCTCTGGTGGCTCACAGCATGCTGGACCCGTCTATCCCACTTAATCTGGATGAGCCGATTCCGAGGGATAGGACACTCGAGTGCTCAGGCCTCTCTCCTGTGATCTCTAGTGCACCACATGGTCATTGGTTAGTGCTCTCAACCACACAAACACCCTCCTACATATTTGTAAGTGCTTGCACACAAACGCAAATATACTGTATAAAAACGTGCATAATGCTTTCGAGTAAAGTAATGTGTGTTTGATGCAGTCTAATCAAAAGCTGGTCTGTAGGATTAAAAGGGCATCAAAAGATAGCCTGTAGAAGTAAAAAGTACGTCTCCAAGGCTGAGGAAACAACAGCTGAATTTACTAGTGCAATGCACTCTGGGTAATGTCCTGATCAAACACATAGAGCCCAATGAATACTAAAAAGCTTTATGTAACCCAGAATAATTTCAAACATAACATCCTAGGGCATTTGGAAAACATTGCTGTCACTGATGTGAAGACATACTTTGTGTCCACAGCTTTATTTTGTTATATGTTTGAAAAGCAAATTTAAAGGCTCAAAGATGCTTAATGCTCTGAACATCACAGGCGTGTTGCTGATTGACTGCAGCTTATGGCTATTACAAGGAAAAATAATGTACCTTTTTCACTACTATCTAATTTACTTGGCAAAAATTATTCAATGCTTGGTTAAAGGTCGGAGTAAATACATCTTCTAAATAAATGATTTTTACAATGATTTTTACAAACTAATTATTGCCATGCAAAGCTAACATCAAATCTAAAATAAAATTACTGTATGAAATGCTCAATAAGGATGTACCCAGAGTAGAATTAATTTTTATTCAAGATTTTCACATCCTCAAGACTTTCAGTGGGCTCATGGTCAACACTCTGTAGTGGCCAGTTCATGTGTGAAATGATTCCTTGTGCTCCAAGAACCAGTCTTTTACAATTTGAATCCTGGAATATGGCCATGCCATCAGGCAAGAAATACGTAATGGACTAGATCATCTGGTCATTCAGTACATTAAGGTAGTCATCTGACTTCATTTTATTGTGACCTAACATTACTGAGTCTGAAGCAACTCCAGATCATAACACTGCCTAGAGAGGCTTGTTATAGTGGGCACTATGCATGATGGGTACATTGCTTCATGTTTCCCCCTTCTTTACCTGATGCCCTCATCGCTCTGGAATAGGATCAAACTGGACTCATCAGACCACATGACATTTTTCCATTCCTCCAAAGTCCAATCTTTTTGCTCCATAGCAAATTAAAACCGTTTCTTTCTGATTAGACTCACTAACACATGGTTTGCTTAATATACACAACTACAAAGTTTAGTGTGAAAATGCTCTTACCTTTACTATTAAACACGGCTGTGATTTCTACTGTTATTTTCTACTGTAAGCTTCACAAAGTGTTTAAGTGATCCAATCCTGGTTGTTCATGATTTTTATCAGTCCAAATTTTTTTCTGTGAAATTGATGGTTCAGCACTATTCTTCTAGGTTTTAATAATACATTGGACGATTCTTAACCAAATTCTAGTCATTTTAAATCTCCTCAGCTGCTGTCTTTGCTTGATGCCCCTTTTGAAACACAGTAATATATTTTTCATAACCACAGGATATCTCTTTCAATATGGTTGTTTAAAAAATGAGAAACTACTCACTGTGCCAGTTAGGTGTAAAAAAAAAAAAAAAAGCCAGCTGAAACATATTCAATCAAAAGTAATTATCCAATCAAAGCTCTTGAGTAATTGATTAAATAAATCCAATCAGCTGCTACAGTAGCAATCACATAGTTACTGGTTGTAAAAACTAAAAAAAAAAAAGTAAGCTTGATTAATTCTATACTGTACATGTTGCATTCATCGGTGACAGAGGTGGAAAGTAATGAATTACATTTACTCGCATTACTGTAATTGAGTAGATTTTTTGTGTACTTCTACTTTTTAAAGTAGTTTTTAAAATCTGTAATTTTACTTTTACTTAAGTATGTTTTGTTTAAAGTATTGTACTTCACTACATTTGAAATCACATTCGCTACTGAGTAAAAAATAAATGAATGAAAATGAAAAATAATACAAATAATACTACGGGGAAGGAAAAAAATTGCACCCCGGAAACGACTGCACTGATTGATTGATGTGGGGAACAAACACGCTAAATTCGCAAGAACAATGGGGACGGACAAAACAGATGTCAGTGATGCAGACACAGCTGAAAGTGAAATGGCAACAAATTCTTATGAAGCAAACCCCTGGTCATATTTAAGTGGCCACTTTGATTTCAACCACAACAAAGGGAGCAGATTTATTATGTAAGGGTGTTCCATCCCCCATTCCACCTCCGCTGTAACTCAGTAACTTTTACTCTGAGTAAATTTGTAATGAGCTACTTTTTACTTTTACTCCAGTAAAAGCTCACTAAAGTAACAGTACTTTATTTAAGTACAAAATTTTATTACTCTTTCCATCTCTGATCGGTGATTATTGTATACCATACTGTATGCAGTGTATACACATGGTAGATGGTGGATTACAAACAAACTACATACCTGACTAATTAAATTTAAACAGTTAAACATATGTTTTAATTAGTGAATGAAATTAGACAGATTTTCTCAACTTTTTAAATACACAAATATCAACACATGATCATGAACTCAGTAATGTCTTTTACTCTTTTTTTTTTTTTTTACTGTTTACTCTTGTAAAAATTTTAAATGACCCAATGTAGTCAAGTGCAGTAAAAAAAAAAAAAAAAGCTGAGTACTTCAGTATTAATGATCCAGAAACAATGGACTTTTGACGCTCCTATTTATGTGCTTATTTTTACACCTGCACTCGAATTTCTCTTCTGTCTTTCTATCAATATGCCTTCGCCATGTCCTCTAACTCCACCCCCTTGAAAACTAAACTGCTCACTTGAATGGTGAAAAGGTTTCATTAATCTTTATGTCCCTCTCTTCTCTCTATCACTCTCTCCCTCACTCTCTCTCTCTCTCTCTCTCTTCATCTTTCTCACAGCAGTATGCTAAATGTGCATGTCAGTCTTTGAAGGCCAATATAGTGTTCCCTGCAGGGCCCTGTATGGAAATGCTGCCTTCGTTGACAAACACCATTTGATCTTTTAGTTTGGGCTCCAGGGTGTTATGGTCCTCGGGCATCAAGTGTGTGTTTGAGTGAAACGGAAATCCAGAGAAATGGGAGGGTTTTTAAATCTGACTAGCCCTCTGCTAGAAAAAGGAACATCATCAATGTGACAGCAAAGCGGTTTTTAAAAAAAGTCTCCCTCATGACTTGATAACTTAGTTGCTTTGTAGTGTGTATATCCTGGCAGTGTCAGTCGTTTCCCTCCACAAAGATCTCATTAACCAGCACAGCATAGCACTCACCGGGAAAAAGAACAAGCACATCAAATGACAAGTGCGGATGAGGAGGAATTTACAGAACAACACCTTTCTGTCTTTTTCAAACACCTGTACACACAATCAGGTCCTATTGCAGTCTCAGTTTCCTAAACTGACACAAGGGATTTGTTTAAAGGATAGAGATGTTGCTTCCTTCTCAGCTACTGATGATAAGTTCTGGAAGTAGAAAATTTTAACTACACTCTGGTAAAATTAATTTATTGAGTACTAGACATGTGTCCTTATATGTGGTATATAGAGAGCAGTGTAACAATTCTGTTAAACCTCAGACTTCTACATTATCATTAAATACCAGTAAATTAAAGTTGCTGTTTGAGATGTTTGAGAGAAAGCCTATAAAGATTTTTCTATGTATTTCCTCAAAGCTGGGAATCATTGATTATACAATAAACCCTTTCAAAATCTTCAAGAAGCATTTGAAGACTGTACAGTGTTACGCTCAAACGTTCCGCCTTGCAAATTTACGCCTTAAGAACAAAATTTTACAATAAATCTACCCAAGCAAACGATCTCAGCCCGTCGCTCGTACTTATGGGTGATTATGGAACCATTCAAACCTATGTTTTGGTGGGTTTTTTTTGGATTTGGTGAAAGATTGAGTGAAGACAGAACACCATGGATCCATGGATGAGGTTTAATGTTTATGTATTCCATATTTAACTTCATTTACATGTCTCCCAATGTTTTGATTGTTTTTATAAGCACAAACATAATTATAATGTTGGAAACTGGTAATCTTGGTAATATTTTTGGTTGGTTGGAATGGATTATTTGCACCTACATTATTTCCTTTTAAAAAATGTGTTTTGGAATATGAAATTTCACCTTAACAAATTTCATTCCGGATCGGATTTACTTTGTATGGCGAGGTAGCACTGTAGTTTATTTTACTTTCATTTAAGCTCCAGTGAAAATTTCTTTGGCCCAGAATTTCAATGCCCAGCCTAGTCTATGAACACTCTATATGAACCACCGATAAACTCTTAAAAAAATTAAAATAAATAAAAGTGTATTTCATTTAATAGAAAGCAATAAGTTTGAAATGTTATAAAATTCTGCTTCAATATTGTATGTAATTCCATACAATGGAAAGAGTAGTGAGTATATACTGTATTTTATGGAAAATACACACTTACTGAAAATCCCTAAGAGTTAATACATACCTATTTGTCTTATCTTTATTAGTCAGTTTGTGTAATAACAGCTATAGGCTGTTTTCCAATTACGTTTGGAGATTTAATGTGGAACACTTCTTTAACTAGGTAGAAAATAAAGTTCTTTTAGTTAAATACTGTCATTTAGAGACCAATTCTTGGACCAGCTTGTTCTTGCTGATAGGAGGATTTTCTGCACAACACATATTAAACAATTCACTGGTATACACTAGGAGAAGGCCTGATTAAAATTTTCTTTCTCTCCCTTAGACACAATGCCACTCTAAACACAGAGAGAGGGAAAAACAGACAAGCCCTCAGTCTCCTCTTTAAAAAATTAATTAACCGTGTAGCATCTTGACAACAATGCAGTGACAAAATTAAAGCTCAAAAGGTTAATTTAGGTTTTTAAACCTTTCAGGTGACTTTTGTTTGTATGCATTTATAGTCCAATCAACCTTCACAAGACGTATTGCTTGAGTGCAGGTGTATTTCATGCATGGATTGAAAATGATGAAAGATAAAAAACAAAGATATTGGATTATTTGGGAAACACTGATTCTATTCAGGGATCACTTTCATACAATCAGTGCAGCATTACTCACAAGTAAAACCTGTGTATACAGTAATTAAAACCCTTAGGGGATGACACCATTGTCGTATGGTTATGAGTGTGTGCCCGTGTGTTGTCGCATGAGTGTGGTCTTTTACCTTTGACCTGAATGGCTCAGGGAAGCCTCCGTGAGGAATGCCAATGTATCCCTGAAGAAACTCCACCACGGACAGAGGGAAGGACAGTTCATCAGCCCTCTCTTCTAACTCTGCTATGGAGAGTGAGTTTTGAACCATGAACTGTGCTAAGTCTCCCACAATCTTAGACGATGGAGTCACCTGTAAGGACAGAAAGAAAGAAAATTTTGCTTTGTTTGCGTTTTTAATGAAGATCGCTATCCTGTGAAATGGGAAGGTTCCACTGATGATGGACATAATTCCCATGTGTTATTGAACAAGCAAGACCAAAAATAGAAGAAGGAAGAGTGAAGAAAAGACAGTACAGGCCAAAGACATGGAGCAGGTGGGTGTTTGACAAATGGACGAGTGAGAGGTGGTGGAGGGGAGTGAGGCACCGGGTAGACATGAAACGTTAAATGTCAAGGCGTCTTTCATTCATGCTAAAGGCTTCGTATTTCAGCCACGTGACACATTGTCATGTTGCCTGACAGCTAACTGGCTGGGATGCTGAGATAGGCAAAGAGACCAATATTAACATCTTTATTAAGGAAAATATTTTGACAAGCTTGTGATTGTATCATCCTGTGCCTTCACATGAAGAACAGGAGAAGACACATGATGAGTGTGGGTGCATTCCAAAACTCTAACTTCAATCCTACATCCCACATCCTGAATTCAGCCTGTGAACTTAGAAGTGATTGGCTTATACCATTTGCACATCATTTTACAATGCACTGGAAGGACTGAAAAGTGACATTAGAGAGAAGATGTTTAGATCAAGGATAAATGAATCATCTATATGGTGAAAATTATTATGTTATGTTATAAAGGTTTTCCCTTCAATTTCCAATAAATTCTAAGTTGAAAAACATCAAATACAATTGAATATGTCTTGGGTGAAAGTCAATTGAAGTATGCCTCAAAAAGTATATAAAAATATGACTTTAAAAAGACATGGCGATATGTTAAAGTCAGGAAATAAGCTAAATTTTACAGCATTTAAGCATGCAAATAATGTTTTAAAAGTTAATTCTTTACATTGATATATTCCCTGTTCTCTGTTACAAACTGTAGTAAATTCATCGCAATATGCCATCAGGTGAATTCAGGTTAGTTCCTTTAAATTACGCTTCAGTGGGCAAGGATGTCTAATTTGGTAAATGAGTTTATTCTTGTTTCCCTAGCATGCTTTTCTAACTTGCATCTTGTTTCCCTCGAGAAAGGAAAGAAAACACGAAGGTGCAATTAAAACTTCCTTTTCTGGTGCTCACTACTTTGGAAGTTTTGAATGTCACCGAGTTCATGAGGATCGACTTACTATTGACGTATCTCTATGGCAGAGCCCATGAAAATTCCCTTTACAGTCAGGACTGTTTCTGACAGTCCTTTCTTTGATTTGTCATATCAGCTGTGTGAGATGTGAGCTGTCATGCAATGATAGACAGCTGCAGTTACAGGCCAGTCATACTTTGCTGAAGGTTTCCTCTCACAAAACATACCAAAATTGTACAGAATACTCAGTCTCAGGAAACAGGCCAAGGTCTTTGTATCAGAAAACCACATAGACTGGAACAGGACAGACTCAGAAACCAGGGTTGAATAACCAGAATAACATACAACATTAACTGTTTGGCAAAGGGCTGACAGAAAGAAAAACAGAATATTGATTTCCCATTTGAGGAATGAATTGGAAGTCATTATACAGGTATACAGTGTGAACAAAATGGTGTGATGATGTTCAGATTCTGTCTGGCAATCAGTAATCAGGAGAACTGGAGGATGCTGGGATGTGTATGTTTCATGTGTAGTCTAGAGTATTCCCTAGTCCCTTTATTCAAGGGGTCGCCACTGTAGGATTACAAATTTACAAAATGTTAAATCTAGCTTCCAACGTAATAGTATATAAACTGAACAAGTTATGTACATTGGGTTTTACATTTTAAGGTAAAGATGGTGACATTCTAAGAAGCTCAAGTTGTAGCCCAGGTGTCAGAGACATTAACCTTTTGTCTTTATGTACTTCCTGACCACTAGGTAGGGTCCCAAAGTCAATGTGAATGCTAATCTCAAGGTCAGGCTGTGCCTTTGTCTCTATGATAATGTAAAGGTTTGGGTGATACTGTCAGACTGATTAGATTAGCACCTATGCATTTGAAAGCCACTGTTATGCTGATGAGATCAGGGCTGGGGAACTTCCGTTACCAGGCCGATTCCTGTACTACACTTTGCTTTGTTTAGATTGTCTCCACCTCTTTGTTTCTCTCCCTCTTGTAAAGTATAAACTCTCCAGGGCTGAGTATTTTAGTCAAGACTTGTATGACTACAGCGACGCTCTGCGAGTTCTCGATAAAGAGTAACTTCTGCTTGAATGATATCCCAACGTCTCCTGGTCTCTGAAAAAGTTCCCAACACCACACTGAATTATTTGATCCACAGGATGTGGCAAGGTGGAAGCCTTTTTATTGCAATCCACCCAATTTCTCCAGGCCTGGGACAAGCACTGAATCTCAGTGTCTGAGCATATATTTAAACAGTTATAGGTCAAGGACCTTGCTCATCAGTGGCATGTTAGAACCCCCGGATATCCAACCAGCAACCTAGAGCCTTAAATGTCTGAACCATCAGTGCCTTTTCTGAATTATTCATGACGCTAGCATAATCTTTATGTCGATGCAATTTATACAAACTTTGTTAATTCAGGTTTATTAAACATTTATGTTCTACTGATTCCATGGCATGGATGCACTGCTCATGGGTTCATCTTAGCTTTGAGCAGCTTAGACAGAAAATGGTATATCTTAGCACTGGTGCTTAACACTTCCAGGGCTGAGGGGTTGAAGCCCACCTTTGTGTCCAAGGACAATGCCTGTTTCCTGTTTCCTCTAGGTATTCAGATTTGGCCTCACAGTCACCCGACATGTTGTCTCAAATTGCCCCACAGTCTGATTAGGTGTGTGAGTGTGTGATGGGTCGATATCCTATCCAGGTATGTCACCTGCCTTGTTCCCTGAGCTTCTTAGAATAGACTCCAGGTGCCCTCTGACCACATACAGGCTAAGTAAATGAATTAATTAAATGTTTTAATAGATTCAAAGATAGTTTAAGGATACGATACTGAAAACTACTTACCCCAAACACTAGTCTGGGGAACAGCATAAGGCTTTCTTTGAGCTGCTCATTAGAAATTTAGCAGACAGGTGTGCTTAAAAGTAAAGCTATTCTTAGATCGCAAATGTCTCCTCCAACTCTTTAATATGCCACTTTGCCTCTGCAACCTTAACTGATCAAGCAGATCTGTCTCTGTCATTTTTAACATTGTAAGCTACAGTAGCTGTTCTGTATATCAAACCTCCCCTTTATCTCTAAGATTCTGGAAAAGATAGTAGCGGAGCAGCTATGCTCATATCTAGATAGAAATGGCATACATGAACTGTATCAGTCAGGATTTAGGCCTCATCACAGCACAGAAACAGCACTCGTTAAAGTAGTAAATGACCTCCTATTGGCCTCTGATCAGGGTTGTGTAACTATGCTTGTATTACTCGACCTCAGTGCAGCTTTTGACACCACTGATCATGCTCTTCTTCTTCACAGATTAGAAAATGTAGTAGGAATTAAGGGTACAGCCCTCTCCTGGCTCAGATCCTATTTGACCGATCGTTATCAGTATGTAGACTTAAATGGTGATTATTCTGCATGTTCTCCAGTGGAGTTTGGCGTTCCGCAGGGTTCAGTTTTAGGCCCACTGCTTTTTTCCCTTTACATGCTTCCTCTGGGTAACATAATCCGTAAGCATGGTATTAGTTTTCATTGTTATGCTGACGACACACAGTTATATGTGTCCTCACTAGAACCAGAAGATATGAGCACATCACCCCTATTCTATCTTCACTATATTGGCTCCCTGTGAAATTTCGCATTGATTTTAAAATACTACTCTTGACATATAAAGCATTAAATGGTCTCGTGCCGCAGTATCTGAGTGAACTGTTAGTGTCTTACGATCCGCCACGCCTACTTCGGTCAAAGGATGCAGGCTGCTTGTCAGTACCGCGTATTATGAAAACTACAGCTGGGGGCAGAGCTTTTTCTTACAAAGCCCCAAAATTATGGAATAGTCTTCAAAATAGTGTTCGGGACTCAGACACAGTCTCAATGTTTAAATCTAGGCTCAAAACCTATTTATTTAGCCAAGCATTTTTATAAATAGATTTGCCATAAGGTAAAGGAGCAGATCTGGGGGACTCATGGACGTAGAGTATTATGGTGAACTGGTATGTTTAGATGCTGTCTTCCTCAGTCTCATTTGATCACTCAGGTTTGTTGACGGTGAGGTGATTGTTTGCTTTACATCTCAGGGAGCCCTCATGTTTGTGTTTCCTTCTGGCTCTCCCTTTTAGTTATGCTGTCATAGTTAGTTCTGCCAGAGTCCCTGCTTGCACTCTATAGTAAATATACATTCATATTAGACATTGTGACTGTGACCATACCTAATTGCAATCTCTCCTCCTCTTCTCTTCCTCCCCCTCTTTCTCTTTCCTCTCTCCCCCTGTCTCCCCCTTTCACTCTTTCTCTCTCTCTCTCTGTCGAGCTACACATGTGGTTCCTGAGCTGCCAGTGATCCAGACTCCCTCTGCCCTCCGGACCTGTCTGATCCATCCTGGTGCCCCGTTTCTGGTTGGAGGTCTCGTCGCATGGATGCCCCGTGTGTCTGTTTAGGATGCTAAAGATTGGAGATTGGTACTTTCTACAAGTCTACCTGAGTCTCCAATAACTTCCCGGACTCCATTTTAACATCAACTAACATCAACTATTATAGCTGAACTGTCTGCCACCTAACACACTGTATAAATGCAGATCATTTCCTGCTATCTGTTTCACCCAGATGAGGATGGGTTCCCTGTTGAGTCTGGTTCCTCTCAATGTTTCTTCCTATTACCATCTCAGGGAGTTTTTCCTTGCCATTGTCGCTGGCTTGCTCACCAGGGACTATCTGACCATTTTGATTCATTCACATTACATACAAACTTAAATAATTCTTTTGATTGTGTAAAGCTGTTTTGAGACAGTGTCAATTGTTAAAAGCGCTATACAAATAAAATTGAATTGAATTGTTATCAGCAGAATCATTCATTCATTCATTCATTCATCTTCTATACCGCTTAATCCTGTGTTCAGGGTCGCGGGGGACCTGGAGCCTATCGGGTACAAGGCGGGGTACACCCTGGACAGGGTGCCAATCCATGGATGCCATGTGCCATGTGGTGCCAATCCATCGCAGGGCACACACACATACACACACTCACACACCCAATCACACACTACGGGCAATTTAGGAACGCCAATTAGCCTAACCTGCATATCTTTGGACTGTGGGAGGAAACCGGAGTACCCGGAGGAAACCCACCAAGCACGGGGAGAACATGCAAACTCCATGCACACAGAGACGGGAATCGAGCCTGGCCGGGGAATCGAACCCAGACCCTGGAGGTGCAAGGCGACAGTGCTAACCACTACACCACCGTGCCGCCTCAGCAGAATCAGAAATGCTTTATTCAGCAAATAAACTAATGCAAATATACGAGGGATTTGCTTAGTTAACATAGTGACTGACGTCTCCAAATAAGAAAAAACAAATAATATTATGGTATTCTCAAGCTTCCAGCATTAACACGTGAATTTTCAATTCTAGATTACAAACAGTGAAAGAGTGTGAATATGCAGTGTAATTATTGAGTCACTTCATGCAGAACTGATGAAATTGCGTTAATTTGCTGTTTGATAATCATCCTACTATAGTCATTTGCAGTCTGAGCTTTGGCATGGAGCCAGAATAAAACTGCAAAGTCCTTTGGGATTTCTAGTTGTACCATCAATTCTAGACATGCCTCCTGAGGATGTAATTTAGCTGTAATCGGTTTGAATGGAGTAATGGAGCACCAGGTGCTGCAGAAAAACAGAGGATGCTGAAAACTTGGAATATAAAGCATCCGGTTTAACTAGAGGTTTTATGCCTGGCTCAAAAATCCATAGTGTCTTAATTGGATATGGGTTTTGTTAAGTGGCTGAGCTGCATGCTTAAGCTGATGCCAAGCTTCTGTCAGCGCTGGTTACTGAGGCTGTCAGTGGAGGTGTAATAAGATGAGACTGAGACAGGATTAAAACAAGATCAGAAGTAGAGTGAGACAAAGGGCAGACACACACACACACTATTCACTATTACATTCTCTCTCTCTTCATCCCTGAGAGAGTTCACTCTTTCCTGTGGTACTGTGCTCTGAATCTCCTGCAGGCTGAAGAGGTGCATCAGTTTGGCCACTGGCAGGAAAGTGAAAACTTTGAATTCAGGACGTGTTTGTATGAGCATGGTGCTCTAAGTAAAAGAGAGAGTGTGTGTCCTCAGTGGAGAATGACTGAAATAGTTTGCAGTCTGACTCCATCCAGCCACACATTGTTCAGGATACAAAACATCACTCTACTATATTCTAGCTGTTCTCAGCCAGTGCTACTTTCTACTGGCTTTAACTTTTAGATCCAGTGTTATGTTAACATGCTGGACACTACAGTATGGATGGACATTAAGAATTTTCTGTGACCCCAAGCACTGACCATCTTACCTTATCACATCCCACTATGTTTGGGGGAAAAAAATGTGAGAACACAATAAGAACTTGCGCACCTTGGCAGGAACAAAGTAGAAATTGGTGAGGATGTAATACTGTCTATCTTGAAGTGAAGCTGGCACTCTCTTTTTGGACATTTTTAATATATATATAAAAAACCTGCTGAGGACTTGGTCGAAGCGAGATGCATTAACCAGTGAACAATGTAACTAACCCTCTTAGGGACTTCATTGACATACTACAAGTATGGTACGGATATGAAAAATTTAATAGCATTCTGTCTGAGTCCTCATTAGGTTGTCACCTTTCAGGTTTGTGCTATGACCATGGTAGAACCAAGGCACATTGTAGAATACAGAATTAAGTTCATATTATATTTGTTTGCTGCTTACCACATTTATGGCAGAGATGCAGCAGGTTAGAATTTTGTATAAATACCAAGATCCAATTCCTCATACCATCACTTTGTGATGAAAAGCACTGTGCGTGTCGCGCACCAAACTGACAATGTAGTAAGCACATGATAAGCACCTGATAAGAGCTTGCTGCAATCTGATCCGACATAAATATAACTTGCTTCGTCTCATCGGAACAGGTAAGCTCATTATTATGTGCGTGATAGGAAATTAGTGACAACATGATAGGTGCATTGCAAACCTGACAGAGACGGGGCAAGAGAGTAGTGTGAACTTGATAAATGCGCATTTTCCATTTTAACCTCATTCCCACTGCATTCTGTTATATTTTCTGGGATTTGTTGCAGTGTGACAGGGCCTTACAATTTTGTATGGTTTAGGTTCATAATAAAGGACTAGTGTAATTTTTTAACGTTTTATTATATCACCAACATATGCATGTGTACTGTCGCATAAGCGACTATAAAGGATAAAGAAAATAGTACATATGTATAGTACAATAGAATGTGACACACTAGAGCAATGTATCAGGATAGCCGACTAAAATTGAATACGAATGACTAATGTAAAGCAGTTGTTAGGTACAGGACTCCATGTGAGGTCACTGCCCCTGGATAGGGAAACCCTGTTAATCAATCTAATGCTTCTATGTAGCAAGTGGCATTGTTCCAGGTTTTTAACAGAAGTGCTAGAAAGATCCTGTAATACACTATATATTTCCTAATCCTGTAACTGAAGTGAAACACCTACAGTAGTTTGCTACATCAAATTCAAGATAATTACATCCATACTAAAACTTGCTTAGCTAATAGTTTTATTGAATCAGGATTTTCAGATAATCTACGGTATAGCTTATAGAATGAGATTCTGAAGTATCAGCACTGGTAAGAAACATTAAACAAATGCTATTTCTTGAGAATATTAAAGATCATTGATATGTATTTTTTTAAATGATTTCTTCGCTGGTGTTACATTAACTTCAACCGGTACCTCAAGTAAACCTGAAAGGTGATGGAGTGAAGTCTAAAAGCCAGTTCACTGAACAGATGTGCTCACTTTTCAAGCAATGATTCAATCCCTTGTCTGGCAAGGTGCGCATAAAAATGTGACCCCATTCAGTTCACTGTGATTTTTACACATCATGCCTATTTCTTTTTAATTTGCATGTGTGGGTAAAGCCTAAACTTCATGGAAATCTATTAAAATCACACATCTTTACCCCATTTTATCCAAATTTAGTCCCCGTCAATTTACTAGCTGGTTCTCTCCTATCAGGCAACATCTAGCCAAGCAGTGGTGCGTGGCCTGATTTCGAGAGGGATGCAGCCGAAGCATCTTGCTGCTGATAAATCAATCTATATTAGAGATTTACACAGCATGTTGCTTTTGATGTGATTTCTTCATGTCAAACAAATTAAGTGTGTGCATACTTTCAAAGGCTGTTATTATGTAGGGATTGTAATCTTGATAGAAAATGTGTGCTTTACATTAACTATATAATACATTGAATTGCAAAGTGCCATTCCAAAGTTATAACCCAGGGAAAAAATAAAAGCAGAAAATGTAGCTGTTGATGAGAGAACTTGTGACACAGAACATTTCATCCTGGTTTGGGAATAGCTGTGTACAGGACAGGAAAGCCCTCCAGAGAGTGATCCGGGCAGCTGAACGCTGCTGCAGGTTAACTCTCCCCTCCATGCAGGACATCTACACCAGGAGATGTAAAACCAGGGCAGCTCGTATCATTAAGGACTTGTCGCACCCCAATAACGGACTGTTCAAACTTCTGCATTCAGGCAGAAGGTTCCGGGTCATTATGGCCAAAACGGAGAGACTCAGGAGGAGTTTTTATCCACAGGCGATTAGACTCCTCAACCATGATGGGCCACTCTCCCATTCATAGGACTGGTAACAGTTCACCCACACACTGCTGTGCTGACATTCCACACTGCACACTGCACTTTAGTCTGGACTGTAAGCATCACTTGCACTAACATCTTTATCCTGCTCAGATACACACTTTATTATTATGTTTACATTTGCACCTTTTTTTTTTTTTTTTAATTTCAATTTCTATTTCTATTTATAGATTATTTCTTTTGTTTCTTGTTATTTGCACAAAGTAGGAGCGGTTCAGGATACATTTCACTGCGTGTTGTACTTGTATAACTATGCATGTGACAAATAAAGAATCTTGAATCTTGAATCTTGTGGAGCAAATGATCCAATATGGCACCACTATGACAAAAGGGATAAAATTCCAAGAAAAATAACTAACTAAATAAATAATGCACAGTATTTGAGGTCACTGTGGCTCAAATAACAGAAGTCATGTCCAGCGTATATATTCTCGCCTCAACTCCTGTGTTACCAGGATAGGCTCCAGATCCACCACAATTCTCACTGCGATAAAGTGATGGAATTATGTTCTGCAACATAAGGCTATGTGTTCCTTTACATAACATTTTGGTTTTCAAAAGATCTAAACCAGCTAGAATGTAGTATCACAGTACAGTACAGTGGAACCTCAGATTACGAGTAACGCAGTTTACCGCGGTGTTCCGCAAGACGAGCAAGGATTTAAAATAAATTTTGAACACACACACGTGCGCAACACACACACACACTCTGCTCTCCGAAGAAACTCAGTTCAGAGGTAAGGTGCTGGTTCATTTGTTTGTTTGTTTTAAGTTACAGCAATGATTCTGTCATTAGCAATGTTTATTGCTAATTTTCAGATAAAACAATGTAGCGGGAGAGAGATGTTGATTTATGACCGCTGTTTACGGAAGTGTAGTCCAGTGTGGGAGATGCATTGTGGGGAGATGCATTGTAGGTAATGCAGTCCGGTGTGTGTGAACGCAAATGCGAGATGTAAACTAGGAAATAGAGCACGAGTTTTGTTCTTCAGCAGTTTTTTCAGTTGGATTTAAGTGCAGGATCCACCTGAAAGTTTGTACTATAACCTGACAATGCAGCAAATAAAAGAACCGGCATCGAACAGTTTGTCTATCTCATCATTACACGAGCATGAATTAACGGGCTGTTACGCTGTCGCGAGCAACATTAAAATAAAGCGGAGAAGCTTTAATAATTTATAAGAGAACAACAGTCTTTCCGTTAATGTGTGTGTGTGTTTAATTCAGACGAAAGGAGAAAGTTTTACTGTGTAAGATGAGAAGTGGGAGACAGGAGGGGCTGAAAGCTAGAGTCTCCACTTACTCTCGCCTCACACACACACGCACACACACACACACACACACACACACACACACACACACACACACACACACACACACACACACACAACGTCTGCGTGCACCAATGGAAACACTTATCTGTTGGGATTTATTTTTTACTTTTTTGAAAGGTAAAGTGCAGGTTAATTTGTTTTATTTTTACTTTATATTTTGTATTAATTATTTTTATGTATTTATTTTTTTGGGCTGTGGATCGAATAATTTAAGTTTCCATTATTTCTTATTGGAAAATTAAATTTGGTTTACGAGTGTTTTGGAATACGAGCCCACTTCTGGAGCGAATTATGCTCGTAATCCGAGGTTCCACTGTATATTTTATTGGTAGATGGATCTTTAAAGGATCTCTAGGTCTACATGTGATTATGTGAAAGATCCATTTATTTTAAAGTGGATTTCTTGTATGAGTCATAACTTTCAATATAAGAGTAAAACAATAAAATTCTGTCTGGCTAACTCCCACACAATGCCTACTGTATTGGTGTATTTAAAAAATCAATAATATATATACATTTTTATGTTGGAAAATAAACACATGGGGATATATTAGCAAAATAAGAGTGTTTAGCTAATATCTGACATGTAGCAGTTTTGTATTTACATAAAAGTTTTTTTTTATTGTGGTATTGTCAGAAAAAAATAAAAATAAATAAAAAAAGATAGGCCAGGACTACTTTGCCATTTTTTTAGCAAACAGATGATAAAAACCAACCATAACAAAAAAGTTCTTCTAATAAATCTCCTTTATCTCAGAATGAAATATTATATTCTGGAGGGAGTGGGTTATTCCAGGATGATTCTGCCCCCATCTATAGGGTACAGGGGCTCACTGAATAGTTTGATTCATGCAATATAAATCATTTGTCACCAATGTAAATCTACTGTACTGTCACCAAATTTCAACCTAAATGAACACCAAGATCATCTCTCGTCTATATATTACACAGTGTGCTCAACTGCTTTCATAAAAACACTAAAGAAACAAAAATGAATATCTTTTGGAAAAATGATTATCATGACTCCAGGACAGTTTCAGGCGCGGGGAGAATCTGCGGCCAAGCCAATGAAGATGTTCTAGTGCTCTTATGCCTCTTTTCCACTGCATAGAACGGCACGACACGGTTCAGTTCAACTCACTTCGGTTCGGCGCAGTTTGGCTCGGTTTGCGCTTCCACTGCAGTGTAGTAACGCTTTAGAGCGGTATTACTCACGTGTCGTTTAGTCGCGGCGCCGCTACTGCCGTGACGTCATCGTAAACACGCCACAAACAAACACACAACAACGGAGCATATCGACGGCATGGTGTTCTTCATTCTCGGCATGTGGATGTTTTTAACAGCGAGACGAAGGAGTTTGTTTCAAAAGAGGCCGACGGTTAATACAAAAAGGTGCGTCCGATCCTTCTCTGGCTGTTCTAAATATATCGGTTCTGTTGTGTCTCGTGTCGCAAGTTCGGTGACGCAGTAATAACGATTTTCTCCGTCTAATCAGTGACCAGCCAACGTTTACACGTCACGTTTTGGTAACGGTTTGGCGCGCTTGGAACCTCGGCTGAGGTGGTACTAAAAAACGGACCAGGTACTATGTACTGGTCCCAGTGGAAAACCCCCCAAAAGTGAGTAGAACTGAACCGTGTCGGGCCGTACTATGCAGTGGAAAAGCGCCATTAGTGGCTTTATAGCTTGGTTAATTTACTAAGTTTACTCCTTTAATCTGTCTTCCCTCTGTATGTTCTGTGAACCTTTGTTCAAATAATAACATACAACAATGTTTATGAATCTGTAGTTTGTTGCTGAAGAGCAAAGCAGAGTTTGTACAGTAATGATTCTCATTAGAACAACATAGGCAAGCACAATAAATACAAATAAGCTGTTTGTTTATTGTCTCAGCATAAAGGGAACTGTAATTACTTTACGTTATACTGCTATGCACGGATATTAGTTTTATGGAAAAAGCAAAGGTGTAGCACATATGAAACTGCATGTTTTGCATTTGTTTGTGGTTGTTGCATCCAGTGTGATATGGTTAACAATTTTCATTTGTTTATGCATACAATATTTCAATAGGCAGCAGTTGTTGCTTTCGTGAAGTGACAGCTTTGCATGGGCATAAATTTGTGGTATGACACATTCTAGGCTGACATATTAAAATGTCATGACATCAAATGTACTTCTCAAAGCACATCATGTCACATGATGATGATGATGATGATCATGATGATAAAAAAAATTAACCATCAAATCATCCAATCAATAATGCTTATATTGCTAAAATATACATTTCAACAGGAAGTCAAATGTAATGTTAACAAAGTTCATGGAACCTTTGAACCTCAACTTCCACTAAAACCAGGCACATTAGAGGACTGAAAGAGAGATGCAGCAAGACTGAGAAGGAGAGGACGTGTGATGTGAATAACAATAAGATGCAGATGCATGTAAGAAAGCTCGCAAGGAGAGCCTGCGTAAATGATTACATCGAACAGGATGCCATCACAGGTGGAGCAAAATCTAAGCATATGAAATATGCTTCAGTGGATCAGCCTAAGGGAAGGTGGAGCGTGGCAAGAAAGAACTAAATGCTTCAGGGCTGAGGTTTAAACTTATATGCAGATTAATCCTCCCAACCTTTTTCACACACATACACACGCACGCACACACATTAGAAGGACTAATCAAGGATCCCAGCTAACCGAAATTAAGCAGATTTAGAGTGAAACAAGCTAATTAGTTAACTAGGATCCCCTGGCTGTGTTTAATGAATGTGTAATTTATAATGAATAGTATTCTTATTTATGTAATAAATGTTCATACAAACAACATGAGCAACACACCACTGTGTCTATCATGTGCTCCTTATGCGCTTGAATTTGATTTGAAAGTAAATTACATTTGGTATTTTAGATTTAGGAAACCCAGGAAAAGTCAGGCAGCTAAATCAATTTCACGTAATAGAAAATACCAGCGATTTCCCCCCAAGAGAAAGGTTTTCAACCAAATTATAGAACTGAGACAGTCAATAACAGAGTGTGAGACGGAGTGAGAAAGACACAGAAAGAAAGAGAAGAGGAGATGGACAGGAACTCTTTTACCTTGATAAGGTCGCCCAGCAGCTTGTTGGCCTCAGCATAAGCTTTCTTCACCTCTTTAAACTTGTTACCCAGACCCATGCTATGCGCCTGGAAGTGCAGGTTAGTGTACTGGCCTCCTGGGATCTCATTCTCATAGACATCAGCATTCCCAGACTTCATGGTGGCAGTGCAGTCAAAAGGAGCATACAGACCACGAGTCACCTCCCAGTACTCGCTGTAGTCAAATACATTCTCCAGAGAGATCCCTGAAAGAGCAATCAGAGAGGAACAGATAGAAAATTTGATATTTATTGCCAGTAAATATATTGAATATATACCTAGCAAGCTTATCTTTGTGTTGAAAAAATGAATAGGACACAATTATTATTTTATTTCACTGTATTCCAAAGTTACAAGCATATTCATGATCTTGATACTTCAATTGATACCCACTTCATTTAAACTCCACTTCATTTAAACCTAGCATTGAAAAAGGTATACCCATTGCTGTTGAACTCTCACGGCTGAATTTTTTTTTAATTGTAACAGTATGAAAATGCTTAAATAAAAGTAATGATCACCTATTTATACCCAATATTATTAGGTTTTTGTGTTACTAGCTTTAGAGCAACATGACCTATAAGTTCATTCTGGATTAAAAATGAATGTGAGATAGAGCCTGGCCATCTTTCAGTTTATATATAAATAAAAATGAATACCTAGTCTAATGATTCAGGTATTTAAAACTATATAAAATGTTTGAAACAAAAACACATAACATCTTGAAACAGATGCAATTTATAGGTTTACAGCTTTATATAATTTTGTGTTGTAATACTTGTCATTCCAACATATTTTTATTATTATTTTGGTATTTGACAAGATAAAAGTATATTTGAACAGTTTTCCTGCAAAATAAGATAAACTGCATTTTTGGCATTTCTCCCTACTCTAAGTATGGTTGTCTTTTTAAAAAGAAAAAAATTAAAATGACTATATATTATTCTTTAAGAAGCTTTGAACTATCACTAGCTCTGGTTTTAATTTAGTTCATGAGCACATGTGATATATTTGTGTACAAGAGACATGTAATATACACATGTTACAGTATATGTACATCAAGCTGTTGCAGCTTTTGCATTCATTGTTGGTTATGTCTTCTACATCCTGTTTTTTAATCACGATGTCTAAGCTTTGGGGAACATGGCCGCATATGCGATCTGACGATATGTGAACGGAAGTTATACAAAGCCTACCTGTACTATGATAAGAAGCTGTCATCAACTACAGAAGTGAAGTTGAATCTGACAAAGGAGGAGACTGATGATACTTTGTAAACTGAAGTTTCTAAATAGTTTTTAATCTTTACAAAAGTTATGTGTGCAAGAGAACTTTTTTTCCATGCTTGAGTTTGCTGTCAGTGATTCAGTAGACAAACACAGTCAACACATTATCGTGCTTTATATTGTTTTAGAAGTAGAAGTAAAATTTGACCAACATATTATTGATACTACATTATATGGCCACGAACTCAACTACAGATGGATTTATCCACTCGGACAAAACTGTGGGAGGTAAAGTTATAGCTTTTCATAAAATCACACTCATACAGTATAACAAAAACAATGTTGCTGCAAAATGCTGCCCTTTGTTCTTTTCACACTCTTGACTAAAATAATACATATTTACCAGCATGTAATATTTCTTTTGGAAAGACTTTTCAAAATGGAGATATCTAGTTTTGCTGTAAGTAAATTCGTATGGGAGGAGTCTAATAATCTATTAATATTCCACTATGGGAAAGTCTTCAAGGCAGAGATCTTTCCACTTTGCCTGTAACTTGTCTAACTACAGGCTTGAAAGGAAACTGTTTATAAAACCAATATCAAATCAAAATAAAAGAACCTAAAAATATTCCATAACAATAAGTATATAAATGCTTAAATAATTGCTATTTATCAGCCATTAATGTATAAATAAAATTGTAATTGTAGGCAAATTGCTGTGACAGGAGCAGAATAATGCATTCTAGGCCATGTTATTATAGGAAAGTAAAACACTTTGGGGTGTTAATGAACCTATGGTGAATGTTAGGCCATACTTCCTGACTTCAAGCACATCCTAACCATTTTGAATATGATAATTGCTATGATAATTGGTATAGTGGTCCCTTTGCTGTAATAGACATTGACAGTATGACTACAGAATAACCTACTGTACAGTATATGGCGAGCTAAGACATTGTATCCATCGGGTACAAAGGGGAAGAGAATGAAGAAACAAAGCAGGATGACAGAATAGTGGCATTAATAAGGGTTGGTTGTGAATTAAAAATAGATAGAAAGCGAAAAAAGAGATGGTTTGTTAATGAAATTACAGGGAATTGAGCACTTAACCATAGTAAAGACAAACAAAGTGGAAATTTCTATTAACAAAACAGCAAGAGACATGAGTGTTTGTTAATGGTTGTGTGTCCAACAGCGAATGGATAATAACCTAAAATTACATAGGATGCATGAATGTGAGAGCCATGTTGTGGCTAATGGGAGCTGGTTTTTCTGTTCATCTCTCGAGACATTAGAGCAGGATAGTGATCCACAGACAATTGTGCTCGGATCTCTCTCCAAACACGCCATCAATCAATAACACACCCACGCTAATGTCAGAGAACAGCAATCAATGCTGATTTAATTAAGCCCCTTGCTAACAGCCCATATAGTTAGGGCCACCTTTCACCTCTCTCTCTGTCTCTCTCACACACACACACACACACACACACACACACACACACACACACACACACACACACACACACACACACACACACACACACACACACACACACACACACACACACACACCCTCATCCACTCAAAGTGACTGCTGCAGGTTACACAGTGGCTTTACTCCACTGTGATCTGGTTTGTGACACAGCCATTAGTACATAATGAAGTCGCCACTAAGATGTGTTTGATTTGAATGAGAATGCATTTGTGTGAGTGTGAGGAAAGTGGATGATTAATCATGGACACAAAAAGGCAAATATTTCAAATGACAGACTGGAAAGATGTTTGAAGGATAGTATACATCTTAAAAAATACACACACACACACACACACACACGCGCGCGCGCACGCACACACACAAAGACCAAAATGGTTAAATGTATTCCAGATGCAGAATTGCCAAGCTGGGCTCCAATTTTTGCTCTAGACAAAATGGTCTATGCACTCTTGATGTTCTCTTAGTCACATTGAACAAAAACACATGAATAACAGAGAGATAAAGTTACAAAGAAAATGATAGAAAAAAGGCAAATTGCAACCCTGTACTTACTGTACAGTAGTGGGAGAGAACAGGGTGTAGAGATGAAGTGACAACAAGAATGACAACTGTGGTCTGTTGGGTGTCAGAAGGAAGAAGAAAAAGTGCTGGTTAAAGAGAGAGTGATGGAGAGTTTACTGGAGAGGGAGAAAAACTGGATCAATGAAGGGGAAAAATAATAAACAAAATAAAATGGGGTTAGAAATGACAAAATGCAGCATAATGTAAAGAGGCAGCGACACACACACACACACACACACACACACACACACACACACACACACACACACACACACACACACACACACACACACACACACAGAGAGAGAGAGAGAGAGAGAAATGAAGACAAAGAGAGTCTGAAATGAGGTGAAATCTCACTGAAAATAAAAAAACAGTATGAGACTGAATGACAAAAATATGAAGAAACAAAAAAAAAGAAAAAAGAGACCAAACACATCTTATACACCACATTATTCCCAGGTGGCCTGAAGCCTATCCCCGTAGACTTAAGGCACGAAGCAAAGTGCACTGTGCCAATCCATCAAAGGGAAACTCACTCACACGCTCATTAACACACTACTTAATCTGCTTAATCTGCATGTCTTTGGTCTATGGGAGGAAACCGGAGAACTCAGAGAAGTACCCAGACCCTTAGAAGTGCATGGCAACAGTCCTAACCACTAAGTCACTGTGCTGCCAGGGACATAATGTACAGTAGCTGCCATTTTAAACCTCTAAACTTTCCTACACATACACAGCAAAATATTATTGTTAAATTAACAGCCAGAGTGTTTACATGAGTCTAGTTGGACTATATAAACACTCTGGTCAGTTTTACTCAGTGTAAACTCGGTGTTAAAGCAACACTAAGGATTTTACAAATCCGGTTCCATTACAATTTCTCGAACTTTTCAACTGTATATCTCAATAAATTTCAGACACTTTGATCCAGAATGACTAATAAAATGTGCAAGATCAAACAATGCAGAGTACAAAATCCGCCAGGAACTCCTAACCTGAAAGCTTCATCTAAGTCAGTCCACAGACACATTTAAGGAAAACAATGGTAAAATAGAATAGAATAGAATACATGAGCACTGGCTGATTGTTAAGTAGAGCCAAAGGAAAGACAACTCAGAAGTCATGTATTAATTAATAAAACTGTAAATAAAGAGAACATAGAACATTACAGAACTCCTTAATATGAGATTCCTGACAACAGACATACAACTACTGTATATAAACCTTTATAAAAAGGTATCACCATAAAGCCTCCTTTTGTTCATTTTGATTACAAGTTATGCTGTATCTGTGGAACAGGAACATAGATAATGTTACTTGAATTGATAACCAGCTCTCTAGAATAGCATAGTTCTTCTATATACATCTTTTTCTCTTTTTGTTATTCTCCCAGTGTGTGATATCTCCCTCTGTCACACTGATATGAGATCACCCTGTGAGGTTAATTGTGAAAATGAACAAAACACTTTCTAAAATTGCAGTACAGTCACCTAAACTAAAATCAACCTAAAAAAAACAACTGGTGTGTCACTGAATGTCACTTTTTCTCAGTGTCATTCATCCACATAACGACAGTTACATATATATACATACATATAAGCTATTTATTTTTGTATAAATTGTACTTCTTATGAATGCTTATGACAAAGTAATAAATGT
Source organism: Channallabes apus (assembly GCA_030522415.1). Classification (NCBI taxonomy): domain Eukaryota; kingdom Metazoa; phylum Chordata; class Actinopteri; order Siluriformes; family Clariidae; genus Channallabes; species Channallabes apus. The sequence continues at coordinate 32,099,952 of CM060108.1, read as the reverse complement.
GTAATAACATGGTTATTGCCTGCTGATGTTACACTCAGTACTTCTGACATGCCATGTTTATGAAACACATCAGAAGTCCTTTGAGCCAAAAAGTCCCCATTAGACCACATACAATGTTTTCTTTTTTGAAGGTGAAGCTTGGATGCAAGCTGTCAAATTAGAATGGTGTTTAATAACCATGGTAACCAAAGCAGCATCGCGCTCTATACGTAGGATAGCATAGTCGTTATCTTTAAATCTTTCCATTAAATGTATCTAAGATCCAGTCCTAGAGTTTTAGCAGGTATTACAAAACATACTTTTGCCATAGTAGGTGTATATATTATTTGAAGATAAACTCATTCATTCATCTTCTATACCGCTTTATCCTCTATTCAGGGTCGCGGGGGACCTGGAGCCTATCCCAGGATGCTTAGGGCACAAGGCGGGGTACACCCTGGACAGGGTGCCAATCCATCGCAGGGCACACACTCATACGCACATTCACACACTACGGTCAATTTTTTTGGGAACACCAATTAGCCTAACCTGCATATCTTTGGACTGTGGGAGGAAACCGGAGTACCCGGAGGAAACCCACCAAGCACGGGGAGAACATGCAAACTCCATGCACACAGAGACAGGAATCGAGCCTGGCCGGGGAATCGAACCCAGACCCTGGAGGTGCAAGGCGACAGTGCTAACCACTACACCACCGCGCCGCCCGAAGATAAACTAAGACACAATTTTAATTTACAGAAATTACATTTCTTTGCAAGTAGATGGACACATTCCATGTGTTTCCTGTTTATGGCACCACAATCGAATCATGAAGGACCAAATAAAAACTGACTTTAAACAATGTACATAGGAGAACGATTTGATAAACATGTAGTAATGGTAATGAATTCTGCGAATTCGCATTCTTCGCTGCTTTGATCACAGTGGTGAAATAAACTGTAATGAAAGCAACAGGAGTCTCATTAGCAACATGCCGCCCATCCATTGAACTTTTACTTGCGTGTCTACTTGTGCCGACAGTTCCTAGACAAGTCAATTATGTAATACTTTTATATATTATTAAGAGAGCATGCGAGAAAAGCAGAGTTAGAGGGAGAGAAAGAGAGAGAGAGGTTTTAAACTCTTTTTAAAACTCTTTAAACTTTATTGTTACAAAATTAAAAGAGACTAATTTTACCAAATATATACAAATTTACATATACATACACACACACACAACATGCACACACTCATACGTGCACCCATACTCAAGATTTAGACATATGTACATTTTATTTTTAATTAGGAAAACAAAACCGTGACCCTCCACCCCACAAAACCCTCCAATTTTTTTGTCTTAATTTTTCTTTTCATTTTAGGTACATTTTAAGTACAGTCTTGTTTGTTGTTTTTGGTTTGTTTAGCTCCCGTCCATTTTTCTTCTTGCTGAGTGTCAGTGGGTATTTGAGATTCAATTCCTGCAGTTTTTTTCTTTATTAGTGACATTCTTTCTAATTGTTTTTTTCTTAATTCCGGTATCTGTATCTGTTCTGGTTCCTTAAGGTATCGGTTTGCTTGCTCCTGGATGTCTATGGTTGTGCCTGGGTTTGAATCTGCTGTGCTGGACGCTGCTTCTTCACTCAGAGTCTGACTGCGGGTTGTAAGTTTTCTGGTGTGTTTTGTAGTGAATAGCTCCTCTCTTTTCCTCCTGGTTTTTATTGTAGTGCTCTTTTTTTTAGGTGTCGGTGGTGGTGTGCTGGCTGCCGCTGTATACCGGGCATGTTGCCACGCGAGCTCCCCGGCGGCACGGCTCCGTGTGGACAGCTCAGCCTCTTGTGTCCCACGTCCCCGCACACGAAGCACCTTAGCGGCTCCGTGGTGGCGAAGATGGTGTAGCTGCTGTCCTCCTCTTTACATTTAAAGTTCATATCCAGCGTCTGATCTTCGTTATTTAAAATCATTAGCACTTGCCTGCGGAAGGACAGGACGCGCAGCATGTTGGAGCTCTTACACCCGAGCAGGATAGCTCTCATTGGGCCGACAAACTTCCCGAAATGGGCCAGCTCCTTCATTATAGCCTCGTCCTTTATGAACGGAGGCACGTTGGATATGACCACTCGCGCCGCGGGGGCAGACAGAGGGGTGACTTTAACCGCGGCTCCCCTCACACATATTCCGCTCGGCTCGCGAGGTCGACCCTGTTCACAAACACCACAACCGCTTTATTCATTCAGGAGGCAGAGTACATTTACATTTAGGCATTTAGCAGACTTACATTTTTTATCTCATTACACATCTGAGCAGTTGAGGGTTAAGGGCCTTGCTCAAGGACCCAACAGTGGCAACTTGGTGGTTGTGGGGTTTGAACCTGGGATCTTCCGAACCGTAGTCCAATGCCTTAACCACTGAGCTACCCCTGGCCCATGTTCTCACATGTCCTCTATCTGCACGCCGTCCTCCGGGAGGCATCTGACGCCATGTTGGAGGGATAAAGTCTCCACACCGGCCTCAGAGGCCATGGTGCCTGCTCTCTCTCTCTCACTTTAAAACTTTTATTTAAACCAAAAACTTCGGAAACTTCGGAAAAACTTGGCAGGATGACAAGGAGCCTTCCGCACACTTTCTCACACCCAGCAGATCCGCACAGAGAGAGAGAGAGTTAAAGAGAGAGAGAGAGAGAAAGAAAGAAAGAGAGAGAGAAGCAGTGGAGGTCAGGGACTGGGAAATTAATGAAAGTCCTAGTTGAACAATTCCCAGTAACAAAGTTGCTTTTATGAAACCATCCAACTGTAAATGCATGATCTCACTCTCTCTCTTTCTAACCCACATTTACTCATTCAGAATCATTTACACATTGGTGGCACAGCTAGTTCTCAATCAAATGAATTACCCATCTTCCCATCTTGCTATTTTTGCATCTTATGCGTTTGCTCTTGCTGTCATTCTTGCTCTCACTCTCTCTCAACCAACAGTAATAGGCTATAGATGTTTAAGATATCTCATATCACAGAATGCTAGATAAAATAGCAGGGCTTTGAGTGAAACTAAATTACCAATGACTCCATCCCACCCCACCATCCCACTGGCACACAGGACAGAGAGAGAGAGAGAGAGAGACTCATGCAGGCCTAGCCCAATGCTTTGTTCAAACTGATGTACTGGTAGGAAGGAAGGTCAAAGGGTTAGTGCAATGAAATAGAGAAAGCAGACAAGGGAAGTGAGAGGAATGCAACAAGATGAGTGTATGTGCACACAAGAGACACAGGAAAGTCTTGCTCGTTCCCTCTCTACTGAACATCCTGACAAATATAAGTACGTTTGTACTGGCAAAGAACATTGCCAGAGATGACGCACTTAAGTAAAATTACAAGCACAGACATTATGAAGTGAGATAATGTCACAGAAGGGTTTAAATGAAAGAGATTTTCAAGCCAAGAGATGTGTAGTGTACTGTATGTGTGACTACAATGCACAAGAAGTTCAGTATACTTTCTTCTACTGAGAAAAGAACTGATAATCGGTTTTCCTTTAAACACTAACATAGAAAACTAAGCACATTTACTGAATTATATAACAAATTGAACTAATTAGGCTCTAGCTACAAAGGTCTTCGGATTAGACAGTCACAAGAGAAAGCTATTTTGCTTTTATTAGGCTGATACTGAGTGTTTACTTTGAGCTACAGATTTTTTTCTCTGATGAAGTTTCCATCTTTGAAAGAATGAATTGTACAGATTGAGAAGGCTTCATTGTATGACTGCAACATCCATGACAAATTATTTTACAAGAATACATTTTGAATAAATGTTTATTCATTGCTTTAACAACTGCTCGTCGATTTCCATAATAAGTGTGTTTTGAATCAAGGAGATTCTGCTCTTTGCTCAATACAGGGAAACACATTGAGTTTTTTTCCCCTGTGGTAATTACACAAACTGTACACAGGTTGAAAAAATGCCATGAGTGTTATACAATGAACTTGAAATACGATCAATAGTTTGGATTCATTATATTGGTTGAGGTCCTCAGTGTGCTGTCTTTTTGTTTACTGTTGCCCAGTAGATTTACGTTGCTTTTGATAATAAAGAGGAACACTGCCTTTTATTTCGACTTGGCATTAGTCTCCTGAGAGGTTCATACATTTCTTGAATACAGTACAGTTGCTCTTTGAAGAACCCTTATTCACTGCTAATCTGTATGACCTCCCGATATATAACAGTACAACCGACTGTACGTGAGAGTGAGAAAGAGGGAGAAATAAGCAGGCAATGTGATGTTAGTAGTGTCCGTGCTTTTCTAAGAAACACTGTAATGGGACTGTGATTAGAAAGACAGGTTAGTGGCCTCTGAGACTGGACCTGTTACAACTTGAGATACTGGGGCTATCAGAGATTTCACACAATGTTATTTGTTTCCTATCTTTTATTCATGAAAAAAAAACTATTGCCCTTGTATTTCCATTGAAAATTGAAAGAAATCTATTTCCAATTGAAATCATTACATGGCAGAAAGAACAGTTTCAGTTAAAAATTAATATATATTCTGTTTTGTCAGTAGCTGTTATTACGCTTTATTAGTGACGATTATACAGTATAAACTTTACTGTATGTTAATATGAGATCAGTTGCTGATCTGAGCATGCACAGCAGTACCAGTGAGCATGGCCAATTTAATTGCCATTCCTTTCCCCTTGACTGGCAGAGTAAAGTGAACTTTTGAGACTTAGGAAGGATAAGATGTTCGTTACCATTGTGACAGGTCAATACTCACATAAATGATTTGAGTACTGACGTATTAATCCATTTGTCTCTAAAAAGTAATATCGTGACTGCGTTGGATCTCAATAACTGAGGGTTAGAATAATATCTCCAATCTGTGTGTGTGTGGAGTTTGCTTGTTCTCCCTTCAGTTTGTGGGTTTCCTCCAGGTACTCCAGTTTCCTCCCATAGACCACAGACATGTGGTGTAGGTTAACTGCTGTTTCCAAATTTCTCATCCTGTATCATTTGGTAAGTGTGTGCCTTGGGTTTCCTGCAATCCTACACTGGATAAGTGATATAGATAATGTATGGATAAACATATTCTTATAATTGTATGCTTATTATGTTTCTTTTTAAAAACATTTCTTATATTTCTTATTATAGTTGTTCACTTTGATGTTAAATGTTAACAATTTTTATCCTCTTTCTTCCTGCAATTGCCAGTTGCCACTTTTACCCCCCCCCCCCCCTTATGTGTATAATCTTTTATAAGTATAAAAGCTTACACACATTTTTTTTCTTGCTTGACATGCATGAAACCAAAACTATAGCATTTTGTCAAATTACCACCCACATCACATCATCATGTTTGGAGAAACAACAAAGCCAGCTTTATACCATATCTTTTTTAGCATGATAATCTACTCCAGCTCAGTGTTTAAAGTGTTCACAGCACAGGCTTATTAGCTCTGTGGAGGATATTTCATGTTCTACTATAAAAAAAAAAAAAGAAAGAACTCTATAAAGCTGTATCCTCGAATGCCAAACTACTAAATTATTCTGGTCTGTTTATTGTGTTCCGTGCCTGAGAAGAACCCCTGTCCAGCTGCAAAAATGAAGTTAAATTTGTCACTGGCAGGTAACGTAGATTGCTATAAAAGCATGTGGTTAGTGTTATTTAAAAAATGAGTGTCTTACATAGAGTCATTTAGTATTCTCAGTTTTTCTTGGACAAGTTTTATGCTGCTTCATCTCACAGACAAATCTGTAAACTAAGATTTCTACAGTACATTCTTGATCTATGCTGACCATGTAGAAATGTTGTTATGTCAAACATATACAGTAGTTAGTGTGAAGTGACCTGGTCAACTTATGACAGAACAGAGAGCATTCTATAATCAAAAAGAGTTAATAGATTAGGAGAGAACGAGTTGTCAAAACTGATGTTTTTTTAAAAAAGGAAAGAATTTAATACCTATTCGATTACTTAACATCTAATTTCATAGTACTTAAAATTGTAGAAGGCACAATGCACAAGTCTTAAACTATAAGACATTTTCACAAAAACATAAAATGAATTCAACTTTAAAAACCTAATTTGTGCATGTACATTATACCCATGCAAGTTATACAGTTACAGTAAGTGTTGTAGTGTTTCAGCGAGTAAAATTCTGACCGGCTGCTGAACTTTGAAGCCCCTGTGCATAGTGAGATATGCTAAATCAAATTATCAAAATTTAAAAATATCAAGTTCTGGGTGGATGTTATGGACCTGCCTATGTGATCAGTGATAGAATCTGGACACATGGATCCTATTTATAAATTGGTAGGAAATAATGGTAAAATAATTGTTAAGCACAGATTAATGCAATAGTCACATATACAGTATAAGCTGGTAGCAATGGTATAGCCAGGCATTTATAATATAAGATGAGGATTATGCTAAATAAAATCACCATCATTTGTACAATAAAAATACTATCTACTGTCCAAACAGTTCCAAATGTATGTAAATGTATTATAAAATACCATTAGATTCATGGTACATTTTTTTCCTTCCAAATTTGGTCTCTCTTCACCCCAATTACTGCAACAGTTGCGAACCAAGGAAGATGAAGACTAACACAATTCGTGCAAGACACGCAATCATAACCAAATAAGAGACGAAGATTATAAGACAATTCGAGTAAAGTGTTATCTACTCATTTCTGCATACACAAGCTCAAAGACGTCAAGCTGTACCCAGTGTCACTTCGACAATAAAGATCATGCCAAGTCTCAAACAAACAGATACTGACTTGTGTTCTTCTAATTAGAAGGCTAAACATCCACCTGTCGTTCCAGATCTACCTTCTTTTTCTTGTCATGCAGCAGACCGCCAGTACTTTATTGGCTGTCACATTGTGATATGCTTGTACTCAGAGTGGAGCTAGTTGCTAAGGCACCTGATTTTCAAATACATTATAATTATTGATTAATTAAGTTTTTCACAATACAGTGTGTTGCTTGATCAATGTTATCAAACAAATTCATTGAATGCTGTCATTTTATGTCTGGAACAAATATATAGAGAAATTGTGATGATTTTCATAAAGCAGCTACTGCACAAAACAATATGATTATACATGCATACTGTATATCAGCTATGCAAACCTTTATTTGGCAGGCAGTTTTGCTTTTGTCCTGAACCCCATCTGCCTCTCCTGTGGGAATTTCATGCATTTTCATTTTATGCTCCTGAGGGAATTTACTGCCAAAGTCGATCTGAACAGCAATCTTAGTGGAGTTTTTTCTGTGGTTTTGTTGAAATGCTGAGCTTTCGAAAGCTTCCATTAACCTATACTGTGGGTTCCCTCTGAGAGCTCCTTCAGTCATCTCCTGTTCGACCTCGACTATGTCTCTGCTCAAAACCTGAAACAGGCTGATTGCTTCTCCTGTCCACTCCTAACCCCATCAGCAGCTTTATAGCATAGTTGTTTACTGAAGAGGAGACATTGTTCTGGGGGATGACATGGCTTGGCTTGTGTTCTCTCAGCTCTACAGCAGCGAGACTTTTTTTCTGTCACAGCTGGTGCTGTGTGAAGAGGCTCGCACCCAGTGAAAAGTGTGTGTGTGTGTGTGTGTGTTGGGGGGGGGGGGGGGGTGTTAGGTTGGTGGGGGCCGGGTGGTGGGGGTAGGGTGGTGGGGGCAGGATGGTGGGGGTAGGGTGGTGGGGGCAGGATGGTGGGGGTAGGGTGGTGGGCGCATTCTTCATGCAATGACAATGTTGTTAAGAGGACATCCTCCTTCTACCTTTTTTCTCTGTTGCTCAAAGAACATGTCAGATTTCATTTCATCCACTTTCAGACAATATTTTATGGAATGAAAAAGCTTTTTAAAGCATTTTAAGTGCAGCTTGAACTCCTGACCATTAAAATTACACCCAAGTCTTTGGTGCTGTTCGCAAAAATGGCCGCCTGGTGACCCTCACAATTCCTGTTACACAATATCATACACAGTAAAATCGGCAGTGTTAAATAAATGCCCACTGTGTTAAATTTACTCCTGCAGAGTGTATTGATCGCTGTAGTTTTTGCTTTGGAGCTGTGTCTTACAGCACCGTGCTCAGCAGAAAGAGAATGGTAGTGGTGCTTTGACAATTAATCTGACTGCCGATTTTTTCTTTCTTTCTTTCTTTTTCTTTATATATATGTGTCTTTCAGATTTTATTCTTTGGAAACACTTCCTGCTGGTTTAGCAGTGAATCTCTACTGGAAAGACATCTCATAATCAGAGAGCCAATTTAGCAAGACAAGCCACCAGCTGCTTTTATAAGAACTTATCACAGAATATAATAAAATTGCATTTAAAATCACAAACATTTTTGCTTTTAATCTAATACGAGTGTGAGGAAATGTCTGCTGAGATAAAAATTCATGATTTCCAATAAGTTTGGATGCAGGGAACGTGTTCTCTCTGCTTCTTTATTTATTCCGAAGGGCTTAAAATGTACTCACACTGTCTTCCTGTTTTGTTTTAAAATCGCTATCATGTTCCCAGGACATATTCTGCTGCAAGATTCCATCTGTCACATATATTCTTATATGCATCGCTTTAAAGTAGTCAGTTTCAACCTTATTCCTGAAAGACCACTGTCCTGCACATTTTTTTGTGTTTTCCCTGCTCTACCACACCCAGTTCAATTACGCAAAGGCTGTTAATTAGTTGATTCATTAAATCAGGTGTGCAGGGAGCTGAGAAAGCACTAAAATCTGCAGGGCAATGGTCCTCCAGGACCGGATTTGAGAACCACCTCTTTAGCGCATCTGAAATCTATACTACCTGATCCTTAGTTTCTAATCATCCCTGATTTTTGTCTAATAGAATATGAACTGGGACATCTCTTTCTGGATTATGTACTGTATACAGTCTGGGAATTGCATCATCGCTGCTACAGAGGCAGGCCAACATTATTTTTTGGGGGTAAAATATACTCTAAAACATGAATAATAAAAAGCTAATGAATTGATAGAAAAAGAAAGAGTATTTACAGTAACGAGCAAGAACACAAACATTCTGCCACCACGCCAAAAAAAATCTCTGAGCATCTTTAAGTATCGTTCTCACCAGTGTCGTGTTTGGTGCCTTTGGCACAGGCAACTATAGCACCCATGCTAGGCTGAGATGTCATTCCAGCCATGGAGTCCACTGCCACATCCACGATATCAGCCCCCGCTTCAGCACACGCCAACATTGCCGCCACACCTGCCCCTGCCGTGTCATGAGTGTGTACATGGATGGGAAGTTCAGGGAATCTGTCTCTCAGAGCTGTGATCAGCAAATGACTTGCCTCAGGTTTTAACAAACCAGCCATGTCCTAGAGAAAGAAAGAATATATTACTACATTGTCTTATTTGTGTCATGAGTGCTTGTATCATGTGTATGTGTATTTTTTAGCACCATACCTTTATGGCCAATATGTGCGTCCCAGCCTTGACTAGTTCCTCTGCCAGCTTCAGGTAATATTCCAGTGAATATTTCTGTCTCATGGGATCAGCAACATCTCCTGTGTAAGAAATGGCTGCTTCCACCACACCTCCAGCTGAACCTGCAGCCTCCATCCCCATCAGCATGTTAGGAAGGTAGTTTAGAGAGTCAAAAACACGAAAGATGTCCATACCATTCTCCTTTGCCACTTCACAAAACCTAGGAAGAAAAGGGAAGGAAAGACTTGACAATGAGTTCATATTTATATTTCATATTTAGAAGCTTTAACTGAGCTATTTGATATTACCTCTAAACCAATTCCCAATAATTGTTTGGTGTAAGTTTGTTGAGGTAGATCACGTACACTGAAATGAGGTGGCATCAATGTAACAAGGGGATGTAATGTAATTAACGCAAGAAAATACTGTTTTCTCCTTGTATAAGTACAGTATGTGCTAAAATAAATTGTCTAGTTTTAATGTTTACCAGTATAGACCTTAACCCGGTTTTGACTATGCACACCTTTAGCCCCCAAATAAGCTTTTATTGTCATGCCTTTTACATTTTTTTAAGCTGCTGTGAGAAAAAGCGGTTTCAGAACATGTTGTTAACTTCTTGTTTTGTTCTGTAGCAGATGTTTTATTTGTTTTCAGCATGACAATAAATCACACTGATATTTTCTTCTCTGTTATCATTTCCTTCATATCTGCACATCACATTTGAGCTGCAGTAATGTATCCTGTGTATTAATTTAAGTAATTTTGGTCTAAGCTGGTTTTGAAAACTAAATTGCCACGCTCCCTGTTGGACCCCCTATACCTACCTTTCTGGCCTGGTTACATACTGTAGTTACAGAGTATCAAAAAAACAACAACAATGAAAAGCCATGCATAAGCTATACCAATCAGATATTCATTCAAAATCCAAAACCTTAAGCGCAGTATTGTGTGGGTTTCCTTGTGCACCTGGGGAAGCTCTGGTCCCCACAAGCCCTCTGAGGAGTGCACCTCGATTTCTGGACTGGGACGTTAGAGACGGATTCTTTGGGTGCTGTTTGTTTCAGGGGCGGGGCCTCGCAATGTATCAGATTTGTTTGCATTCTGTGGATCCTTGATTGAATTAAGATCTGGAAATTTGGAGCCTGAATTGACAAAGTTGACCTGATTGATGTATACTTGTTATTGCAAAAAAAAAAAAATTGGACAATTGTAATTGTAATGCTTTAATTGATAATTTTAAAAAGAATTCTGAAGGTGCAGGGAAACACAGGAATTATGCTACTTATGTATTTAAAAGCTATTACAGCTCTGTACAAAACTTCAGTGCGTGGTGTATTTCTCAGCCAGTTCTTGTCTCATGTGTTTTTGATTTGACATTGGCCCTGCCTGCACTCATTGAACATTTATTCAATTATTTCTTGATTGTCTTCACTTATTCTATATTTAGGTCCTGTTTGGTCTTTTTATTCCCTGCTGTGTCACTGTCTTGTTGTAAGGTCTCATCAACTTTGCAGTGCATGTTACATTAATGATGAACCTTTCCCTTTTTCTTGTTCTTTGGATTATGGATTTGCCCTTTTCATGCTTCCTACTTGTGATTTGACCTATGCTGTAGATGATGAATACGAGTATCGGATTCGCCTGAAGAAAAAAAAAGCCAGTAAATTTATGCACTTGCACCCTACTTCTGTACGCTTCTGTACAGATGCTATTTTTGTGTGTACTTTGAGATGCAAAGTTGAATGCTTGTGTGTATATGTTTGTACTTGAATACGGCGTTGTCAGGGTAGTTGGAGTAACCCACTGCATTAGCTCCCCTCAGCAACATCTGGAAAGGCACATTGGGTATTTGTTTTCTCAGCTGCTGCAGCCTACGCCATGGACACTCTGACAGGAAGCGCATAGCCACATCAAATGTAGCACCTACAGAGAAACAGAGAGAGGTACGAAGTCAGATGCATATGTTAAAATACTTTACTCAATTTAATTGCAGGAACATTCACACACGGCAACTATTTAGCTCTTAAGTGCTCACAAATAACACTTTTAGTGGAGACAGTCATTGTACAGTTTATTTATTGGAACATTGCAGGTTTTATGCATATAATACAAGTGTAAAAATTATGTTAGTGCATGAGTACAACAAAAATATGTTTAGTATTTTCATGAACATCAACACTTCGCCATTTAAATTTACATTAGCAAATATTTAAGAGCCTTTGATTGGATAATTATTGCAGTGATTAATATGATTCAGTTGGTATAATTTGTTAACCTTAACTAATGCAGTGAGTAGCTTCTAGTTTTTAAAAGACCATGTGAGAGGATCTATCCTGTAGTCGTGGAAAAAGCAAAGAAGAAAATTGCTGAAATTGGGTTAAAATTGTCCAATGTTATTCCAGAGTGATGGGTGTGTCAGTGTAAGACAGGAAGCACATGATGCTACAGTATGTATCCATCATGCATCGTTCCCACTGTACAAGCCTATGGAGACAGTGTTATGATCTGTGGTTGCTTCAGTTGGTCTGGTCTAGACTCAGCAATGTTATGTTATTTTGTAGGTTTTTATGTTGTGGTGTTAGCGCACTGGGTGATTGTATACAAAGCCCTTATGCAGAGCGTCGGAGACGATGCTGTGTGTGTGTGTGAACTGCAGGAAGTGCTTGTGCAACCTTTTTGGAAAAGTTTCAAATTTGGAGATAACCTGGGTTTATTAATAAAAACTAAATGAACTCAAACACAAATGTGAACACAAATCCCCTGCTTTCTCAAAACAGGGCTAATCCTTATCTTTTCTTTTCTCTTTCTTTTTACTTTTCACTTTTCATTTCAGGTTTATCTTGTCTCTTTTTTTTACTTATACCAGAGCAACGCTCTTCCTAAACGTACGCACGACTACTGCTTTGTCTTGGAGACCTATATAGATATGCGTCCAGGTATTGTGTATTGTCCTTAATCGTTATAGCGTTACCTAGCGGGAGCATGACAGGTCAGCCGTGGGTCTGTCTGTGGAGCAGCTTACGTCACACCGAGCTGTGTAATTGGTAATTAATAAAAGTAAACCTTCGTATCCATTTTGTTATATTTGGTTCACTCATTTGAATGGATGGAACAAGAAATCAAAGGCTCTCCATAAAGATGTATAAAGAGACACTGCATTTGGCTTTGAAGAGGATAAAGGCTTCAGCCTCATTAAACACAGTAACTCATGATATAACCACGACAACAGGAAAGCATCAGAAGGAAATGTGGAGAAGCAGTACAAACGACTACAAAATTGATTTGTATTTCAACTGCTGATAAATTGAGCATATAAAGGCACAGTCAAAAGCTACTGACAGAAAACAAGAGCAAATAAGAGACAATATTACACAATCACAGCTGTGTCCTTACACAAGACACCCAGAAGTATTAAACATTAAACACTATGTTTCTGGCTGCTTGAGCTTATATAAAAGCAAGTTATAGACAATAAAAGTGCCGTAATTCCCTTATAGTAAAACCATAAGGACAAAAATACCTGCAAATGAAATATAACATTCTCTATCTGCTTCGCATTCATCTTTTTTTCATTAATGCAGATTTCCATGGTACACAACAAAGATAGCAGTAATGGACTGCGCTGTCAGAAGTTGCTGGAAGGCACTGTATTTTAATTTTGATTTATCATGCCGCTGTGAGATATAGCAGTTATGCCTTGTTAACTCGTTGCTTTGTTCTGTATCAGATGACACACTAAGGCTTTTTTTTTTGTACAGAGATAACGCTGATGTTCTCTTATCTTCTCGCAGCTCTTCTCCTATCTGTACATGTCATACATGCGCCACAGCCACAGTCCATGATGAAATGACAATCTCTTATTTGATGTTGTCATTAACAATTATGTTTTCATGCCTCGCTGAACATTAGAATTCAGAAATGTTTGTGGCCAACGCTGGCTGTGATAAAACAGTAATTATACACATTGTATGAGGAGTTGGGGAGAGATCTATTGTATATACACAAATAGAAGAAAATATTTGAAACTGAAGTGTGCTGGCTGGCCTAAAGATGAGTTTCACTGCATCACCTTCACTTAAGAATTTATAATAAAAATGAGGCGCCAATGACATTTCATCGTGTTCTCATCGCATCGGTTAACTTGTGAAATATTTTGTTCCAGTGAAGCCCACAGCTTCCAATGATAAATAAATGCCTTTGCTCTACAGCAACTGACAAAACTAAGGCAAAAACATGTTTGAGTGGTGTGTATTTTGTAATTTGTTTATGTATTTAATCAGCTATTTTATATTAAATGATATAATTCATTTAAAAAATAAATAAATACAACTATTTTTGTCCACCAACACATATTCTTCAGCACCTGGCAGATTTAGCATTGCGCTAGTGACACCAGTTTGTAACCGAGTGAAATTAGTTTAAAATTCTTACCTCTATGTAGCCAAAAGGCAAAGAGAATAAACCATGGAGGTGTTGGACAGTCAAGGTCTTTACTTATTACGCTTAAGAGTAGTCTCAGCTAACTAACTGTTTAAGTGTTGATGGAAGAGTAGTATGCTATGTACAGTATATACACAACAAATAGTGCACTTGTTCAGGGTAGAGTGATTATTTTCTTATATTGTTAAATGTCCTGGTCAGATCCAACAGTTGTAAAAAAGAAATTAATTAGTAACCAGGAAGTGTGTTCTGTTTTATTTACAGCTTTTTACCAACAGTGATTTCTTATTTATGCATCCTACTTTTTATTCATTTCTGGTACTGTTTGTGGACCATCTGTGAAATCTCATCTCTTCTCTCTCTCTTTTTAAAATAAATAAGATAAAGAATATCACACAGCTCATCCCACTCCTTAGTACTGAAGACTTCTGACTGTTATAATACCCTGATAATAGAGACTGCATCAAAAATTGCAACATAAATGTCAAATCCTGAAAATGTGAAAATGCATATGCATTATTCATCTTGCAGCTGTTGCTATAGAAACAATGCATTAAAACAAGCTGATTAATATAAACCCTGAGGCTGTGTTATAGAAAATTAATCAATATCTTCTGATCACTAACTACAGCTTAGTACTTTATATAGATAAGACATACATGACAGGTTGCTAATCATGTGAGATGTGTATAGAGGGTTGGCACAATAAATTTTTAGGTAAAAAAGTTAACAGATAAACACTCAGAAGCCTAGTAATAGAGATATGATCATTTCATGTATATAATCAAACACAGGTGAGTAGATTTTATTACAGACTCAGACAGTGCATAAAAAGGCGTGGTTCTCACCTCCCCAGTTCTCCATACTGAATAGATTATTGAAGTTGTGTGCGACGTACGGGGCAATCTTTTTCAGGTCGTGTGTCCTGACACGAGTGGCTAGGAGAGACTGATGGGCGTCTCTGAAAGTGGTGTCCATCAGGAGCAAACCCTTATGTTGTCTAACTGCACGGGCAAAACCCTCAGGACCCTCTTTCAACAGAACATCACGGAAGCCTGCAGGAGGCTCTCCTACACACACACACACACACACACACACACACACACACACACACACACACACACATTGTTGATACAGTTAATATCATCCATAATTTATATATATTCTAGTACATGATTAATTTCTTGAAGGTACTGATACACACACACATGTATACAGTACATATACTCAATTTAAAAAACATGTTTTACTGAAGAATAAGTAACACTGATGGGATTTCCAGTTTTGCATAGGTTGCACAGAAGAAAGCACGCTTTAATGAACCAAATTAAGCACTCAAACTCTGTTTAACATAGACTGTGACATCTCTCTCTCTCTCTCTCTCTCTCTCTCTCTCTCACACACACACACACACACACACACACACACACACACACACACACACACACACACACACACACACACACACACACACACACACACACACACACACACACACTAAGTGGGACTCAGGAGTGTCCCAGAAGCATTGGGTGATCCCTAATACAGATGTGACCCACTTAAACACACTCACACACGCACACACACACACACACACACAAGCACACACACACACACACACACACACACACACACACACACACACACAGATGTTATTATTAAACTCTACTTTGCTGTTAAATTTCAAATGAATCTATCTTGGAAGTGTAGAAGAGTCTTTGTGATTTTTGTTTAGTTGGTACGATTAGCATCTTTTGCACCAGTTTTAAGTCCAGTTGAAAACTATGAAACTACAAGACTACAGTATGTAATAACGCATATGGCATTAGGTAACAGCAAGAGCAGTCAGTTGGTATTTTAAGACACAAAGGTCAACCATTCTGGAATAGTTCTTTCAAAAACAGTATGGTCAAATGCATTTGCAAAACCAATCTTGCACCATGATGAAACTGGACTGTATGAAGACCATCATCATCAGACCAGGAAGGCAGGACACCAATATTTACAGTACCTCTGCTGCAGAGGAGAGGCTCATTTAGAGTTATCAGCCTCGGAAATCACCAATTAACATCCGCTCAGATTACAGCCGTTATGAAGGTTTTACAGATCATGAGTAGCAAATACATCTCAATATCAACTGTTTGAAGGAGATAATTGCATATTTTGGATGCCTTCAGCTTTGAAATAAAATAGAGCCCAAGGCCACCAAACACCCCAGAACCTAGACAATATTGGGCAGAATATTTTCTAGTTTGTGTAATATTGCATTTGTAAGAGCCATTACTATCAGCCTTGATGAATGGGAATAGGTGGTGCATTACATTAATGTCCGCCCAGTAAATTGTGATTTGAGTGGGAAACTCCCCTTTAATACTTATATACATACACAATGAGGCAACAGCACTGACTACCCCTTACAAAATATCGTAATCAAGACAAAGCATTTACAGTCTTGCATCTGAGTCTGTTTTAGTACAAGAAGTAGGTTTGAAACATAAAAAGACAATTTTTGGAACAACCTTACTAGGTGGCTTATTCAATAAACAGACTGAAAGAAAGACAAATACATGTAAAATCAGACTATTCTGCCTGAAATTGTTCAATTATATTCAATATGTATTATTATATATGTTAAATTTAGCATCTTTAGGCAGATGTTGATTACAAATGTACATGCTTTCTTATGCTAATTTATTTAAATGCTGTGGAATGTAAACAATTTTTGTTGTTGTTGTTTTTTTTTGTGTGTGGTTGTGGTATACCTAGAGGGACAGGAGGAATGACTGGGTCTACAGTAGAAGGCTTGGCTTTGACCGGGATCGGTGTCGTTGGCCCATTTACCATCACATGTCCTGCAGGAAACACAAATCTGTTTAAGGATCTTTATCCACATTCACACACACTAAAATTCTGCACAGTAATTTTGTGACAATAGAGAATACTTTTTCTCTATTTTAGAGAATAATGCAATGCTAATTAACTCATGTGTATACACACTAACCCAGATAATGCAGTAGTTTTTGTGCACGGTTCTGCGTGGGTTTGAGGTTGAACAGATCCTGATTCTCATCAATAAACTGCGTGTCCACGGTGCTGTACACAAACTGGTTATTGCTCAAAACGTTTTGCAGGAAGGGGATATTGGTCTGAATGGAGGAGAGAGAGAGAGAGAGAGAGAGTTTATACGTGGAAACTCTGAAACACAATATTCAATATTCATATCACATTTGCATAACAGGGCTGTGCACTTGGCCCCAAGAGGCTGATTCTCTGAAGTAATGCCACATGTTCTACTAAAACTCCCTAAGAATTTGTGTAAATACCCAAACCAGCACACCCACACCTTCACACGCACGCACAGTTTATGCATGTTAATGTGCAAAGTCACTTAATCACAGGTATAATGAAACTTAAATAAAAGAAGTAAATAAATCGAGTAAACATTAAGGTATGCATAAGCACATTTTTAAAATTCATTTACTGCATCCTCTAGAGTGATGAATATTCAAGAGACTCATTTCCTGCCTCTTGAACAAAACTTACCTTTTTGCAAACAGACATGCAAGATTAGACACCCATAGATTATGTGACCCTATATGCAACAAAAACCTGTTACAGTATGTGTAAGCTATTAATGCATTATTAATACTATGTTGACAATCCTTTAGCATCTTTAAGAGTTACAATTCACCTAGGCCTATAGAATGAAGCTTGTTCTCAACAGATTTTTGGACCAGAAGGCCCAAGGTCAACCAAATCCTAACTATGTTGATGTATCCCTTTCTTAAAACTGAATATAGTACTAATTATATATGTAATTTTAATTCTGTTAATGGTAGAAGTCTCTCAGGATTTCTATCTATTTGTCTTTGGCACAGTTCATTTGTCCAACAGTTTGGCCTCCTCAAAAGCTTCTGTGGAATTTTTATTTCTAGGCTTAAAGAATGGTTTATTCCATTCTGGAAAAAAAATTTAACATCTACAGTGGCTTGCAAAAGTATTTGGCCCCCTTGAACTTTTCCACATTTTGTCACATTACAGCCACAAACATGAATCAATTTTATTGGAATTCCACGTGAAAGACCAATACAAAGTGGTGTACACGTGAGAAGAGGAATGAAAATCATACATGGTTACAAACATTTTTTTTTACAAATAAATAACTGAAAAGTGGGGTGTGCGTAATTATTCAGCCCCCTTTGGTCTGAGTGCAGTCAGTTGCCCATAGACATTGCCTGATGAGTGCTAATGACTAAATAGAGTGCACCTGTGTGTAATCTAATGTCAGTACAAATACAGCTGCTCTGTGACGGCCTCAGAGGTTATTGGGAGCAACAACACCATGAAGTCCAAAGAACACACCAGACAGATCAGGGATAAAGTTATCGAGAAATTTAAAGCAGGCTTAGGCTACAAAAAGAGTATGGCACAACTGTAAACCTACCAAGAGAAGGCCGTCCACCTAAACTCACAGGCTGAAGAAGGAGAGCGCTGATCAGAAATGCAGCCAAGAGGCTCATGGTGACTCTGGACAAGCTGCAGAGATCTACAGCTCAGGTGGGGGAATCTGTCCATAGGACAACTATTAGTCGTGCACTGGACAAAGCAACGGGAAGATGGAGGCTGCTTGACTTGGCGTGTCACTGGTTGTGTTGTCCGTTTTCTGCTACTACTTTAACCGCCTGTGAGACTTCCGAGAGAGTTGTTAGAATGATCTGTGTAAAGTTTGTCTCTGGTGACATCTGTGTTCTTGTTGAACGAGTACCTTTGCCACTATTAGTCCACTTAAGCTCCACTTAAACTAACTGCCGTCTTTCAGACAACGGAGACGTAGAACAGCCTAGTAAGTCACGTGACATACACACCTTGCACGTAGGAGTTTTTTTTTATGTATTAGATACACTAGTATAGCGAAGTGTGCTAAATATGTATTTTTGTGTTTTTTAGTTAGAGTAAGTTCAGGGCGCATTTGCGCTGAAGACTTTTCTTTTCATATTTTTGTTTGCTTATTTAGAGGACCGGGAGGAGACAGTGGGGGTTCTTTTTGTTATATTTATTTCTTTGAGTTTCTAGCGCCACTTCTAGTTCCCTCTGCCGTTTGTCTTGGTTATACAATTTATTGTTGTTCATTATTTTTGTTTTCTTAAGTGTTTGTAGATAATCATGGTTTGGGAGCAATAAATCTTTTGCGGTGCTAATTTGAGTGTCCCTTGTTTCTCTTGCCACATACTACTACTACTACTTAAGCTTCTTCCCTTGGTCATCTCAATGTTACTCCTTTTTAAATTCCTAGACAAATTTTCCATCAAAGGTCGTAACATTTAATGGGGGCTCGTCCGGGATTGTTTAAAATAATTTTGGGATAGATATTACCGGATGGATTGTTAAACCCGTGGGAGGTAAACAAAAATGACCAAGGATATAGCTACGGTGGTGGCAATAGAATTGGTTGGCTGTTTAGTAGGGTGTCATAGTAAGTACAGTAGCAGTTTTTTGTAGCACTTTTGAGCACGTGACACTTTAATTTAAAATGTTCAGTTTAGAGGAATGTGTTAAGAGTCCATCGCTGGAGCTGCTTAACGTTTGTCGTAAACAGGACTTGTTTTTGGTGGCTGATCATTTTATATTTAGGATTTCAGTCTCAAAGTTTTCATGTGCAAAGCTGGTAGAGACATACCCTAAAAGACTGGCAGCTGTAATTGCAGCAAAAGGTTGTTCTACAAAGTATTGACTCAGGGGGCTGAATAATTACGCATAGCCCTCTTTTCAGTTATTTATTTGTAAAAAATGTTTGGAATCATGTATGATTTTCGTTCCACTTCTCACGTGTACACCACTTTGTATTGGTCTTTCACGTGGAATTCCAATAAAATTGATTCATGTTTGTGGCTGTAATGTGACAAAATGTGGAAAAGATCAAGGGGGCCGAATACTTTTGCAGGCCACTGTAGTAGTCATAATAGTGACAATTAATTTTAGCACATACATTCTTCCACAAAGCTATGTGTCAATTTACAAACAGTGTTCAAATCAAACTGAAACAGTGAACAGAAGAAGAGATTTAAGCGCATCCTGTTGGTCTTGCTGGTATGTGACACGTGCCTTCTATTACCGCATGGTGGCGCTAATGTGTCTGGCCATGTGAATCATGCAACCATGTTAGTGCAAGCAAAGGGCATGTTGTGATGAAATTTCTCATGGACATAAAACCAATTGACATTTAGAGAAGTGATGAGATTCTCAGCTGCAGTAAAACATTTCAGTGGTGCAAACGATTTAAAGAAGGGCGCATTTATATAAATGACAATGCTGTCCGAGGTGGCTTGGAGCCCACTGCAATTGTTCCCCTAAACATTCAGTAAATGGAACACCTGATCCTTAAAATTGACAGATAACTTGTCACTAAATTGTGGAAGAGACGCATCAGTCTGTGGGAACTGTACACACAATCATTTATGAACACCACTTACACATTACATTAACTGAATTGGGAGTTATTGCCACATCTCCCATACATTCCTGACTTTGCTCTCCAAGTCATTTCCACATGTTTGAGCCATTAAAGGAATTCCTGGGAGGCCAGCATTTCAGACCAGATCATGGCTCCAACATACTAAAAGAATCTTCCACCTTGATGGTATCCAAGCACTAGTGAAATGATAAGTGCATTTGTGTAGCAGGGGATTATACAGGGAAATTAAGGGAGCATTTACTCTTGTAACTGTATTCTGTTATTCTGCACAATCAAAAGTCCTGGTGTGACTTGAACGCTCCCATACCTTTTGCACGTATGCGTAAAAAGACCCACCATGTCATCATACACTGAACAGCATACAGTATGTTACCAAAAGGTTTAAAAATTAGGGTTAATCAGGTCCCTCAGGTCTATAATCACAAGTCTCCAAATATTAATCCATTCACATTTCACCAAATACAGCAAATTAGATATTACCCCGCTAGAGCACCCTCCTCTGCACTTCCCCTGAACTGTTCTCCAAAAACTCATAAATAATTGACATTACATTAAAAACTTTCAACTCCAGATTGAGGTTTACCACACCACTCCTTCTTTTAAGTACTATGTATCATAGAGACTTGAGACTTCTACATGTTTTAACTCTACATTCCTGCAGTACAGCATCGCTCACTTTGCTCTTACCATTATACAGTACTACCTCTGAGAAATGTGTCATGTGGGCGACTGATCAATAACATATAGTGTTTAGCATGGGGAAAAACATAGATCTAGAGAGAGATGTTTTCCCCACTACTACAATATCTGTGACTAAAATATGATGTAGACGATTTGAACTTGGATTATTTATAGCAGTTTATTTCTAAATTCCTTCAAATGTGCTCAGAGTAAAGGAGAACATACACTATTAATTCTGCAGTAAAGCTTAAAAATCTTAACAACCTCCTAAAACACATTTGTTTCACCAAAGCTTCTATCCATCCACCTAGAAACCTCAGGAGTCCAACTAGATACAATGATGACCATTATATCTAATCTCATTTGTACGACTGTAGCAGGACTTCCGGTCAACATTCACACATTACGTCTGCATGTGTTTGTACTGTAGGAGGAAAGCTGGAGAACACGGAGGAAACCCACCAAGCACAGGGACAACCTGGAGGTGCAAGGTGACTGTGCTAACCACTAAGCCACTGTGTTGCCTTGTTCCAAAGCTTATGTACAGTATTGTTGTATAGTAAAACAATAATAAACCAATGTAGAATAGATTTGCACACAATATAAGGTGTTAAAATTCACCAATAGATTAACATTCAAATAAAATCTAAATGAAAATTCTTTTGATGTACTGAACGTTAGTTTACACGATGTTCTAAAAGTTTAAAAAGTTTAGTCTTCCGATAATTTTCATAGTTCCAAATAGCCTTTAAAAATGCTTTTGATAAATAGATAAATAAAAAAATAAAAAAATAAATAAATAAAAAAGTAAGAGATTGAATCAACAAACTGTGGCACTTCTAACCCATTCAAAATCCAATTATGTGAGCAACACAAGTTCATTATAATTGGGAGAAACAACTCCAATGCAGGTTTACAAAGAAATTGCAATTATGTAAATGTTTTGTAAATGAAGTTTACTTTTTTTTCTAAAATGTGTTAAATTCTTCTATGTATGGTGACTTTTAATACTGCTGTAAATAAAGTCATCTACATCCTGCTCCAGGATCTTTGGTTCTATCCTGAGCTCAATGTTTCACATGATGGGAGTTTCACGTTGTCCCAGTGTCTGTGTAAGTCACGTTTTAAGTAAACATGCCAGTAAAAGTGAATGAGTGTGTGAACATGTGTGTTCATGGTCTCCTTCATCCCCCATGGTTCTATCCATGGTCAGGAGTAGAACAATGGTTAAGACATTGATAGACATTGAGACATAGACATTAAGACATTGATAGACTACAGAAGGTCACAGTTGCTACTGTTGAGCCCTTCAGCAAGACACTCAACCCTAAACTGCTCATGTATATAATGAGATAAATCTAAGTCTCTCTGAATAAGAGCATCTGCCAAGTGCCATAAAAGTAAAGTGTAATGTAAATACCCAGCGCTCCTGGGAGAGCCTTTGGATTCAGTGCATCCCTTACCATGATGAAGCCGTTACTAAAGATAAACTAATAAATTAACATTTATCGGCTTAAACATACAAATCAAATGATGACTGAAAATAAAACAAACTTGAATAGTATTTATTCACTACATGCCTTGGCAACAAAAAAGCAGAAGGTGAAACAATAACAAAATCAAATAACTCGATAAAGAAAAAGCTTGATTTAGTGTCAGTGAAGCCTGAAGTGAGTCTTGTGTTTGAATACACATTTTACAAATTAGAGGCCATGCTGCCTTTCCTTCTGTCTACTAATTTCTCTGACATATGATTCTGATGTGATTTACATCTAAATACCAAGTAATACATATTTCCTTATAATATTTACCTCAGAGCAACAAACAATTTAAACTAAATATTAGTAGATCATAGGATACACTATATATATATATATATATATATATATATATATATATATATATATATATATATGATATTGGATCCCTGCAGTACACTATAAAAGGCTATTTTGAATGATATTTTGTCTAATTGTACGACAGTGGTGTATGCATTTTCAGAGACACCAGTTCTATCTTGGAGTTGATAAACCTGCATCTTAGTGTGTTTAAATCAAATTCCAAAATCTAAATAAAATATATTTAAAAAACTTGCCAGGTGAATGAGTGTGTATCTAACTATACTGTATAGAAGCTTAACCTCCTAAAGTATGTCTTAATCTTCTACAATGTTAGATACACCTGGCAAATTTTGTAATATATTAACACATTAAGATGTATCTAAAATTGTAGAAGATTAACATCCTAAAAAACATCTTAAGAAAACACAAAGAAGAATTTATGTTTATGGTGCTAAGATTTGAACCATGTGAAATTAGAATCATTGTGTTAAATGCATTTCTGAACAGCAATTTTGCAATTACCTTCCTGACCCATAAAGTTGAAATGAAATGTCTTTGAGATGTATAATATTCAAATAACAGCAGGTGTTCATTTCAGCCAATAGATTAGACACGGTGTGTGAACAAAGGTGATAATAAATGTGTTTGTGAAATAAACAAGTGCAGAAAGACAACAGGAACACCGTAAGCTTAGGGAATAATGCTTTGTGTTAAAGGATTGTTATATTTGGTTTCCCATTATGGACAAATATGTAAATATTTTTAATCAAAAACCAGAAGGCATCCGATCAAGGTCACAGAATAATCCCTAGATGAGCTCCTGCTTGAGCATTAAACAGAAAATACAAATCAATACCATCATTATCTACAAGTTCAATAGTGTGCACCTACCCATAGGCTGTACCACCCCTACACACACACACACACACACACACACACAACAAAGTTGATAGTGTTGCTGTTGAACCATGAGGCATTCTCAAATTTCAAATGTGAGTTCAGGAGCAGCTTGGACAGTAACTACGGATTTGATAAGGAAGATTATGAGGGGTAGCAAATATGTAAATATATAATACAGCGGCACATAATATGTGGATAATAGTATGTGAGCGCCTCAACTCAGTATTTAGAGGAGGGCATTGGGCCAGGGATTGATTGTGTACACGTTGGAGGGGATTAACCCAGCACTAAGGTAAGGGCGCATCTCGATCTACCCCACTTCTGTTTATTCTCTAAACACTACAGCATGGAGGCGCGCTTATACCAACACGTGCAGTCTTGCTTATATTTTTTCCCAACCAAAAGTCATCTCTTAATTCATGCTCTTTTACTCTCTCTTTTTTGCGTGTTCTGCGCTTAACATGAGTGTTTGTGCAAACCACCACCTAGTTCTTTGTCTCTGCTTCCCTTATGTCTTTTACATGTTTTCTTCTTTGCTGTCTCTCAGAGAGTCTTGGCTTCAACACTGTCGGAGCAGCAACTTTGTCTTTGTCTTGGATCTTGACTAGTGTGGACGCGACTTTGTCTTTGTCTTTGTCACAATACCGGGTG
The DNA here is from genome assembly GCA_030522415.1 of Channallabes apus. Taxonomy (NCBI): domain Eukaryota; kingdom Metazoa; phylum Chordata; class Actinopteri; order Siluriformes; family Clariidae; genus Channallabes; species Channallabes apus. The sequence continues at coordinate 32,075,543 of CM060108.1, read as the reverse complement.
CTACTTAATGTTTGCACATGGCATGCAGATTTCTGGGTATTAGGTAGCCTAATTATGTATGTATAGTGCATTTGAACCAAATTATGCAAGTATAGTGCATTCGACTTCTGCCAACATGGTCGAATGCACTATACCTACATAATTAGGAAATATGTAGGTATAGTGCATTCGACCTGATCGCTAACATGACAGGGTTGCCTAGCAACCATGCCGTCTGCTTTCTATAAATCCACAGAGTAGTTGTCCATCATGCAAGTGGCCATGTGACCAACATTTATGATAAGGACAGGTCAAACTATATTACAGTACAGGTTAACATGCTTGACTTATGATATAGGTTGCTATCTTGTAAATTTTTTATGCAACCCCTTAACATACAGTTGAGAGTCATCAACATTTAAGTCATCCATTTTGGATCAAAATTCACTGACTTGTGTTTAAGGTACCATCAATGACCAGGAATTACACGTTTTGGAAACACTTTTATTTAAATTATGTCTAAAAAGTAAAATACATGGAAATTAGCTTCCCCAGGAATGGAATTGAAAACAACTGACTGACCATCGGCTGGATCGCTCGGGCGAGGGTGTATGAAGATTAAAGACCCGAAATGCCCTATGACCCTTCTTCACTGAGTTCTTCACTGATGATGTGTCCAAGTAGCACCAGAAGGTGTATTTAAATTCTTGGTTCCTTATATCAAGATCCTGGCTGCCCTGAAGAATTTGTACACTTACAAACTGGTAACCTAGTTGTCTGTTCACTATTCCTCTACTGAAACATGAGCATAGGGAAGATAAGCTTTGCAGCACTTACTTACTGTTTTCAATAGTATTCCTATGGAACCTAAGAAATGCAGCGAGAATCCTATAGAACTGAACATTTAGTATTTATCATTTGGTACTCTATGCTGATCAAATCAACAGAAAATTGACCAGACTTATAACAACTTTTAAACATCTTAGGTAGCTTTAAGCAAGTTAATAGTATTTTTGAAAAGATAAAAAATGTATGGGGTTGTAAACAAGAACTTGCAGATTAGCTTTTGTTGAAAGGAAAATTCTTGTGTAGACTGACACACAAAGAAAGTTTAGCTTTTGTTTGCGAATGAATTAGACCATGAAAAACAACCTGTCAACTAATGTGTCTTCCACTCATTGCGCCTCACTGCCTGAATTGCAGAGACATGTCAACAAACACCATGACTAGAAAACAGTATTAGCATAGCCGCTAACAATTTAATCGATTTTCCTTATGGGATGTTTTTCTTGATTTCTTTATGTTTTGATTGATTTATTTAAGTCTCAAGTGATTGAGAGTTTTGCTGTATATTTTTTTAAGTTATTCATTCAGTACTCATATGCCAATCAGCCATAATAATACAGTAAATTCACCTGCCTAATACTGTGTGGGTTCCCCTTGTGTCACCAAAACAACCATGGACTACAGAGGCATGATACAACAAGAAAGCATTAGGGGCAGATCCTTTCAGTGCTGTAAATTGCAAGGCATCAGACTTTTTAGTCCATATATCCAATAGCCGCTTTATCAGATAGAGAGCTGGAGAATTTGGAGGCCTAGTCAACACCCTTAACTCTATGTCATGTTCCTCAAGCCGTTCCTGAATGATTTTACAGTGCAGCAGTGTACATTATCATGCTGAAAGATGCCTACAGTATGTCATCAGGATATACTTGTCTGCAGCAATTTTTGTTAGGTGCTACATGTCAAATTAACATCCACATTCATGCCAGGACACAGACCTATTCAGCGAAACATTGACCCGAGCATCACAATATATTTTTCAGCATGCCTTCTTCCCATAATGCATCATGGAGTTATCTATTGCTCATGTAAGTATAGCACAGGCAGACAGCCATCCACATGAAAAAGAAAATGTGATCCATGAGCATATGATCGATGCTCATTGTAGGAGCTTTCAGCAGTGGACAGCGGGCAGTGGTCAGTATGGGCACTCTGATCAGTATGTGTCTATGTAGCCCCATACACAGCAAGCTGTGATGTCTGTGGGTTCTGACACCCCATATCATAGCCAGAAATAACTTTTATGCAAATTGTGCTACAGTAGCTCATCTGTGGGATCAGGGGTAGCTCAGTGGTTAAGGCGCTGGACTTGATCAGAAGATCCCAGTTTCAAACTCCAGCCCCACCATGTTGCCACTGTTGGGCCCTTAAGCAAGGTTTTAATCCTCAACTGCTCGGATGTGTAATGAAATAATAACTTAAGGGCATCTGCCAAAAGCCATTAATGTAAAAGATTTCCCCAAACAGGCTACTCTTTGCTTCCCATGTGGATTTATAGATCTTGAACAATCATGACTCTGTCACCAGTTCACTAGTTGTCCTTCTAACACACTAACCACTAACCACTGCATACCATGAGTGCCCCAGAAGTCCTTCCGATACTCCGACCTGTGCTTTATACCTTTCACATGATGGCCTGTCTCTCACATTCTTATGCTTGCCCATTTTCCCATCTTCTACTACATCAACTTTCAGAACTGGCTGTTAACTTGCTGTCTAATATGCCACACTTCTTGATAGGTGCCAATATAAGGTGATAATGTTATTCATTTAACCTGTCAGTACATTTAATGTTTCTCTGACCAGTCTGTCATATAAGTTATATTGTATGCAGTGCCTTAAATCAGACTTATTTTTATTACCTCTTTACTTTAAGTATATTATTATCATTTGTTCGGCTAAAATATGCGCTTCATAAATATGCAAAGTTGTACTGGAGCAGTGCTTCATAACAGCAATCTTTGGAAACAAATCTCTAGCACTTTAGCTGAAGAGCATTCAATTCCATGCTCTGGTAAAAAGTCAATACATTAAACACAGCAATAAGGAGATAAGATGACAGGTGAGCATGAAAGAATAACTGTCAAGATAAAGTTTAAAAACAACAAAAAAAAAATGCAAACCCAACAGCATCAAACAAATGAGCTATTATAATTGAAGATTTTACACATTTTTTTTCTTTCATTTTCTTTCAAGATAAGGTCATGGGTCCTGATGTAAGACTTGCATAGATTTGGCAGTATTGCCTTAATAAAGAGCCCCATTTTGTAGCAGTCTCACTTTATCACTCACTGTCTTGTGCTTATTACAGTTACTATCTCCTTGTTTCATGCTTGATGCATGTTTGAAGCTGATGTAAAAGTTGAGTACTTTTCAAATAAATTGTTGTTGCATAGTCAAAAACAAATGCACACACTCTCACAACATGCTTTTTTTTTTACCCCTTACACACACACACACACACACGCTCCTGCTCTCACACATGTTGGAGAAACTGTATGTGCCATAGTTTGAATGTAATTTTTTTTCTTTTACATCAGCTTCAGACATGCATCAAGCATGAAACAAGGAGAAAGTAACTGTAATAAGCACAAGACAGTGACTGATAAAGTGAGACTGCTACAAAATGGAAGCACAAAAAGAATCAAAGGAAGAGATGGTGACAGGAGGAGATGTATGATGACGCAGATGAAAAGAGCTGATGAGGCAGAAGCTGAAGGCATGTGATCAAGCCTCAAGCGCCTTTCATCCTGGAGCACTTAACCTGCTCTCTATAGCCGGCTGTTAAATCGACACTGAAGCCAGGCATCACTTATGAAGACTAAAGTGGAGCTAATGGGGGGAATGAGAATTTGATGACTGACATCAATAATGGAAAAAGACACAGTCTACGTTGTTACACATTCAGCACACCTGTCCAGATGTACTGTAGCACATAACTAGGCACAAACATGTGTGTGTCTGTATGAGACAGATTTTTTATCTTGGTTAAAACCAAATGGATAAAAATGTCTGACTTGACATTGAAGAAATGCTTGCTTCTCTGGGAGATTGTGAGTTTGAATGCCAACAATACCACAAGGAGTCTCTGGGAGGAATAACCTGCTATTTCTGCCCTCCGAATCATGGGATTGTGTGAGCTAATGTATGTGGAAGAGGGTAAATAGCTTACCCTTACTTTGGGTGCATCTTACACCGTGAGTGACTCAGCTTAAGCATCAGGGAAAATGCATTTGGCTGGCTTTATATGTCTTAGAAGAAGCACGTTTTAGCCTCAATCATTCTGTAGGTGGCAGCTGTTGCATGAGAGGAAGTGGCTGGTTGGTGGATGGAAATTGATAGGCGTCTAAATTTTGGACAAAAGTAGAATAAAAGATAGGCATAGCAATAATTATTTGAATTACTGTATGTCATTGGACAATTCTAACAGTGAACGCAATCACACAGCATTGGCATGAAATACTTTTTTTATTTATTATTAAATCCATGTATTGATGTTGGCTTTTGTTTATTTAGCTGAAGGGTAAATCCATTTATTTGTGTGGTTACTCAGATTAATATTGTAGTTAAATTTAGAACTAGGTGTAGAAAAATCCTATTACATAGATTCATACACCTCCCTACATGTGTGTGTGTCTGTGTGTATGTTCGAATGCATATGGCATATGCACATTCTTCCAAGCGTTTCCTCTCTGTGCTGTCTAAGGTACTGAAATGGCAACAGCACGTAATCGTTACGTCATGGCCGAACGCTCAGCTCTAAATAGTCCATATTATACAATTTAGTCCATGTGCATTAAATATAACCTGCCAAAATAACTGTTCACAGCACGCACTACAGTGAATGTTTATTTCATTGTAATAACATGCTCAGTAATTACTTTCATCAATAATAAAAATGTTCCTAAAATCTGTGTAAGTGGTTAGTTAAATATCATTTCCATTGTATTAAAATTATAATGAGATACAATGTAATAATATAAATTAATAATAATATAATTGGATCAATTAACAAATGATTATAATGACACACAGCCTGTAGCCTTTTTTAAAACTACAGCTTATACCTGTTCTGGCCAAAAACATAGTGTTGAACCAATGTACTGTATGGTTAAGTTATTAATATTCTGCTTAACATTTGAAAACTTTACAGTTTATAGTTTATACAAAATTAACATTATGCGCAACACACTTCCAATGAGCTCAAAGATGTTTAAAAAATGTAGACTAGAAAGAAAAACACCTTGGTCAGAGTTTAATGGGTTAATGTCTATGTTTCAATAAAAATAAATATTTAGTTAAATGTTTGCTGAGGTTTTTGCTTTGATATACAACACATTAATATGGAGCTGAAAACTACATTTACGGATTAAGCAAACGAAGACTAACTGGGCACTTACAATTTATGGTTTGTTTTTTAAAGGGGTGATTAAACTCAGATATGAAATGCACAAAATATGAAATCCAAAAGCCCTTATTATAAAATTCTCACATTTAAAATTGCATTAAATATAATGCATATCCCTGATTCAAGGCACCCACTTAATGCTTATATTTATAACCATGCATTTCGTTTAAGTGCTGTTCACAGTAAGGTGCTTTTAGAGTTTGATTAAATTTGATCCCCGGTGTTGATTCATGACTTCCAAAGTCAGATCGTCGATCTGCTCTGATTTCATACCTAACAGAAAGAAGTTCTTGTACCTTAAACTGATCCCCCCCCCCCCCCCCCCCATACTTACTCTTCTCTATTTCTGTAATAAGCATTTGATAAAGTGCCGCTTGACTCACAACAACATCTTCTGCCACCAAGACAAATATAGAGAGACAAAATGAGTCAATGCACACTCACACATGATCACAGCAAGGATCCTTCTGTTAGGCGTGAAAATAAGCAATTGAAAACATTTGAGGTCTAAATGATTAAGACATTAAGGTGGTGGGTCTGAGTAACGTTGCTTTGGTGATGACTGTAAACATTGTGACGGGTGTTTCTGATTAGCAGGTAAAATCCTATATGCATGCAACAGATACATGAACAGAAAAACTCATTATGGATCTGGTGAGGATGTGCAAGAAAATAAACATATGCAGCTTAATTAACACACAGCTAGTACAAGATCAACCTCTGGTTCACACATGTAGGCGAAGGCAGAGTATGATACCACAATAATTGTTGTAAAAGTTTTAAAATATGCAATCATGTTAAAAAATGAATACTCCCTATTTCGACTAGGGTTGTTCCGATTCCGATATCGGAAATGCTGCCGATACCGCAAAAAAAACTGGCATCGGGATCGGCGAGTACTTGAGTCCACGTACCGATCCGATACCATTTTCCTAAACATAGACTATTTATGCCCGCTAGCTTTGCTAACTTAGCTTACTTACAGAGTGTCACGGCGTGCGCCCAAATTGATATTGCTCCTCGCTCACTAGTTAGGCGGCCTCCCCCCCTTTAGGTATGTGAAGGAGCAGGGCCACAGAATCAGGCAACGGCCCATGAGCTATCGGCGCTATAAAACACAGCGGGGAGTGTAGCTCGGGGTCTGACTGGTGGGAAGCTGGACTTTGCGACGTGGTGGATTTTATGAGAGACGGTGGCACAAGAGCGGGGCGATGTGATGCACCCCAGAGACTTAAAAAAGGGGGGCGCCTTTAATCTCCGCGAGAGGAGCGCGTGAACGAGCTGCGCAAGCTCCCGCGGCACCTTCACTTCCGCGTAGAGCCCGCCTTCACATCCCTGCCGCAGAAGGGGAAAAGACCGCAGAGAGCCTTTAACCCTTTCCTTCCCCATTTTTCTAAATAAATGACCCTTTTTCCTGTAAGACCTCGCCTCGTGTCCGTGTTTCATGGTGTCGCCCGTGTACTTAGGGTCGAACCCGTTACACAGGGCTAGTAGAAATTTTATATATATATATATATATATATATATATATATATATATATATATACACACACACACACACACATACAGATACACACCCAGGTATCGGATCGGTACTCGGTATCGGCCGATACCCTGAGCCCAAGTATCGGAATCGGTATCGGGAGGGAAAAAATGGTATCGGAACATCTCTAATTTCGACCAAGCTATAGATCAATGTTGGACAGGAACAATTGTTTTTCTAAAACCACTGCTTATGTATTTTCCATCTTGGCATCCACATCGGAATTCTCCAGACCAGCAAACTGCCAAAACTTCTGCTTTAATAGAAGTCTTCACACCTACTGAGGATCAATTAATCAAGGGCTGATGATTAGCATCACCTGGCTGAAACTTACCCCCTTAAATCATATGGAAGCAGGAAAGGGTTAATTGTTACACAAATAATGGCATGGTGAAAATTTACATGTTGTTCATTTGAGGTTGTATGTGCCTAAAGAGGTTGCAATGTGCTTAATTTGGAAACTTTGAACTTAGAAGCACAGCACTCTATGTGGTGTCAAATAATTCCTTTGTAGTTGGGATGGTGTGGATTCTGGTCTTCAAATCATTTAAACGTAATCTTCTGAATAGAAAATGTATATTTTCATAGTAGCTGTTTTGTCCCAATACACTAAACATACTATGTACTGTAGGCACATGATCGTTACCCCTATATGCATTCATTGAGCATCTCTTTTCCATTACCTTTGTTATTTTAATAGCATCCACTCTACTGAGCTTTGACTTGCCCATTTAGCCACAAGAGCAATAATAAGGTCAGGCAGTGTTGGGCAAGGACAGCCTGGCACCATAATCAGCCTTTCAGGTCAACCCAAAAGCTCACTTTTTGCACAGGGGCATTGTTTGGATATAATCCCTTAGTTCCAAGAAAAGAAACGGTAATGCTACAACATACATTCTTTTTTTTTAATGGCATGTGCTTTAAATTTTGTGGCAAGAGTTCGGGGAAGAACCATATACAGTACAGGTGTGATTGTCAACTCTACACAAAGCTTTGGCCATGTAATTCAGATGTCTGTTGTAAGCAAAAAAAAAAAAAAAAAAAAAAAATATATATATATATATATATATATATATATATATATATATATATATATATATATTTTTTTTTTTTTTTTTTTCAAACAAAGGATTAGAACTAGGCTTTAGAACTAAAGACCAATTGGGGATGTCTTCAAAACAAAAATGATCACTTAAGGAGTCTTGAGTTTTAAAGAACTTTTACAGATGACCTGAGGTCTAGTCCTCCATCCCCCTCTGGGAAGCTAATGACTCAAATGAGCAAAATGTTTTATGCAAATCTAAGGGATGGCCAAGCAATATAGAGTATAACTAACACAGGGTGCATCCCAAACCTCTTACTCTTCCAAATTAAAATAAAGTAATAATAAAAAACCATGGAGATACAAAAAACAAGCCATTGCTGGTGCAGAATTGTATGCATTCACAAACATGTAACAGTATGTCATAGATACTTTGGAATAATACATTCATTCATTCATTCATCTTCTATACCGCTTAATCCTGTGTTCAGGGTCGCGGGGGACCTGGAGCCTATCCCAGGAGACTTCGGGCACTAGGCGGGGTACACCCTGGACAGGGTGCCAATCCATCGCAGGGCACACACACATACACACACTCACACACCCACTCACACACTACGGGCAATTTAGGAACGCCAATTAGCCTAACCTGCATATCTTTGGACTGTGGGAGGAAACCAGAGTACCCGGAGGAAACCCACCAAGCACGGGGAGAACATGCAAACTCCATGCACACAGAGACGGGAATCGAGCCTGGCCGGGGAATCGAACCCAGACCCTGGAGGTGCAAGGCGACAGTGCTAACCACTACACCACCGTGCCGCCGGTTGGAATAATACAAATATGAATAATATTAGCAACACAATAATAACACTGCTTATTTTGGCAATGAAGCAAAAGTTTTAAACAGTGGCAACCTCCTTGATCTTGTCAGTCTAGATACTCCAAGATACATTAAGAGTTGGTAAGGGTGAAAAATAAGGTGACGTTTCTGAAAAGTTTCTGAGGGAAAAAAACTTTTTCAAAGAAATCAAACTTAACGAAGGGCATGCATCGTTTTCCTAGCGAATGAAAAATCATCCTTTAAATCAAACAAGAAGGGACTGAAAGTCGACTCTTCCACTCTTCTTCTCTCTTATTATTGTGTGTGTGTGTGTGTGTGTGTGTATGTAAACTTGCCTCAACAATGTAAATGTAAATTTGAGCACTGTTCATACATAATCTATTCCAATATGAGCTAATAAGGCAAGACAAATATACAGAGACAGAGAGACGACTTACTGATACAGTAAACTGATACCCAACACACACAGTCACACTCTCTCTCACACACACGCGCGCACACACACACACACACACACACACAGATATAAATACAGATATTATACCGTTCATGGCAACATGCCAGTGTGCAAACGTGCCTAGCACATTCACTCACACACACACACACACACACACACACACACACACACACACACACACACACACACACACACACACACAGACTAAACTCTAATTAGACATGAGTATCCAGCTACAGAGGGATCCTCGGTGGGGAGTCTTGAATCTCAGCTTCTCTGAAGTGCTGCTTTATCTACCCGCTCGTCCTTCGCTCTTTCCCTTCCTGTTCTGTTCTGCACTTATCTCTCAATTTTGCCCTTCTATCGCTCTTCTGCTCCACTCTTCAGTCAAATATTGCTGAAAGTGTTCTCCTCTCTCTTTCTCAGTCTGCTTGCACTATCCATCTCTCTCTCTCTCTCTCTCTCTCCCCTCTCTCTCTGCCTCCTCCCCCTCTCCCTCTCTCCCTGTATCAGACGCTTTAACAGATGCGCCGAGCACAGTTGCTTCTCTCTCTTTCTTGCGCTCGCTATCGCACTGCCCCACTTGCAGACTTTCATAGGTGGGGGGAGAAAAAATGGCAGAACCAACTCCTAGCAACAAACAAATGAAACGAATGAAGCCAGGACAACTGGAATAAGAGAAAGCAAAATACGGATGGGAACTGCTAAAAATAACTGCCACGCCAAAGACTGCCTTGATAGTATCCATCATGTCTCGTTTCTTTTTCATCTATCCTCTTTCAGGATACCTGTTCTGATCGACGGGATTAAAAATGACTTAAAATTCAATCAACGGCAGAGGAGAGAGACGGAGGCATGAAAAAAGAGGGGGTTTGTCCTCTAAATAGATTCAACGTACAGCTGGTGAGAGCAAGATTGAGGGATCGTTAGAGAGAGAGAGAGAGAGAGAAGGAGTGCAAGAGCGCGCCAGCCAGAGAGAGTGTCTCTTTTTCTTTTAAAGGAAGTGACTCGTCTGACTTTGCTGTCTCTCGGGACTATTCTCCAGTCAGGGGTCAGTGAGTCTAGTAAACAGGTTAGTATATACTGTGTGTGTGTGTGTGTGTGTGTGTGTGTGTGTGTGTGTGTGTGTGTGTGTGTGTGCTTTGCATGTCATCATATTTTAAGAGCAGGTGCCAGTATTCTTTAAAAGAGGTCAATTATGGGAATGATTACATACAGTATATATGTACGTGTGTGTGTGTGTGTGTTAGTCATATGATTATTTAACCATACCATGTATTGTAGTACTGTTCTTCATTCTTGTATTCTTGCTACACACACACATACACCCTGCTGTTTCTATGGCATGCTGGCGGAAGGTTGGCTGATGAGCACAAGATGATTGACAAGTTGGAGAGCACAGGGCTGGGTACGAGATTTGGAAGCTGAGTTAGCGAGCAGGAGAGCGAGAGAGAGAGAGAGAGAGAGGAAATAAGGTAGAGAGACCTATAGTCATCGAGTTCGAAAGAGGAGAGTGTGAATACCAGTAAAGCCTTCTGTTAACATTTAAGAAAATGATTGATGTTGCTGCTGTTGAATGAGGTGAAAACATGTTGGCACTAGCACTAAACATATAGGTAAAAAGAAGGAGTAGAGAGAGATAGAGAGAATTGTAAAGCAGTTTATGTCTGAATACGCAAAAACACACAAAGAGAAAGAGCTTTACTAAATAACTAAATATGGAGATGTCAGTAAGACTTTTTGAATTTAACTAAATTGAGAAAGGGCAGAGAGAGAGAGAGAGAGAGAGAGAGAGAGAGAGAGGGAAGGAGTGCTGGCAATACGGGAAAAAAATTATATATATATATATATTGCACCCTTGACTGTGTTAATATAACCCTCCTGTAACTGTTATCATTGATTAAAAAAAATCTTTTCCTCCTCCACCCAGGAGCATGTCATATATCATTTCTTTCCCTAATTGCTGTCTTTTTCTCATTCTTGGCACAGGAGATATATTTCTGCTAGAGGATATTAGGAGTCTGCAACCTGGCTTCGCTGTGGCTTTGCACCCCGTGACTGCTGGAAACATATAGAGAGACAGAAAAAGAGAGTGAATGAGAGATGAGCACAGACAGGTTAAAATGAATCGATGACCAGAAGACACGGGGGAGAGGAGGAAGAGTGCCAGAAAAATAAAGTTGTGGGGAGAAAAAGGAAAGAGAGAGAGAGAGAGAGAGAGAGTAAAAAGCAGCCTGAGAGAAAGCGTGCTGTGTGTAATGACCCCAGATGAGATGCTCTTCGCCTTCTGGAACATTCTGGAAAAAAACTGTGAATAAAGTTCAGCAGGATTGCCAGCAAAGCTAACACGGATACAAATGTGCACCTGCAGGCCTAACTAGATCCACTAAATCCTGGTGTATGTGTATGTGGGGAGAAAACAGACATTTCAGTGATGAACATGGGATACACCCCTGGACATGGATACGGCTCAATCACACACTTATACACACCTACACAAAGGCCTGGGAACGCACCCATAACAGCAGACATGAGCTGATTGAGTCCTGTGACTGACACAGACAACGAAGGTAAACTTTAAAATTTCATCCTAATATTAAGCCCAAATGCATAATAAACTTATATGAGATATATTTTTTTTATTGATAGTTTTTGCTTAATCATCGTAGCTATCATGTGCTGCTGTAGATGATGCGTTGCTGTTGCTATGCTGCTCACAGGAGATAGCCAGATAGCAAAACAGATAGATCGCAGGGTGAATGGAGAGCATTTATTATGCGTGCGCGCACACACACACACACACACACACACACACACACACACACACACACACACACACACACACACACACACGAAATGCACCTACTTACACAAAGTACACATGCAGTATTTGTACATACACTATGTGCAAAGGCTTAATCACGCATGCAAGCCAAAATGCACAAACACGACATTGGAAGATTTGTATAATGTTGTGAGATTTTGAGTTTAATGTATAGGGACATTCCTATGATAGATATGGGGAAAGATTCATCAGAAATTATTCTGTATCTCACTTTTTTGAAATCTCTAATTATTTGTATTTAAACCTAAATTAGGGTTATTCTTTATTTAATTTTGACCCCTAACATTATGTATAGAGACAACTTAAAAAGCCCGGGTGGAGGAATGTTATTACTACAGTAGTTGTGCTTTCATCAGGATTGCACCACGATATTTAAATTTGGGCCGACTGTGGGGTTCAGAACAGTGATCTCCCTCCAGACAAAATAACATCCAATGCCATTGTACTTTAAGTATAGAATGAAAGGCTCTGAAATATTCTGCATATGATTCACAACCAAGCAGTATATTCCTATCTTGGTCCTTGGTCATTTAGTATATTCACGTCATCAGCTGACTTCTTTTTTACTGCCACATAACATTGCTTTATGAGTCTAGACCTGACTAACTGAAACAACCCCAGATCACAACACTGCCTCCAGAGGCTTGTGCAGGAAACTACTGTATCCCTGATGGGTGCATCACTTCATGTTGAAATTACAGTTCTAGTAATGGGAAGTCTCCATAGGTGTTTTCCTTGCTTGATGCAGCCCAAAATATATATATTTTTAAAAGGTAGAGTGTGTGTACATTGTCAGTATGTGTATATTGTCAGCCTCCCATACATAAACACATATGTACAAATACATTGCAACACCTCTGATCGTCCTCTGAGCTGCATATTTGAGCTAAAGCAAATACGTTACACAGGATCCCAGTTCTAATAACAACACTTAGTCTCAACTGAATTGCTTCTTATATCTTCCTGGTAAAATTTCTAAAGATAAAAAAAACTGCCTTAGATTTATATTTATGTTTGTATTGATTTAAAACAGATTATCTGTTCAGTCTGAATAATAAGTTTGTACTGTATTTAATTATCTTACAGATCATAATGCAAGGAAAACAAATATAGTATATTATAAGGGTATCTGGCGGCACAGTGATGTAGTGGTTTGCACTGTCGCCTTTCACCTCCAGTGTCAGGTTTGATACCCATCTCTGTGTGCATGGAGTTTGCATGTTCTCCCCGTGTTTGATGGCTTTCCTTCGGGTACTCCGGTTTCCTCCCACAGTCCAGATATGCAGGTTAGGTTAATTGGGATTCTGAAATTGCCCGTAGTGTGCAAATGAGTGTGTGTGTGCCCTGCGATGGATTGGCACCCTGTCCAGAGTGTACCCCGCCCTAAGTTAGGGTGTGAACTAAGTCTCCTGGGATAGGCTCCCGCGACCCTGAATACAGGATTAAGCGGTATAGACGATGAGTAAGTGAGTGAGATAAGGGTATCTTTCTTCTGATGGGAAGAGTTTGTCTCAATGTTTGTGGATGAATTTTCACTGATTTGTAGATGATGTACAGGAGCAAAAAATTGCTAAATCAGAAACACACATATGTAACAGATGGTGACAGTGTGGCACATTTTTAGCTATTTGGGGCCAACATGTACCACTACATAAGAAGATAACTTTGTAAGACTAGAATGGACTGTACTTGATATTAAGCATTTTCCTAATTTACATTCATAGCATTTAGTAGACACTATTATCACTTCTAGGCATGATGGGATATTTGATTGAGTTGAGGTGAGGGTTAAGAGAGGGCATGGCTTGATGGGGTTGAGAACCATTAACCATTTGACTACGATTCTGCTCCCCGTTAACTGCTTTAAACATAACTCTTAAACATAGGATGGTAAACCATTGCCAACATTGTTTTCATGCATTCCTGCTATGGGCTCTTCGTTGTCATAGTTTTCCAATGTTGGAGGTCCAAGATACAGTAACAAGCTACAGTATGATACCAACTGGCAAGTTTCATCCAGTCTTGAAAATGTACTTTTTAAAGGTTATTTGGGACTCGGGTGACTTTGTTGCCATGGCTTTGGCTTTATCTGTGTGGGATAGAGCAAATAGTTAAAATGTCGACATCTTTTTAATCAGATCTAGTTGGCTGCTCGTGTGATAGTGTGCACAGATGCCACTGCATGCATGGCTAGATTTGTGCAGATGGTTTAACCGCACAAACACAAGTCAAATTAAAAGCAGATGTGAGTTTGCAAAAATAGATTACGCTTCATTCATTTTTGGGAGGCCAGTTCATATTCCTCTTCTCTCACCATTTCTCTCATTTGGACTCTATTATAATCATGGATCTTTGCCAGTATTATAGGGCTGATTATATAAAAAATAAAAATAAAAATCCCTGACATTAGCAGATTTATCAGTTATCCCAACACAAACACACACAAACACACAGACAAGCTCACACACTAAGCTGAAGGGTTTCATCTCCTCTTGTCCTAGAGCACGTCCTATGCTCCATGCATATTCATACACAGAGGACACTTCACACAGCAGGATTCTCTCTCTCTCTCTCTCTGTCCTTCCCTCTGTCTCTTTCTAAAGAATGATGAGGAGTGGAGGTGGCACTAGGGCTTGTAAGTGTGCCCACTGTTGCCATGCCAACATCAATGCCATCACCCTGTGTTTTTACCCGCCTACACGACTCTCGTTTTCTCTCTCTCTCACTCAGTCTGTCCCCTTAGGGAAGAGGAATCGGTTTATGTCCCTCACCCATTTTTCCCAACGAGCTCATCTTTCTCTCCACTCCCATTAGGTCCTATGCTCAAAAAAAAGAATGATCCAATGATTCTTCCTCTTCTCCTTTCTTACTGACTTTCTAGTGTCCTCTGGTCTATCTATGCCTAACAAGACATGCAGTGATTGGTTACAGCATATCTGCTGTTCTCTCTGCCTCTTCTTTCCCTCTGTCCTGAATGTGGGTTAATTAGCAGTTAGCATGTAGCAGTGCGTGAACAGGCGGTTTTGATGAGAGGGGCCAGACGGCAGACAGAAAGAGAAAGAGAGAGAGAGTGGGAAGAGTATAACAATGAAATCAGCATTTATTACAGACCTGCATGATAGTGCCAAATGCTTTACATCATTTCCTGTCCTGGATTCTGTCCCACTGAGCTCAAACAGCAACAGTACAGTTTTAATTCTCTTAAACTTTTCAAAGTTTATGTATTAATAGGCAAAGAAAGTTCACATACAAACATTTACTGAATATAATAAATTCTTATCTAAAATTTCAGATAGTCACTTAATCCTAATTGAAATAGGCTTCTTCAACACTTTGGCTAAAATGAGCCTTGACCATAACAACAAATAACAATCTACCCAACATCACTTTCTCTCTTCTCTCTAACGTGACTGTGAAGGTAAGCTGATTATGTTTTAAAACCAAACGTCATTTTAAGAATGATGAAATGCCTGCAGGAGGAACATAGATGTTTTGCAATAATTTTTTTTAAAAAGTTACCACAATTATGATTTATTTGGAGAGCCCTGCAGAGATATGCAGCTCTGTGCACAGGGTGCACTCTGCATGAGCAATATGGATCAATGATTTGGTATATGAAAGCATATTTCATTTGTTTATACAGAGATATCTTAGATATAAAGTTTCATTTTGGAGTTCAGTTGAACGATCGCTCTAAAACTGAATAGTACTTCTTTCATTAGTATCATCCTTTGACCTCGCTCTCAAAATTAAAGTTAGGGGTATACACTGCAAATCAGTATCAGGTATTTTATTTGTTGAATATTCACAGAAACGATTGCAGTGATGTGACATCTAGTACCAAGATTTTAGCAAACAGATGTTTTAGATTCTGTACGATTCATGGAACAGACATTTCTGCTTTTCTTTTGTGTAGAGTCACCAGGCCTGGAGGCTTTTTCAGGGAACTTATGTCACATGGTGGACAAGACTCCTGGTGAACACCATGTGCCCCAAATTCCCCAAGAAAGTCAAACAACCCATGTCAGGGCACAAGCATGCCACACACTTACAGTATGCACATACAGTAATCATACACTGTGAGCAGGTCTTTGACTAAGGGAGAAAACTAGAGTAAACATTGGACACCCACCAGGCATGGTAAAACCATGCAAACTTCAAATATACAGACCGGATTTGAGATTTGAACCCCTAACCCTGGAGGAAACCACTAAGTCTAGTGACTGGAAACATCCTGTCTAGTGCTGGAAGCACATTTTGTTCGTTTATGGTAGTCGTTATATTTGCTCAGCTGAAAGTTTAACACATTATGATTAAATGTCAGATTTTGCTATGAAGCAAGGTTATTCATGGATGCATTTCTTAATTAAAAAAAAGAGAAAAAAATGCAAGTTTTCCTGAAGGCCATGTTCATGTAGGACATCTATGGAATCTCCAGATTTTGCTATTTAAACACAAATATAGCACCAACCACCTACCCCCCCCCCCCACACACACACATACACACACAGAGGGAGTGAGTTCAAAGATTCAATCAGCTGTGTCAGTCACTTACTAGCATTGATCACTGGCAAGGCACCAGGCTTGTTGTTGACAGTGTTTATGCCTGCTTAGTGTTTATGCCTGCTTACATTTAACCATTTTGGTCTTTTTTTGTGTGTGTATGTGTGTGTGTGTGTGTGTGTGTGTGTGTGTGTGTAGGTGTGTATGTGTGTAGGTGTGTGTGTGTGTGTGTGTGTGTGTGTGTGTGTGTGTGTGTGTGGGTGTGTAGTTCCTTCAATCTGAAAAAAAGGAGAACTGTGGGACTGTGTGTAAGTAACAAATGGAGGTTTGGGACCTAACTACATGTAAAGTGCGGCTCATTTATCACAATGTGGAGTCTTGAGCAGTTTCCTTTCACATAAACGCTACAAAGCAAAGCTCACAGGCCATTAGCTGTACACTGTACTGTAGGCGCAGTGCTTTCCTCGGATTGACCTATTCCTCTTCGCACACAGCAAACTGTAATATACAGACGGTAAATTCAGCATCTCTGCACACCACTAACCAATCAAATGAAGCATTTATAGCAGTGTGAATTCCTGCTGGTTTATTATTGGCTATTTGAATAGTGCTTATTTCAAGTGTGTGTGTGTGTGTGTGTGTGTGTGTGTGTGTGTGTGTGTGTGTGTGTTAGAATTACACCAATTACTGCTCATAATACAGTCTGCATTGTCGTATAATCCTGATTTCATGTCACATTAAGTGCACAGGAAAGGCTTTTATTGCTTCTTTTTTGTCGCCTTTAGCCCTAATTGCACTGGCTAATTAGAGTTTATGGTGCATATTAGAGTGGATAAGTATTGCATGGCTGGATGACTTTGATTCATGGAAGCGTAAAATCAGTTCAAATCTTCAGGTGCAGTTATAATTATTCTGCTGGATCACAGCTCACATCAAAGAGGAACTAATCAAAACAAAACACAAAAAAGAAGAACACACAAAAAAAGAGCGTTCTAAATAATATTATGCTGTTTTTGAGTTGCCACTTTGACAATCGTTCCTGAGGTATTCATGAGAATCAGAAGATTTTCAGGCTACAATCACATCACCAGCCTGAAGTGACTCAAACACAGATTTGATTTTTAAGTGCTAAGTGCACAGAATGCACATCAGATCTTCTTTATGTGGTCCTAGATTGGATACATCTGTGGTGCGGTCCTGCAACTCGAATGAGAACATGTGACTTTTTGCCTTTGTGCATGCATCGGGCACTGTGCATGCATTCATAGCAGTGCTAGACACAGGCAGTAAAACAGCTAAAGTAAGATGACTGGCTTTTCTACTTCCTCTGGACCTCAACAAATACATATACATCATATATATATATATATATAAAATTGGAATTGAACAATGTGACTTGTAATGTAAACGTAACACAAGACAGGCCAGGTGTATAGCTGGTACAGAGATGCTTAGTGTGGGGTTAAGACTGAATGAACATGGTCTAATATGTTTCACAAGCCGCAGGATCCCACTTCTCTCTCTATCGCTCTCTGATTTACAAAAAACATTCACACTCCAGTTGTTACTCACTCATTATTTCTTTTTATCCTTTCTTCTTTGGCTTGAAAACAAACACTCATCTTCCTCTTTTAATATTATTTTTCTTTTTTGGTGTCATGATGCTCATGATTCATCTCCCTCTATCTCATTTCTCTTTATTTCTCATTTTCTCTTTGTCTGTCATTTCCATATATTCTTTATCCTGTTCCTTTAATTACTCAGCTCCTCTACGTCCATCCTCCTCTCGTAAAATCTCGAAGATTGTGATATCTGACAGGTGTCAGAGTTTTATCTACAGTGGCAAAGTGTGTGTGTGTGTGTACAGTATGACATGGAGAAGTCAGATGGGAAAGTGGAACTGTGGTGTTTAAAAATAGACCTGAACATCGTTTGTAAGCTGATGTATTCTTGTGATTAATTATGCACGACCTTTCTGAAATCCACATGGCCATAGCATTTTCAGGATGTGGACGACCCTTAAAGACGTTTCTCACGTAATCATAGGTTCCATAGAAATATGTGATTGTGTGAAAATATGTGAACAATCTGTAATTATAGAAGAAAAAAATAGTAATGGTAAATAATAATAAGAAAAATTATGTCACATGTAAAAATCCATTTGCACTACATTTGAAAAAACCAAACACGTGAAGTATCTTTAAAGCACGCTGGAGTGATATGATTATTCACATATGCAGATCATGTGACTTTTCAGTAAAATCTAACCTTACACAAGAGCATAAATGTAGAGTTAGGTCAAAATTATAGTAATGAAGAAGGAGTTGGGTTTGAGGCCAGCAGAAAAAAAAATTCTTGCCTGAATAAGTACTCTAGTGCCTTCTTAACTAATCAAGTACTTGGCCTGACCTTTCATTGCTTCAATTTTCCTTCTCACCCATGAAGAATTTTTTGGTACAATTAAATATGATGTGAAATAAAAAGTATTAAAGAGTAATTGGAGGTGACTGAATTGTTGATGTGATTGATGACCCATGCTGCCGATAGTTCCAAGTATTACTCCACACCTTGATTCAAATTGTGCTCATTTGAAAGTGTATAATTTGCAATTTCACTAGTGCTTGTACTGTAATACTCTTGAGAACTAGCACTTACTCCAGCCCTTTATTCTACCTAGATTCTACCCAACTTGTGGTTACAGTCAATTATTAAAAAAAACCTGCAGCACTTGCAGTTCTTGCATCATTGTCAATTCTATTTCATTCATGAATCGCTTTTGACAAAATTTGATCATTTCAACGATCAAATGAATAACTGTAAAAAGCTATTTTAGGCTTTAATTAGGCTTTCATTTAATTTTATTTGTCCAGAGACTTGTCACTTTGTTTTAAGGTCAGGCATCTTTACAGTGAAGTGTTACTAACTTGCTGAAAGGTGGCCGGGTTACTTTTACCTAATGAGGCATCTGGTTAGAATAATCCCTACACCTTTAAAAAGGAGGACAGAACAAGAAGAGGCCACATTTACTTTTTTGCTTTTGGGAATGTCTTAAATGTCAAGAGGAGTGCCTCAGTTGCACTTGAAGTTTAAAAGAAAATTCTGTGTAACTGTTTAAGTCTTCTTTAACCCATATTCAGCATCATACAGTAAGGACACCCTGGATCCCAGTAGAGGACTGTATCTTTCAGACTTATCTTTCAGCTCTAAACCTGAGCTCCATCCACCAAACTGAGAATCATGTAAATGAATCTTGTGCCTTGACTATAGAACTATTAAAGATTTTTGCAATTTGTGTAGGCTCTTAAATATATATTTCACAATCAAGCATTATAATTCATAGGATTAATGTTACTGAAAACAAAACAAAGCTCTGCCCTTTTTTTTAACAAGTGATGAAAGAATAAATGCAATAATTTTCAACAATTTTTAAACAAATCAAATGGTCTAAAACATTACGGTTCTTAAAAGGTGCCCGTAGTGTCTCGGCAGCACTAATAATATAACTGTGTTGCTAGCTAACATTACAGTAACTAATAAAAATAAGGAGGCAACAAAACAATCTTTCATGCTTTGGAACAGGTTGCAATAACAATGAAAAATAGAGTAGGTGTTACGAGTCCTGCAATAACCATGAGCATGCACACATGCACTCGTCATACATGTGCTCCATTACTTAAATATATATCATTACAGCTCTGATTATATTCCAAAGAATATACAAAGAAAAACAAAGAAAAAGTAATCATGCAATCAGAGGACACCCACAAAACCTACTATACTAATAAACAATTCAAAATGTGCCTCACAGAACCCAAGGACAAAGCAGTAACACACTAGTATTATCGAGCAACCAACAACAAAACAAACAAATTATACATAATGGGCCACAGATGCAGGTTTCTTGAAAAACTCATCCTTCTTTCTTTCTGAATGAAGAGAGCAATAACACGATCATGCAGGTGATCCTTTGCTTTAATGAACCTCTAATTTCAGAAACTGTTCATCATCAGGGATTCTCACTCACACAAGTCTCAATGCATGGGTGAAAGTAGTTTTAAATTTTTACTGGTACTATGTTGCCAAAAGGTGAACAAATAAACCATAATAGTGGTGCGAAGTCCTGTAAACCTCATCTTTATATTCATATTTCCACTTATTCTGCGTAGCCTCAGCTCACTTGAATGCCACGTAGTGCAGAATGGATAGCTTGTGTAGGGGGTTCTGTAGGGGGTATAATTTTTCCCCCCACACACCAAGGGTTAAGGATTTGGGAACAGCCTTGTGCTTGAAGTAAGTTATTGTTTAGCTCACGTTAGCCATGAACAAAGCGGTAAGGTGTGTCAGAGTCTGTTAGCATATTGGCGTAAGCTTGTTCTCACATTAACAAGTAATAAAAAATTTAATTCTGAAAACACAATACTGACGGTTCAGAGGCAACTCAGAATGACTTAAAACCAACTCCAAAGGAGACAAATTGTTGTTTAAGGTGACATAATGTTAGCAGATGTGTTTTCTTGCTGAAAGTGTGTGTACTGTGACTGGTTTTGAAAGTAGGTTTTGGTAGGCAGCTGCTCTCCCCTCTTTCCAGTACTGCATGCCACCCCTGAGTCCTTTAGTAGTACCGGACTGTACTTTCACCCTCTGTGGCAAGTTAGGAAGCCTCTATTCAATTTCAATTCAATTCAATTTTATTTGTATAGCGCTTTTAGCAATTGACATTGCCTCAAAGCAGCTTTACACAATCAAAAGAATTATTTAAGTTTGTATGGAATGTGAATGTGTATGAATCAAAATGGTCAGTTTGTCCCTGGTGAGCAAGCCGAGGGCGACAGTGGCAAGGAAAAACTCACTGAGATGGTAATAGGAAGAAACCTTGAGAGGAACCAGACTCAACAGGGAACCCATCCTCATCTGGGTGAAAAATGATCTGCATGAAATGATCTGCATTTATACTGTGTGTTAGGTGGCAGGCAGGTCAGCTATAACAGTTGATGTTAGTTGATGTTAATATGGAGTCCAGGTAGTTATTGGAGACTCAGGTAGACTTGTAGGAAATTCCAGTCCTGAACTATCGGACTATCAAGTCCCCAGAGAAACAGTTGCCAACACTCTAGTGCTCCGCAAGCACATACAGTAGAGTAGGAGAATTAATTTTGGCTGAGATTCTACATGTTTCTGGAGCTGTAGCGGAACATCATTTTTCCAAATGATATTTCCTACTTTGTTGTGTTGACGATAGTGGTAGATCGCTGTCTAACTAAGATCTTCAATATATGTCAGTTTAGTTAAGTTGAATTCTGGTGACTGAAGGCTGTAGCATATGATTTACTACGTACATAGTTTTCATCCTCATCAAAGTATTTAGCCAAACAAAGTGAGTGAGTGAGATAGAGAAAGAGAGAGAGAGAGAGAGAGAGAGATTTTTTCCTTTATGTGACGACTCATACAAACATCTTCAACATAATAAACCACCCAAACGCTGCACTGTTTACCTCACTATCTTACCTTACAAGCCTCAGTATTGTTTACATGTCACTGTCAATCTGCTTAACAACATTGCTCTATCAGTTTGGCAATCTCATGCTAAAAATACTGCCTGCTACAGAAGCTGAGCAGAGGTTGAGAAATAAGATATGAGTTGTTTTTTCCACTCTGGCCAATTCTCCTTCACAGATTCACTTGGCTCATAAGCCAACCTGAAAAATCTTTTTCCCACTGACCTTGAACACCGAATCAACATAAATATCAGTCAAACTGGCACTGACAAGGTCCCACTAGTGCTAACAGCATGCAACACACCACACAAACTTCACTCGACATCTTTCACTCACTGACAGTATGCTCGAAGTGTCAGGGCACTTAAACATCTCCTGATGGAGATGCCTTTTTTGGTTCTTATGCATGGTTCTTTATCTTTACAGCCAATCACCTGAGAGAAAGATTAAAGCTGTATGCGTCTGTGTTTGTGAGCAGGATTTAATCCGCTGGAGACGGCTAGCCCAGAGTAGTCACATGTTTCGCAGAAAATGCACTGTGACTGAAAAGCAGCAACTAGTTTACTTTGCACAGCACCCGTTTACTTTCCATCACAGAGTACCCTTTTACTCAGGAGTCACTTTTGTTCCCTACAGCATGTACACAAAATCACTGCAGTTTATACCAGGCTACAGAGGTCATACAAGTATATTCTTCCAACTGTGGAACTGCAGAAAACAGCTCTCTTTCACATGGTGTTGTGACCGGCTGTGCTGGAGGATACTGTGAGCCTGGAGCAAAAGGATGGCTTTGTTTGTGTGCATGTGTGTGTGTGTGTGTGTGTGTGTGTGTGGGCATGTGTGTTGGCATGGGGTGGTGCTTGAGTACAGTTGCAAGAGATGCTAAGTGCAGTCTTACACTGAGTGCAGTGATTTCCAACGCAGAAGGAAGTGTATGGTGGCAAATGTCGGCCTGGGAATTGCTAAGTGCAAAAAGATGTACTGACTCTGACTGCCTGGCAGGACACTACATTAAAAACTTGGCTTAAAATGCATATACACACATAGACACAGACAAAAACACATACACAGATACTCCCAGTATAAATAATGGCCAATATTTTTAATTACAGTCTGATTAGCACACTTTATTTCCGCCTGATTCATGCATAAACTAAACATAAATAAATAAAATAGAAAATGAGTGGGAACACGACTAAGGAAAAGGATAGAGGAGGATGAAAAGGAATAAGAATGTAAGAAAGAGGTGTGATTTTTTTTTTTAAATCCTCGTAGTGCTGATCGATACACCAAGGAAGTAGAGGGCAAAAGTTGCTTTAACTGTTTCCTTCTCATGTGACCTCTAGCTTTAGAGAGGGGCCGAGAAAGTGAAAGAGAAGAGAGACAAAGGAGAGTGAAGGAGCAGAGAAAAAAAGAGAAAGAGTAGAGGAGAGAGGGTTTTGTTGTCTTAAGCAATGTTAAATTGCTTCGCATGTTACCCCAAAGGCAGATGGAAGGAGGAAGCAGTGTGATAAGATGTGCATTGTACAGAACAATTCAGTGATAGAGTGAAAGAGATTAGATAGAAGAGCAACGGAAATTCTTGGGAGGGCATAGTATCAGTGCAAAATCAAGCATAACACAAATAGAGAGGTTCTGAAAGAACAAATGCCTATGTGTGAGGATCTACGGTCAGCTTGTATTTGTCTATAAGTCTTGCCTATTATTGCTTACTTGATTGTATTAATATTTGAAAGATCTGAAATCTATCATCTATTAATAATTATGACCTATACTAACAGTATATTATTACCAAACTTGTTTGCTGTAAAATTGTACCAATGTCTTATGTATTTCGAGAACGTTTGGCAAACACACTTTGTTTTTGTTTGCTATATTCTTCACAGCACCTACCTAACACACACTAAGCATTACTGTAAGTGATACTGAATAACAGAAATCGCTAGATGTGTTAAAACAGAATACAATATTTAACATACTTTTCACACCTTGTGTAAGTAAGTAAGTCGCCCCTTTCATCTTGGAAGGATATTGCATCCGTGACTCAGCTCATATTACAGTAGGTTCAGTTTGAAATGGTATCAGTAAACTGTATTATCGGTTTTGGTTGTGAGCAGCAAACCTATATGAGAAAGAGCAGTATAATCACACTATGATCTTCTTAGTCTTAATTTGCTGATTTAAAGGTTATATATAAACAGTTTTTGTTCTGTAGGATTAAAAATTATTGCAAATCATATCCATAAACATGAGGTACTACTTTCAAATCAAAGATAAGTTCAGTAAAATACTTTATGGGAACATCCTCTTTATTGTCAGGCAGGTTTTTATAAAATTGTACGGAAATACTAAGGCTTTTGGATAACAGTACCAAATTTGTGATATCACTGTGGTGGAGAGAGGATAAGACTTGAGTTGTGTTTGTTTACCCGAGTTGTGGTTAAGTCACTTTTGCCACCAACATTATGTGTAGATTTTAGAATGGGGTTCACGTTCCAAATATAGCTTCTGATGACTCTGTTTTGCAGGAATTTCATGCACTATAAACCACATACTGAGAACTTAATGTATACAAGTACTTTTCTGCACTGCAGCAAGGATTGTCAATAGTGTGAAACAAATGATAAACATGCATGATTTTAGAAGTCTAGGAAGAAAGATAAAAACTGTTGTTTCTTGTAGCTTATATTACATTAGTATAGGATATGCTGAATAAATACTTTTCTTTTTCTTTCTTCTAGGTCTGTGGAATAACCCCCCTTCTACCATGCAAGCCTCCCCACTCCCTCAATCTGAAGAATCACACCCATCCCTCATTTTACATCATCATTCAAGTAAAACACCCTCTTCCTCTCTTCCTTTTCATCCATCAACCCATTCTTACACATCCATCCTCAAGCCTTCACCGAAACTCCTACCATCAGGTACACCTTTGTGTCCAAAATACAGCTGTGGGTTTCTGGCCCAATCCATATCATCCACAAGTGCACCTCTACCCTCACTCCACTGGTTGACCCTGGTCACATGCGCCTGTTTGCTACATGCTTTGATTGGACGGGTTCCTGGAGCTCTGGCTGGGGAAACGTGGGGTGTAGTTTCTTCATGCCCTTTTCACTGTGTGTGCCGGAACCTTTCAGAGTCTCTGAGCACACTCTGTGCAGACAAGGGCCTCCTCTTTGTTCCACCAAACATTGACCGCAGGACTGTTGAGCTTCGCCTTGCTGACAACTTCATTAGGGAAGTGGGTGGCATGGACTTTGTCAACATGACCGGAGTGGTGGATTTAACACTGTCACGAAACACCATCAGCTACATCAAACCAATGGCATTTGGGGACCTTGAAAGTCTCCGCTCATTGCACTTGGATGGAAATCGACTGTCATCACTTGGTCCGAGAGACCTGGTGGGTATGTTGAACCTGCAGCACCTCATTCTAAACAACAACCAGCTGATCAACATTTCCTCAGATGCCTTCGATGATTTTCTCCTTACACTGGAAGACCTAGACCTGTCTTACAATAACCTGCGCAAAGCACCATGGGAAGCCATCCAGAACATGGCAAGCTTACATACACTCAATCTTGACCACAACTTAATTGACCAGATTGAAGAAGGTTCCTTTGGTGAGCTTTATAAACTTGCTCGGTTAGACATGACTTCCAATCGCCTTCAGACTCTACCACCTGACCCCTTGTTTGCAAGGTCTCAGACAGGTGTGATCAGCCCTACACCCTACAACTCAGTAATCAGTTTGAACTTTGGGGGAAACCCTTTGCACTGTAACTGTGAGCTGCTTTGGTTACGGAGATTGATTCGGAGTGATGACATGGAGACTTGCGCTACTCCAATTCACCTTGCTGGACGTTACTTTTGGTCAATACCTGAGGAGGAATTTACCTGTGAGCCTCCTCTTATCACTCGGCATACACATAAACTCTGGGTTTTAGAAGGACAAAAGGCAACACTCAAATGCCGAGCTATTGGTGACCCAGAACCGGTGGTGCACTGGGTCTCGCCCGATGATCGGATTATTGCTAACTCTAGTCGAACCACCTCATTCCGTAATGGAACCCTTGAATTTCTAGTGACTGTGGCTCGTGATGATGGTGCTTATACATGTATTGCAATCAACGCTGCAGGTGAGGCGACTGCGGTTATTGACCTCAAGGTCATCCCTCTTCCTCACCGAGGTAATGGAACTGTGTCTTTAGCCCGGGACCCAGGGTCATCAGATATTACCAGAGGAAAAACATCCAATGGGCAGACGCCCAGCCAGGACACTAACACAGACCCACAGGAAGGTAAAGATGAGGTAGAAGCAGAGGATGGAGGAAATGAAGGAGGAGAGGACCAGTTTGTTGAAGTACAGGGAGTGACCTCCACCTCAGCACAAGTTCGGTGGGATATAGGCAGACTTTCAGGTTCATACTTGGTTTGGATGTACCAGATACAATACAATTGCAGCGCAGATGAAACTCTGGTGTACCGGTGAGTAAAACCCATACTGTAAGTTTTCCAAGTACAAAAACTACATTATTGATGTTTCTTGATATTTTGTAAATGACATCCAAAGTTTTTATGGTGAAATTGCATCTTGAGTAGCACTACATTGAGACTTTATTCATTACTATTATTCTTTCGAATATAACGGATATAAAGGATATAACGTTTGTGTCTGTTCCCCCGGTGCTGTGTTTGTTACCATGGTTACAGGGAAGCGCCAAAATGCAGCTAATACTAACCTATCCTTTTCAGCTCTTAAAAACAAATGGCTGATGGCATTAATGTCTACAAGAGTCATGTTTTAACCTAAATATCACTAAATGGGCTAAAAATTATGATGTCACTACAAATTAACACATAACCACAAAAAACAGCTACAGTAGGTGGACAAGCGGTATTCAACTTTTACTGTCGCACCGCATGGCGGCAGCATTTGGGTTTGTGAGTTTGCTGGCTTTTACCGCTGAGTGGCGCTATATACTGTAACTATAGACTGACGCCTGACTGAGGCATCAGTTCGTTCTCTCCAGGATTAATGAGCCACAGCTGGTCTAGAGCCGCACGTAGTTGCAGATAAAATCAAGTGAAACATTGTAATTAAACAAATTTATAATCACAGTAGTAACATTACAGTACAAATTTATAATTTAAATTAAATTAAATATTTTAGGATCGAATTTAAGCAACGTAAACGTTAACACACTGAGCCTATAGATTTTATGTGTAATTAGAAAAGCTACACGTGTAGGGTCTTGTGTCATCTTATATATTGTGTTCTTTAAATTTGTAGTAGATTTATTACCTGAAAGAAATTAAACTAAATGATCATAAAATTAAAAAATTGTCAGATTAATGTGCAAAAACTATATAAAACTATATACTGTAAGCTACACTACATAGCCTTTATAAGACTCTATTTTCATTTAGATGTACTCACAATGACGAAAAAACTTTATAGTTGATGGTAAGCTATTAACGGCAAACCTACTGTTTTTTTTATGGAAAATTAAATACAGCATCAGAAAAAAAAATTATGATACAACAGCAAGATAACATTCATATCCACACAAAAGAAGCTAGGTTAAATGTTTATGGTTTGTTGCTAACAGCTAACTTACCTTTCTAAAACTCTCTTTTTTTTTTTTTTACATCTCTAGGAGGAGGAGTTTTATATTTGAATTTTATGCTAGGCTTGGTGCTGCGAGACTCTGAAGATTTCTTTGAAGGAACATTTCTCCTGTAAATAAAGTTTCTTAGCTTCACTTAATATTCAACAAAGATTGAAGGTGTTTGCTATTGGAAAGTTTGATATTGGCACATAAAATTGAGCTTCTTGGGCAGAGTTTAGTCCTGAGCCAAAACAAATGACCAAATTTTTAAATAGAAAATACAAATATTTAACCCTTAAATCTCAACAACCATGACTTTTTTTCACTCAAAGAAAAAATCAGAAAGAACATGTAATCATATGTGCCAATGGTATTTTTAGTTATTTTTTACCTGTGTGAACCATTTTTTTTTATTTATTTATTTTTTGCTCAGTCATGTTTACATAGCTGGCTAAAATAAATTACATTTCACCATATTATGCTGAAAAAGCTAAAAAAAAAAAAAGGATAGGACAATATCGCACATTGCTGAACCCAATATTGTTAAAAAAGTTAGTATCCCCTCTTTTAACTATATTTGTTTTTGTGTAAAAACATCGGGATTGTGTAAAAAAAAATCTTCCGATTGTAGTAATCTTACTATTAGGCAAATACAAACTGAAACAAATAACATATAACTTTTTTTTTTGTCATTTCCTGAATGTCTTTATTGATCTCTTACATTTGTCCATTTTGACCATTCTTCTTTACAACATTGCTTAAATTTATTGAAATTTTTGGGAATTCTCATATGCACACGTCTCTTAAGGTCTTGCCATAGCACTTCAATTGGGTTGAGGTCTGACTAGGGCATTCTAAAATGTTTTTGTTTTTCTTTGTCTATTTTGATGTAGATTTACTCATGTGCTTAGGATACATTTTGAGCAAGCTTTAGCTATTGGACAGATGGCTCAAATTTGGCTCTAGAATACTCTGGTATACAGAGGAGTTCATGGTTGACTTAATGACTGCAAAGTGTCCAGGTCCTTTGGCTGCAGAACTAGCGCAAATCATCACCCATCCCTGCTGTGCTTGACAGTGGGTGTGAGGTGTTTCTGTTGAAATTCTGTTTGGTTTTCCTCAAACATGACACTGGGCATTAAGGCCAAACCATTCCATCTTGGTCCATAGAACATTGTTCCAGAAAGCTTGTGCTTTATTCAGATGCAGTTTCATGGACCTCAGTCATGCTTTCATGAGGCATATTTGTTCAGCTTTTTTCTAATTGTGCTGTCATGGACTTTGCACTTTTAAATAACCTTTGTATAAGACATGTTATGTTGATGTGCAGTAACAATTTGTTCTCTAAGACCATTGTTTATGTCTTTCCCTCTTGATAATGTGTTAACACACATACTATAGATGCTCCAGACCAACAAACTGGTCTGCATGCCTACTGAATCAAGGGCTGAAGATTAGCAGTATATGGATGCAACTTAAATCTTCTGTTAGCAGCTTTTTGCTTTTTGGGGGTTCATTTTTGCTAAATAAATGAGTTAAAGTTATATGTTGTTATTGTGTATGTGTGTGTATATGTGTGTGTGTGTGTGTACACAATAGGGACCAATTAGACTGTCCAAAATACTCCAAAAGTGAATTTTACACAGTAAGGTCTCATTTAATACGCAATTGAAATTATTTGCTCAGGTGCAATCTTTTGGTCTTTGACATGCTTTCATGTTTGCATGTTGCACTGTTATATCGCTTGAACAGGCCTGGAAACAAACGCTGCAATGACCAACACATTTACATTTAATAATAATAATCATAAAAACAGTTGGTCACATGTATGGCTGACTTGATAAACAACAAAAATGCTCCAGTCGGTGGTTTTCAGTAGGTATTAAAGAAAGTAGCAGTGCATTATAATGATGATTTGGTGACAGCATCTAAAGGTTTGAAAGGTAAGGCAGACCAAATATATCACTTTTACTTTTTCCCAGTTATTATTGACATACTGTATTTTATATGAAAAATGTGTGTAAAGGAAAGAAATCAACCGTGCAATTTGCATGTGTGGTGACAGGTGGAAAAAGTTCTGATCTGTTTAGATTGCAGGTTCACATAGCTCAAATCCAGCAAAAAATTTGATCTTTGTATTCAGTCAGCTATTTTGGTCACTTGTTTGACCACAATCATGAAAATGTAACCTATGTTTTATTGAAGATGTGGCAAATGTACCTTGAAGAATTTGCAGAATCAGAGCAAAAACATTGCACTGTAGTATGTTCAATCACAGCATGCTCAAGCAGTCCATCGACTTCCTGTAATGGGGTAGTAGTGTGTTTGAACTGGTTTGGTCTAATTCCTTCCATTATTTGCAAGTTGGCATAAGCTGGATGATAAACCTGAGACTAAAGCAATATTTTCTGGTGTTATTTGTCTTACTGAAGGCTCCTGCAATAGATTCAACTGAGTTGCTCTTAGATATCTTCAGATAATGTTTTTAGGGACAGCTTAAAGGAGACATTATCAATGGGAGATGACACGCATACTCAACCTGATCATCTTTCATTGGGAGGGAAAGCACACATTATTTAAAAGTACCTACTGTACTTCAGACACTAATCAAGAGGGTTGATACAGAGCAAGGGAAGAAGGGATAGTGAAGGATGGAGGGATGTACAGAAACAAAGGTACTGCAAGTTTGATGGAACTACAGTACTGATGAATGCTTTAAAATAATAAGGAAGTACTTACACAAAACATGAATATTTGGACATTGGACATTGAAATTGACTAGCCATGTCCCTGATCCTCACCTTGCATTTTTCATGGGCTTTTTTCTATTTCTGTAAAAAAACTGCTGTAGAAGGGAGTGTAAGGGATGAAACTGATGACTTGGACATATAAAGGCACTATCTAAATTAGTGAGGCATAATGATGTTTAAGGAGTAAAGTATGAGTGAGTGGGAAAAGCCACACCCACATATCACTTAATCCATTACACCGTGGTCTATCTCTTTTTTATTTGTCTCTAGGGTCCTCATACGGTAACTGCCTGTTTCTGTGTCACCAGCTCGGCGACACTCCTGTTTTATTGCAGTAGGAGCAAGTGCTTGTGTCTGTGTGGATGGTTTTCTGTGACTACACTCAAATGAAATTTGCATAGTTATATATACACACACACACACGACATTGAGAGGCACTGGAAGAAAAGGTCAGGATCTTCTTTTGAAACAACACAGTCATGTTTTTTGCATTTGAGTACCAGACCACCTTTACAAATGTATATAAAATACAGTATATTTACTATAATAGGCATTATAAGTTAAATTCTGACTTGCATGCTTATGACAGCTGTAAATTGTCATAAGTGCATGATGTGCACTTTTCTAGTCACTAGAATTGTGCACATTGGTATCCAGAACTCTAGTCAAAAATTATGAGCCTCCAAATTATGTTTGACGTAGTTACTACATGTGACACTGAAATGCATTCTTTGGGAATTGAGGAAGAAATTAGAAATAAATGCAATCAATAGGCTATATGGTTTAATTGCATTTAAAGCTAATATTAAATCGATAAATATGGTTTAAAAACTGTATACAATTCTAAATTGAATTAAAGTGAGCTATGAGCATAAAAGATAAATATTTTATTACATTTTTATATGCTATATATGAACTTATAAAATATCCAATTTGTTAACCCATAGGGTTTAATACGATGTTGGCCCATCCTTTACAGCTGAAGTATAACAACTTCAACTCTTCTGGGTAGGCTTTCCACAAACTCTAGGAGTATGTTCATGGGAATTTTTTTTTACCATTCTTCCAGAAGCGCATTTATGAGGTCAGACACTGATGTTGGACAAGAAGTAATGGCTTGCTTTATTTCATCCCAAAGGTGTTCTATCAAGTTGAGGTCAGGACAGGCCAGTCAAGTTTTTCCACACCAAACCTGATCATTCATGTCTTTATGGACCTTGCTTTGTGCACTGGTGCACAGTAATGTTGGAACAGGAAGGGGCCATCCTCAAACTGTTCCCAAAGTTTGGAGCATGAAATTTGTCCAAAATGTCTTTGTATGCTGAAGCATTAAGAGTTCCTTTCACTGGAACTAAGGAGTTGAGCCCAACTCCTAAAAAACAACCCCATATCATAATCCTCCCTCCACCAAACTTTACACTTGGCACAATACAGTCAGACAAGTATTGTTGTCCTGGATTGCCAGACAGAAAGCCGTGATTCGTCTGCATCCGATGCTTTGCATTGCACTTGGTGATGTAAGGCTTGGATGCAGCTGCTCGGCCATGAAAATCCATTCCATGAATATCTTTACACACTGTTCATAAACTAAGCTGAAGACCACATGAAGTTTGGAGGTCTGTAGCTGACATCTGTGCACTCTGCGTCTCAGCATGTGCTGACCTCGTTCTGTGATTTTACATGGCCTAGCACTTTGTGGCTGTTGTTCCCAATCTCGTCCATTTTGTGAAATTGTTGCAAAGGTGGCATCCTATCACTGTACCATGCTGGAATTCACTGAGCTCCTGAGAGCAATCCATTTTTTCACAAATGTTTATATAAGCGGTCTACATGTCTTTGTGCTTTATGGGTATTATGGTTACATACTGTAAACATGACCCTAATGATGAAGATCTTTACACGCATAGCCCTTTTTTTTTTTTTTTTACTGAAGATGTAGCAAATATTCCTTAAACAATCTTTAGTCTAAAAAAACATTGCACTGTAGTATTTTCAATCACAGCATACTCATACAGTCTATAGAAATTAATCAGTTCACCCTTGGTATATTTTCTTTACAGCAAAGTACGTTAAATTGATGTAGCTGTTATGCCTGAGTTACTACTGGAGGCAAATACAGTATAAAATTAAAAATAATTGGATTTGCAGGATCAAGTGCTATTTTTAAGATACCAGATGATGAAGGTGAAAACTATGTTTGTACTAAACTAATCTGCAGCTATTCATGTCCTAGACTAATTAAAACGTGCAAATTATTAATGTATTGTAACTACACGGGCGCTTAAATGTTTGGGATCACTTCCAAATTTCTTAGTTTTTGTTTAATGATTTATCTTCTTCATTCTACAACAATACTATGGATTTCAAAACTATGAAATACCACATTAGGAATTAGGTAATTATGTAACAAAAACAACAACAGTTGTGATCAAATATACTGTATATAGATATCTATATATTCTGTATATATATACAGTACAGTAGATATATAGAATGAGCTATTCTATAATAGAATAAATAAATATATATATAAATATATATATATATATATATATATATATATATATATATAAAACATACATTATATACTCATACATTATATCATTTTTTGAGCAGTATGAAAAATGTGATACTGGCCCACCCAGGTACAATGATAAACAGTTTACTGAACAATACTTTCCTTATATATGCTACTAATATAGTAAACTGTTACAGTATTTACAACATCTGCACACAGGAATGACATGGCTACTTAAGACTGCTGATTTTTGCACCTAACAGATGTCTGCAGCATATTAAATTAAAGCAAATCTTGGTGCACTGTTTGGGCTGTGATTTGGAGGGGGTCATATGACTAATGTTGATTGAGCTACTGCAATTCCCTGCTATGCTCTCCTGCTAAGACAATAATGTATTCACTTGTCAGTAAATTTTGCCTTGCAATTCAATTAGTCCTGGCAGTCTTTATCTCATTCCTCCTTTTCAATCTGCTTTTGTGCTCCTGTCGGATTAAATAATACATGTAATTGTGTGTTTTTCAGACTTATATATGATCCTCTGCTTCCTCTTCTCTCACAACAACTAACTGCATGTCCTCTCTCACTGCATCCATAAGCATAAGTCTCCTCCTTGATCATTCTCTAGACCTCCTGCCTGGCAGTTCCAACCTCCACATCCTTCTACCAATATGCTCACAATCTCTTCTCTGAACAATCATATTGCCCAGGTTATGCTGAATATATTCATTAAAATATAACAATGCAAAAATGCCTAAAATGTTTTGGGCTTTAAGGGTTAAATACTATGTACTGAATGCATGGATGTCACAGTGGGTGGCTTTGTGTGTATTTCTGCACGTCTTTGGTGGGTTTCCCCCGTGTACTCCGGTTTCCTCCCACAGTAAATTGACCTGCATATTAGACTAATTGGTTTCCCAAATTGCCTGGAGTGTGTGAATGTTGACATACACTGATACATTGATACATTATCACAGAATAAGAAAATGTGAATAACTAAAGTCTTACAATTCCAGAAATGTACATATCTCCTGCAAGTATGAAGCAACTTTGCTATCAATGAAAGCCTATCAATTAGTTCTCTAGCCAACTTGTATTCTTTACCAATCTACCAGTCATAGGCTCATCATCTACCATACAGCAGGGTTTGATACCACTAAAATATCAACTAACGCCCACCATCCATTTCATGTTCTGAAAAACAAAACTCTTTAACCATTTGAATATTTTAATGAAAGGAATTGAGATGCATAGATACTAAATGCAATGTATACCTGTTTACACTAGTTGTGTAATATTGAAACTCATAAGGCTAAATGTAAAACTTTTACAAAAAAAGGCTTTTATTTAAAAATAAATTTAAAAAAATACTGTATGTAGCGTTTTTTCACTTGTCATTAAGATCACTGTATTAACGTTGCCCTGTATGCTGGCATACATCTACTCATAGAGGATATCTGTATTTATATTTCATAATATTTCTTGTATTTGTTCCACAGGCTGTAACAACCAACCAAGGTCAGATCGACTTAGAGAATCTATACATATCAAAATATTAGAGCACAGGTTGGATGACCTTGACCAGTAACTCATAAGTTGCAGCTGAACCTTGCTTAATAGAATCCACCCTCTATGGGTGAGTTTCTTGGGCAGTGAGAAAGAGAGAGAGAGAGGGTGAACAAGAAATGAAGAAAAGAAAATGGAAGCAAACGAGGCTTCCAGAAAGAATATGATGGAAATGAAAAGCGGGTGGGGGTGGGATGCGATATAATGCACTGATGTACAATTGAAAAGAAGATGGGAAAATTAGTCTAGGTTATGAAGAGGAAGGCATACAAAGAAATCAAAGTATATGAGTTAGAGAGCAAGAACAAGACACAAAGGTCATGTAGGCTGAGATAGAAGGTATAAGCGCAGCAAGGGAGCATGGGTGGAATTAGAAAATAAAGAATAATTGAGTGATCTACAGTAGGCAACGCAGGAACAAGGAGGGAGAAAGAACAGCGTGGGAGGCATGGCGAGGGGGTTGTCAAAGGCAGAAGAGTGCAATTGTAGGGTTGTGTTTTTCCTCGTACTTCCACATACCCATTATTCTAGTTATGCATTTGTGTGACAATGGCACACTGTGCCGTGCATTTAAAAAAGTGGAAATTGGAGCATTAAGGTGAACAAACAGAGCGTCAACACATTCACACTCCTTTGAGTGCTCATTCACGGTGTACCTTTTTTTTTGTTGTTGTTGTTGTTGTTGAAGTACAACATTTTGCTAAGGCTTGTGCACACACCCTCCCTCTCTCCCTGTCTCCCTCCCTTCCTCTCCATGTCTCTCTATTACAGGTCATTCACTTAATCACGATTCTTCTGGTATGGCTCACTTGAGGTGGTCTATTCTCCTAAGCAGTCCCTGCTGATAGCAGCTAAATTATTACACATTAACAGTCATGCTTTCTTTTCATAATTCTATTGTAGGTTACTGCTTGATTAAATCAATTTCTCTCTATTGAGCCTCTTTTACATTTGAGTCTTCCTCCGTCCCCATTTTAGACAGCTTTTCTTTGCCTGATAGTTTTGCTGCACTAATTCACTATTTCATTATGTTCTCTTTTTCAGAATTCTGCCTTCAACGAGTAACAGCTTCCTTCTGAAGAATTTGGTCTCTGGAGCAGATTACAACCTGTGCGTTTTGGCTATTTTTGATGATACAGTCACCTCCATGGCTGCCACGAAGATTCTTGGATGTGCCCAATTCAGCACAAAGGATAATTACCCAGACTGCCGTTCACTCCAGGCTCACTTTCTAGGTGGAACATTAACCATCCTGGTGGGTGGAATTGTTGTGGTTACTCTACTGGTGTTTACCGTGGCGCTTATGGTGCGTCACCGGGTCTGCAGTAATCACAGTAATCATCATGGCGCTGGCGGAGATGTTGGATGCTCAGGATCGAATTCCTCACCTCCGGGGAAAGGAGCTAACGTCTTTTCACAGAGAAATAGCAGCAGGGAGGTGATGATGGTGGTCTTACCTAATGGGTTGCCTCAAAAACAAAGAAGTGCGGGAGGAGGAGGGGCGGAATCATCATTAAAACTTTCTCCCACTCAGAAACCCCAAACACTGCCTAAGCCCAAAGTAAATCTAGAGCAGCTAAAAACAGGGGTAGGATCACTTAAAGGACTTCCGCCTTATACCCCGGAGGCTGAAAGAATGCCAATGTACTACACCCCCAAGAAACCGTGTTCATCTACACTGCCACGACAGTCGCATCAGTCAAAAGTGGGCCTGACTAAACTCCATTCCACAAACAGGGATGTAGAAAAACAGGCTAGCTTTACCCTTGTCTCTCAATCACATAGTGATCGGAGGTTCAGCACAGGAGGGTCTCTTGTAGTCCACCGAGGAGGCAGAGACAGTGGATGTAACTTAGAGACCACCTATCAAAGCTCAGGCCTAAGTGTGGCACGGCACAGACGTAGTTCCTCATTCGACATGGGCAACATGGCGGCCACAACCTGCTATAGTTACGCCAAGCGGCTGAGTGTCATCTGGAGCAAACGGAGCCAGTCACTGCATGGCATGTTAGCCCAGTGCGCCTCCGCGAACAGCATCTCCACCACCAGCAGTGGTAGCGGGGATTTCCAAGTGAGACACGCACGTAGCGCTATGCACGCCTACAAATCCAACACCATGCCTTCACGCATAGCCAGAACACATACAGAGCAAAATAGAGACAAAGGTAAGGAGAAAGTAAAGGCGAAAGAAAAAAGAGAGGAACTGGAAGAAAGTGTAGTGTAGACAGAAAGGGCTGCACATCAAAGCAAGAAATGAAGAAACCTTATAAAACGAGAGGGGTGACTGTAGTCAGACATAGATGAAAAAGAAGAGTTAAAAAGTGCAATGTGACGTGTGATACGTGGGAGTGGAAGGCAGGCTGAGGTAAAGGTTGAGAGAAGAGATGAGAGGTGGAGAACAGATGTCATGGTTGAAGAAAAAAGGAGCAGACATTAAAAGGTACAAGGATGGGAGTAGGAAGAATATGGAGAGCAGAGTCAAGAATCAGGCTAATGTCAAACGGACTAAAAATGAGAGAACACATTGACGCATATCCTGAGGGACTGGGGGTCTAAGTGGATTCTGAACCAACACAGAAATTCAATCTCTCCAATGAGCCTATAAAGTGTGAATACTGGAGCTAAATAAAGACCAGGTATTTGGCCTATTTTTAAACACACACACACACACACACACACATCTAACACACACGGGCAAAAGGACAGACTGATGGCATTTGAGGAATGATCAATTAGCTATCCTGTCACTGGGATTATGGAAGCAGAGAGACGCAGCTGGAAATGTCGAGTCATGCCCAATCAATCGGATATGAACCACAGATAGACAGAGAGAGCGAGAGAGAGAACAAGAGAGAGAGAGAGAGAGAGAGAAAGCTGCCATTGCAGCATCCTGAGAACAAACACAAAGCAGCATGGGCGTGAAATGCAGCACTGGATTGATAAAAGGATTGAGGACAGATTTAACGCAAAGACAAATAAATGGCCATTGACTAAGGGATCAGTTACGGTTTGTGAAGCTCTGTGTGTGTATGTGTGTTTGTGTGTGTGCATATGGAACAGTCAGGTTGTATAAGGAAAAGGCAGAAGACTCATTTTGTTTGCTTCTGTGATGCTCCATGTATCTCCAGACTGTGGTCTGGCGAACTGATACTGATCCGGTATTGTGGACAGGGTCACTATAATACTATATGGTGTCATGAAGACTACATAAAGACATTCACAAGAAAAACAACTGAGTGAAGAAACAAAGAAAGCCTGAATCCTTTGAAAGTTTTGTTACTAATTTTCATGCGTGATAATAGAGCTAAAAAAAAAAAAACATTAAAAAATTACAATTTTGTTGCACCTATCTTTCATGATTTTTAGTTATCAATATGATTGTAATTATCATTGAGCTTATAGATCAAAAGAGAACAAAAAGTTCAATGATAATAATAACCATTTCGATGATGTTTTCTGGTTGATTTCCTTTTTGCCAAAGTAAATATTGTTACCTTGACTTGATATTCTAAATGCTGAAATAAAAACAAACAAAAAAATTTATCATTTTCATTTTAAATGTGTAGTTAATTTTTGTGTGCGAGAATCAGTTTGTGTGTGTGTGTGCACGCCATTTTGATAGATTCCTAATATATTGTTCACTCTTGGCTGATAACGCTGGTGTCACTGCAATTATCTATATCGAATGAAAAATGGCCCTTCTCTCTAAAACACACTCACACACACATACACAGGCTCTCAGACGTAATCATCTACAGAGTGACAGAGTGAGACAGAGAGAGCAACGGACTGACAAGCTGAAAACAAGGACATGGGCATCTGGGAGACTGCTGATGTGAGCGACAGAGACATGGCAAAGTGCAAGTGAAATAGAGAGAGCGAAGGGATGGAGGGATAGAAACAGAGCAGTGGATCTATAGTGGCTGCACAAGGGCTATTTTTAGGATGGAAATACTTTGCCGGAAATGTATTGCATTGCCAATAAAGCATATTTAAGCATGGCTGAGGTGAGTAAAACTTGGACAAGATGAAGGATTGTATGTGCCAGTGTGTGTGTTTGTGTGTGTGTGTGTATGTTTGGGATGGGAGCGTTCATACATAATAATTAAAAGGGCATGGTTGAAGTGATTGACAGCTTTACACATCAAAGTCAAACCTCACACATTTTCCAACACAAACCTGAATCTCTTAACAGTTCTGGAGCAAAGCCACGTCTCGCTCTGCTGTAAACTGTGGGAATAGATCCTCAGTGAGGAAATCGATGCAGTTTTTCTGGGTTGTTACTCATTTTCTTTTCTAAGCTTCAGTAGCTTGTTGTACTATGTATATTATGACTAACAAACCAACATGAGTGAACCAAGTGATATCTTGAATCAAGGCTGCTAACTTGACCTCATAAAGTTTATAGCAATTTACTAGCCCAAGTAAAAAAAAAGTATGCTAAGTATATTAAATCCTAGCGTGCCAAAGCATACTTAAATGTACTTGCTCCAGACTAATGACTAGTATACTTGAAGTTTGCTATTTTGGAACAACTAATTTTGTACTAAGTGTATTTAAGTTGTAATTAAATTGTACAAAAGCACAATTTTAAGAGTATTAAGTATACTTTTGTATGCTAAAGTGGAACAACTTTAAGTATACTTTAGTACACTTAAAGTATATGGCTGTGTGTGTACTAACGTACATACCTGACAGTATTATTAATACAATTTAAGTATATATTTAATGTATTATAAGTACATTACAGCTATTTTTACTGTATTACAAATACATGATTAATATACTATGAGTATATTCTTATTGCAGCAGTTGCATGTTGTTATACTTCTGGCCAATTACAAATACCAAAAAAGCACACTTTGTGGTTAATACAAATATAATTTATTGTATCATTCAGTACACACAACCTTCTATAATACTGTAGCGTTTTTCGACGCTAGCAGGGAACTTGGAGGACGAGTGAGTTTGGTGGCTACACAATGTAATGACACACCTATTCAGCTATTAGCTAGAACTGGAGAGCGGTAGCAGAATGGAGCACATACGTACACACGTAGAGATAACACACATGTACACATACTCAAACTTGGCCGAAGCCACTAACCTAAACACACGTCCCAAACAGAGTGAACACAAAAAGAACACCTCCCGCAAGGCACGACGGTCGCAAGCCGCCGCCCCGCCCACAATACTGTACTGCAAATGTGTTACCAGTACATTAAGTGTTTAGGATATGCTAACTGCATTTTCTACAATATAACATGGTTTTGAAAAGCATTACATCAGTAATTATGAGGCAGATTTTATTCATGAGTTCAACAGATTTAATTTGCACAAGGTTACAAAAAAGCACTACTATAGTTTATTTGTGCTCAACAAAAGTCAGGTTGTCTCACAAACACACAAACTAAAATATAAACTGTTGTGTGAACACAGACAGACATTAGTATTAGAATCTACAGGTACAGTATTAGTTTAAACCTGGTGTGTTGATTCTGTTACACAGAGACTGAAAACAGGCCGAGAGCTACAGAGCCATTATACCACAAGCAAAGTACAGAACACATTAACAACAACACATTAGACAATGCAAACTATAGATTAAAGTATGTACTTAATTTAAAACCGTTAAATTTACCTTATGCCGATGAAAATAAAATAATAACGATACGATCTAACGCACGCGATGATGCAGCTTCAGCCGTTAATTCAAACTAGAAGTGGAGAACTGGGGAGCCAATCAGAGAAGGGACAGTCCGAATCTGCCCGCCTCCAGCCACTGATTGGCTGGTGGGGCGCTGTCTAGTCTCCGGTTGGCTGGAATAGTCGCAGAGTTTACAACGCTGCTGCAGTTTGTGTGTCGCTTTATGACAGTGAACGGACAGAAGAGTGAGAGAGTAAAAACATAAATTACCTTGAACGGCAAAAGTGATTTTGAGCGCGGAGGAACGAGTTTGAGATCGCGCGCGCGAGGGAGAGATTCAGCGTGCAAAAAACGAGTCTAAAAGCGCAAGAGAGAGTGGTGCACTCAATTTAAGTACATTTACATTTAACTGATAATATACTGAGACTAGCGTATATTATAATTTGTATTCTAATATATACTTTCTGTACATTTGTACAATTATTATTTCGAGCATATTTTAAAAACAATATACCAAAAATATATTGAAAAACAAGTTTAAATAAGTATACTTTGGAAATTAGACCAGCCTTTCACTTAAAGTATATTTTCTAATAATATATCTTTGGAACGTGTACTATAATCAGAGGTGGAAAGAGTAATAAAATTTTGGACTCAAGTACAAGTACTGTTACTTCAGTGAAATTTTACTTAAGTACAAGTAAAGTTACCATTATAAAAATCTACTCCAGTAAAAGTAAAAAGTAGCTCATTAAAAAATTTACTCAGAGTAAAAGTTACCGAGTTACTTTTTTATTTTAATTTTTTTAACAGCGGGGTGGGATGAGGCATTCTAGCGTAGTTCAAAAAAGATGAGCAGATATAAAATCTCAAACTAGTTGTTTTTTAACTGAAGGAACACCTTTGCATAATAAAGCTGTTGTCTTTCTTGTGCTTGAAAATCAAAGTGGTCACTTAAATATGGTGTTACGTCCCAGTCTAGGGCCATACAGCAAAATAATGGTTCAGGGTTCTATTTTAAACTGTATGGAAATGTTGGTATATGGCAGAAAGAACTAGATCCAATCATATATATATACACACACACACACACACAGGAGGAGGAGGATTAGATTCAGGATGGACCCAGACCAAAATAATAAACAAAATGGTATTTATATTTAGTAGCTAGATTACCTGCAAAATAAAAACACACAAACAAAAATACAGGTACCTTCCCGGACTCCCTAAACCAAAAACAGTGAAATTATCTACAAATATATACAAAGACCAACCAAACCAAAGCAATAATCAAAGTCAATGGGAGGCAAAAAGTCAAAACCGGAATACACAACCAAATATCAAAACGCCAAAAATCACAACCTCTTTCCCGCGTCTCTCTCCGGTTTATACATGGTTGTCCTAGTCGATGACGTCACTCAGGGTGGAAGCGACCGTGTGGAAGGTCAGGTAGATGCCGATGTCAGAAAACCTGGAGTGGAGTCTGGAGCGGCGCGCGACCAGGACATGATACACACACGCGGCGCAACGGAGCATTTATACAAAGCATAAAATTTTCATTATTTTATCACTCAGTAGCGAATATGATTTAAAATGTAGCGAATTACAATACTTCAAACAAAACGTACTTAAGTAAAAGTAAAATTACAGATTTTTAAAACTACTTAAAAAAGTAGAAATACACAAAAAAGCTACTCAATTACAGTAACGCGAGTAAATGTAATTCGTTACTTTCCACCTCTGACTATAATACAATTATTTTTAAGTATATTTAAAGTTTAATTTCAAAATTTGGTAAAAGCATGATGTTAGTATACTTTTTATATATTAACTGATGGTACAGTACAACTTTTTGTTAGTATATTACTGTATGAGTGTATTATCGAGGATTTCAATATATTTGTAATACACTAAAGTGCATTTTTTTTTCACTGGGGAGTGATGATTTGCATAACACATGAATTAACCTGTTTAGCCAATAACTGATTTTGTAAATTATCTCCAACATCACAACAAACATAGCATAAATGATAAGTGCAGTTGTCAGACAGAGCTACTGTAGTTGTGTTGGGTTTTAAATGTTGACTACAGTTTCCAGTTTATTTTCAGTTAGCACATCACTTTGTTTAAAATGATTGATCATGTCAGCTAGCTAACAAATATTAGCTCAGTCAGTCATACTTTAACAGCAAGAGAAACAAACATCACACAAAATGCACAAATTATATACTGTAATTACAATTTAGCAATTTACACATCAATACATTGAGAGAGCAGTCAATGCACCATCTTAATTCACACTTTCATGGTGCATGCTACCTGTATGAAGAAGGATGCATTGTCTAACCAGCCACATACACTTTCTCTGTCTCTAAGGTGCCTACACCACAGTTGTCTGTGTTATGACAATTCATGCTTACTGTCATTTTTTGCTACTTAACAGCTCTGCGTACAGATCAGACCAACAAAATTGGGGATTGTTTTCACACATACACTACCGTTCAAAAGTTTTAGATCACTTTCTAACTCCATGATCGTTCCTGATTTTTATTTCTTTCTACATTGTAAAGGAATGCTGAAGGCGTCCAAAAAATGCATTAATCTCCTTTGAACAGTTGATATTGAGATGTTTCTGCTACTTCTGCTCTGTAAAGACTTCATAACACCTCTAATCTGAGGTACTGTTAAAATTGGTCATTTTTCAGGCTGATAACTCTAAATGAACTTCGTCTGCAGCAGAGGTAGGTTTTGGTCTCGTCCTCCTGGGACGGCCTTCATGAGAGCCAGTTTCATTATGGTGTTTGACGGATTTTGCAAATGCACTTGACAATACTGTTCTTACAAGAACTATTACAGAAAGGCTGACCTCTGTGTCTTAAAATAACAACTAACTGTTTTTGTTGTTGTTACGTAATTACCTAATCCCATGTGTTTTATAGTTTTGAAATCCACAGTATTGTTGTAGAATGTAGAAAATAAATCACTAAAGAAAAACAAAGAAATTTGCAAGTGATCTAAAACTTATGAACGGTAGTGTGTGTATCCATTCAACCTTGCAGTGAAGACTTTGATGTGAGCGATATCTTAAAAATCTGTTTTCGTTCTGTCATTTGACCAGTAAATCTGTAAATATTTGCAAATACAAGCAATGTCTGCTGTGGGATACAGAAATGATATTTTTATACAGTAACAGAAAAAGTGTATGTCACATCGTGGAGAGTAAGGTGAGCCATACGCTCCACGCTATAACATACAAGGTCTTAATCTTTCGATTTTTTAACTAAGCATAAATAAGTAACTGCCACAGACGTACACTATATATATAAATATACAACATTTATGACCCACAGTGAAAAGTAAAAATTCTGCAACTTTCAGTTCAAAAAGCGCTTCAAAATCACACACTAGGAGAAAATGGTGTCCACTCATATATAATGCACATTACTGTACACATTTTGCATTCGATTAATTAAGGGTTTATCTGGCAATTATTGCATCCAGTGAACTGTTTAATAGGATTAAAATTTCATTAGGATTGCTTCAGTCAGTTTACTGTGTAATGCATTAAGGTTTCTATGTACACCTTTTTTGTAATCCATCTCAGCCATCAG
Source organism: Channallabes apus (assembly GCA_030522415.1). Classification (NCBI taxonomy): domain Eukaryota; kingdom Metazoa; phylum Chordata; class Actinopteri; order Siluriformes; family Clariidae; genus Channallabes; species Channallabes apus. The sequence continues at coordinate 32,031,879 of CM060108.1, read as the reverse complement.
TCAGATGATAATGTCTTTAGCCTCAGTTTGTTGTTCAGTTATTTATCTTATAGCATACTGAATACTACATTGAAATTCTTTGTATTATTCAGTAACCTTAGTAATACTAATAATACTAATGAGAGCAAAAAATGTAAATCTGAACCAAAGTCTGGTCCTGGGCGATAAGAGCATTCACACAAACCACAACAAACCAACACACATGTATTCCATCTCTCTCTATCTCTCTCTCACTCTTTGCCTCTTAGAGACACACACAGATAATGGCCATGACCTGTGTAGTAACTGGTATGTAATTTGATCCTGTTGCTTTATTAAGATTTAAGCCAGCTCAACCATCAATATGACCTTCTCGTAATGACTGTGTGTATCTGTGTGTGTGTGTGTGTGTGTGTGTGTGTGTGTGTGTGTGTGTGTGTGTGTGTGAGAGAGAGAGAGAGAGAGAGAGAGAGAGAGAGACAGAATAAAAGGGTAAGAGAGTTGAAAAAAGAGTGATAGTGTATTTGATGTACTGGTAGGGTGACTGCTCAAACACAGAGAAGTAAAGTACATATTTGGCCTTCCTTCAATTTGCCTGCAGCGAAGTCCTAGGCTAATATACATAATTAAAAAGAAAACATGCAAAGAAGTAGGAAAACATCAGCTAATTTCATAGCCTCAACTCCAACTTCACGAGTATCTATGCGATTCTCTTAACTTGTGGTATTCTTCCACTCTGTGGCTGTTCTATGCAGCACAGCATGGCCAGAACAAAATCTGTCAATAAAGACTTGGCAGCTCTACTCTTCGCCTTCTGTTCCCCTCTGTCTTCATTCAGAAGAGCTTTGAAGCCTCTGCCAGTACTCTACTGTTGCTGAGACCACATCAACACCACTTTTCCACATCAGTACAGTGTTCAGTTATGTTGGCAACTAATACCAAGCTAGGTGCCAGGAACTATGCCTACATGGAGAGCCACTTGCTTTCTGGATGAGTCCAGTTAAGCATACATGAAGAGTTTCATTCCAAAACACAGGCTCTTAATATTAAAATATTTGTAAGAATTTACATGGCTTAATCCGTTCAGCACCATAGTCAGGGTTTTTTCCAGCGCTCGTTTACTGTCTGTGTTCTACAAGTTGTACATGTACTTTCTGTGTTCCTGTGGATTTGCACTGGGTTTCCTGCATGTTTAATGGCTCAAAAACATGCTGATTTGTGGTTTGCTAAATTGCCTATGGGTGTGAATGAGTGTGTGACTGTGTCCTGTGATGGACTGGCATCCCATCTGGGGTGCATTCCCGCCTTGTGCACAGTGATTGCAGGATAGGCTGGATCGACCATGACCCTGATCAGTGTAAAGCACTTAATGCAGATGAATGACTAAATGAATAAAAGTTAAGAAGCCAGAGGTTAGAAACCTTCTGGTACTCTTTAAATTATGTAAGATATTTAGCATGAGATCTAGTTATGCATGTGACATGCATTAAAAGTAGTAATACTTTAAACTGCCAGAAGTCTTAGAAGGTAAAGTACTTTATACTTTACATACGTCAATGTATCTACTAAATAATCCATTATAATTACAGAATACTATGAATAGCTCATATATGTAATGTACAGTATGTGAACTGGTTGATTAACACTTACAGTGTAGGAATGCTATTTGTTCCCTAGAATTCACATACAAGCTAAGGTTTTTAGAAGAAGACAAGAGCCCTTGAAAAACAAAAGAGAAAAAAGGAAAATTAACATAATAACAAGTTACTGAAGCCTGTTGTGCCTGTCATTGTGATGAGAAACAGGAAAGCATCCAAATCGCTCCACTCAAAAAAAAAAAAAAAAAAAGCATAAATGGGATGCGTCATTCTGGTGTCTGCATGACACTAGCTATTTGGCACTGTTATATGTCAGTCTATAATTGGGAGCTGAGTCATGTGAACATAGTGGTGACTTTTTGATGTGTTTGATAAAAAATAAAAAAAAAACAGATAAAATTAAAATCAGAAAAAAAAAGAAATATTTACATAACAGTCAAAATGAAATCTGGGAATGCATGCTTGTGGTGCATGCAATGTCTAAAGAAGTGAAAGAATCTACTCTATAAACAAGAATTATTTTACTTACACAAATAACAAGTAGAGCATGTCAAATCAGAGTGCTTGTTAGCATTTACAAGATCCTTGTGTCAGTCATTGTAGACACACTACAACCCTTATTCAGGATACCCCATCTGTTTGTTCAGAAATAGCAAGTGCCCAGAACAGCCAGATAATTCTCCTGTAAAAACAACAAGGAATGTAGTGAAGCCAGAATAAACACTGGCAGTGGTGTGTCATGATCGGGTAATTTTTTTTTACTGGTGAAGGAAGGAAGCTGTGGCAGAATTAGAAATGTTACTTAAGGGCAGGAGCTAATGCTGAAGCTAAGACATCAGATCAAATAAGTAAAAATTAAATAAATTGAAGACAGCGAAAGAAAAAAAAAAATTCTTATAATTGATTGTGAAAGTATCAGTGTGAAATAAATCAGCATGTGTATACTGTAGTGTTATAAATGTTGAAAGGTGAAGTGTACTTATGAAAGTGACAGTATCATATGACAGTCCATGGTCATGTTACCTATAGTATAGTAGAACCATGTTGTTTTAAGATGTGTTAAAGGATGAGAAAATATTTCTGGATAATAGTCTTGGCAAATTTAGGTAACTTTTGACTGATACACATTTGAACTTTTGATAAAACAGTAAAAGCATAGGTAACAAGATATTTATCCATTTTCAACAGCATGATTTTATATGATATAACATATGATGTTATTTTAAACAAAGCGCATCATGCTTTTTAAAAGAATTTAATGGGTGACTTGAACATGCATTGCCCGGCCAAAAAAACAATTGCTATTCCATAGGGGTCAAATTATTGGGCTGAATCAAGCAACAACTACAAGAAAACAACTATAGGAGGTAAGGAAATTTGACAACTAATCTAAATAAGTAGATCTACTGTTTTTAGCAAAAAGATTATTTGAAATCGCTTGAACAGAAAAAAAAACCCCCCAAAAAACATTAACTATGTTTAATAGTAAAATTAGAGCATTAATGAGGATTCAAGGGATTGGGATCGAACAGCTGTGTTGCCATAACAAACCACTTGTTAGTGAGCCTAATCTGGAAAAAAAGCTTAATTTTGCTATGGAGCATAAAGATTGGAGCAATGGAAAAAGGGCATGTTTTCTGATGAGTTCAGATTGACCCTATTCCAAAGCGATGGGCAAACATCAGAGTAAGAATGGAAGCTCATGTAGCGATGCACACATCATGCCAACTATACAAACATCATGAGAAGCAGTGTTATAATCTGAGGCTGCTTCGTTTGGCTCAGTCTAGACTATATTATGTGGGAGTAAAATGAAGTCAGCTGATGACCTGAATGTTCTGAATGACCAGGGGATCAAATAAATTTTTCCAGTACTCAAATTATGAAAGATCATGCTCAGGGAACATGAGAAATCATTTTCACACATAAACTGGCCAACACATTGCAAATCAAAGTTAAAGTTACTACATGAAATCCTAGATTGTACAATGGTTTTGGCCAGGCAGTGTCTTTTAGCTGACAATTAGCACAACATTATGTAGTTATGTAGTTCTATATATCCTCCTATCCACCTAATCAAGCTAGGCCATGCAGACTTTTTTTTCAACATCAGCAGAATCTGAACATTTATATCAATAGATACCATTTGGGTGCTTTTTAAATTTATTTTGATATTGTACAACTACAACTCACTTCTGCCATGTCTACCTATTTGTGCTATCCAGCTTCTTCATCTAATCCAAAATAATAGTTCATAATTGTTTTCAATCTTTCCAAGTTTCAATTGTAATCCAATTGCTGCCTTCATAGCACTGGCATCCTGTAGCTGCCTACATCAGATTTAAAACACTAATGTTTTCCAACAAAGCCAAAAATGGACCAGCCCACATCTACCTAAAGGCACTCTGCACCACGCACCCTTCAAGTGTAGCACTGCTCAAACTGACCCACCATCCCTCATGGTACAAAGAAGACATGTATTATGATGTCTCTGTACTGGCACTAAGTGTAATAAAATTCCCCTGGCTGATTCACTGTCTATCTTCAAATGAAGACTGTTCCCCCACCTTTTCACCAAGCACTTAAAATAAACCTCAACATGTACGTTTCTCTGTACCATCTCGTATAAACTCCTTTAGGGGCTTTAAGTTGCCAACATTGTTAGACTCTGTGCTATTATTTCTGAGATGAAAATATTGTGGGTTTGATAAAGGCTACAAAGCACTTCTGTAATTCACAGTGTATAGGGCAGTCTTCAAATGTAAAGGTGCCGAATGTACCAGGTAACAGGTTTATGGACATATTTTACCCTTAGATCAAGCCACCTAGCATTTACATGCAAAAAGTTTGAGCTATACATTTCACCAGATTCAACAATCAATTAAACTTTTTTTTTTTTTTCCAATTCTTGGCCAAACCTACTATTTAGTTTAGAGTTGAATGTATTCATACTGTACTTAGGTATTGTGGTCCACCATGAGATGAGCAAACAGCATGCTTATAATGATGTGTAAAATTATCTTTTCTTTACTGATCTACTGCCTCTGAAACAAACTTTCATTTTCCAGTTGGTCCTGGACTCAGTTGATGCAGGCAGTTTTTCTCTGGTGGCTTGTGATGGCAATTGCTCAATAATTCAGAACAGAATTTCCCACAAACAGTTTTGTCTCTAACAACAAAAGTGGACACCATATTAATTTGCACACCTTTTCCAAAATACTTAACTTTAAGCCTCATACCACACAGTATGGCAGCAAATCAATCCCTGCTATAACTTTCCACTGTTGCCCTCGGCTTGCTCATCAGGGACAGACTTATAATTATAAGGTATACACTTTTCAAACTTATTTCCATTACGGTTTTTTTTTCAATTGTAAAAGTAAGCTGCTTTGTTGCAACAGCCATTGTTAAAATCTCTATATAAATAAAATAGAATTTAATGAATAAATAATTAAAAACTGAGTATTATAAATATTATATATTTTTTCTTTACAAAAAGTGAAGATGTAGTAAGTATTTTAAACCTTAGAAAGGCAAGAAAAAGCAATCATAACACATACATCATGAAAAAAAAAACATGGCTCATACATTCCAACATGCCATGATGCTGGAGTATTGAACTGCATTTGGGTCTCCATCATATTATGGGCCAACAAATACCAGTGTGCTCTCTTATGTAATAACAAGAACTGGGTATGTCGAATGCTAGTCCTGATATGTAGACATTGAATCCCACTACACATCTTACAACCAGACAGTGATTGCTCCTGAGGCGACTGGAGTTTCATGCACTGAATAGAGAACAATCCTGTGTGTTCAACTTGCACTGTCCAATGTTAAAATGTACTATTAAAATGTATTTTTTGAAAAATGTTTATTAATTTATTTATTTATACTCTGTGTAATAGTGGTTCTAGTCAGAGCAGTTGAATTTTGTCTGTTTTTGTGATTAAAAAGGTCTTACAGTACATATAATAATTTTATAATGGTCATTTTCTATTCCACTCAGGTCTTATGTGCTTGTGTTTAATATTTATTTCCCCCCCTGTGGCTATCTGCATGAAATTTCTTATGAGTATTCTTTAGCCTTATTACTGTCATTCTGTTTATTTATTTACGTTTACTTTTGGTTTCCTGTTGTAATGTTTTCTGGGTTTGACCTCTGACTATGTGGATTTCTGGGTACAAATCTGGATATGCTTACATTAACCCTATCTGTCTGTGTTATGACCCTAGCAATGGACATCCAACTGCCTCTGGCTCAAACAAATATTGCAGCTAAAAAAATAAAAATAAAGACATTTTATATTTATTTGATTGTTATATAACAAGTATGAAAATCAGATTAAAATAAAATAAGAGCACATTCAATGTCAATTGAAACAAACAAGCATGACTAAAATTACTATCATTGAAAAACATATTTATTTAGAAACACTGACTATACAACATTGCTCAGAAGTGTTACTCTGCTTATAAAGTGACCATGCAACGTGCACAGGTATGCTAAATAGTCTATGAATATGGCATGGTTGCTCAGATACCGCTGAATAGATTTCTCTGTATACCAACATATCTCAACAGAATACCATAGGAGCCAGCTGCCAAAGAGTTTCATTGTCTCTGAGTGCTTAATTAGCACAGATAATACCGTGCAGTGGTGGCGGTTACAGAGCACATCTGTTGTTCTACCTAACTCCAGACTGCCATGCTGGCTCCAAACACCAACTGGACAATTAACATTGGATTCACTGTCAGCATGGTAACAGGTAATGCCGCTCAACTATGCTGGATAATCAGTGCCGTTCGAGTGATATGCCAATTTGTTTGCATACTTATATCCTGATTATGTGATGAGCTACAATTTCATAAGCAGAACATCCTTATATTTTATACTTTATATACATTATTCTACAACAAATAGTTCTGACTGAGGAATGTAATTAAATAGAGCATAACAGCACTGTGACATCTAAATATATGTATCACTCCACTTATCAGGTAGTCTAACAATGGTTAATTACACAAACAGTTGACACTGATAACATTATGACATTTTAAACAATACGTACTTTGTCTTAGTAATGGCTTCTAAGTCATTATGAATTGCTTTTGAACTGTCCGTGTTGTTCATAGCTAACTTGAACTACAGTTAACTAGCTTCTTACACATTGCTGAATTCTAAATTCCTCTCTAAACCCCTGATCAGGGGCATTAATTGGTGCAACAAGAGACTATACACCCTACATTGATTCCCTCAAACCTGTGCATGGAGTTTGCATGTGCTTGGTGGGTTTCCTTCAGCCCCCCCCCCCAATACAAAGACATGCGATTAGGATAATTGCCATTCTCAAATTGGCTGCAGTGTCTAAAAGAGTATGTGTGTGTGTGTGTGTGTGTGTGTGTGTGTGTGTGTGTGTGCCCTGCAGTAGATTAGCACCCCGTCCAGGATGTACAGCACACTGCCACGTGCCCTCAGTCTCCTGGGATAGACTTGACCACTCACAACCCTGTATATTGTAATATTGAGGATAAAGCGGTATAGACAATAAGTAGGTGGGTGGGTGGATGGGTGAGTGAGTGAGTGAGTGAGTAATAACTGTTGGTCGCTAACTGCCAGTCAACATCTCCATCAGTCAGGATGTGTGTTGGTGGATAAATCAACAAACATTTCATAATCAGTTGATAATAAATGGTGTTTGAGGAGCTGTTGTATGAAAGCAAGATCACACTCAAGGTCATACTATTGTACTGAAAATGAGCATAGCTGTGTTATCTTTGGGTCTTGTGCTTAAGACCGCATCACATCTGTGCTGATATTCAGTACAGAATTCCCTCTTGTGTGATATTACATACAGCTCAATTGAATACACTAATTGGGTTTCTAAACCTGACTCGTAATCACACCGATGTTTACAACTGTGCTAATGACAAGGTGGTAACATTATACCTTACTTAATATTAGCCTACAGCAGTTGTCATGACAACAATATATCTAATCTTATTAGAAGAGTAACTTAAATTAATGTGTAAAAAATGGAACCTAATGCTTAGAACTGCACTAAGTGAGAGAGGATTTTTTTTTATTTCTTCCCCCTAGAGCCTTTGCTAAGAAAATCAACTGGGACCAATAATGTAATATTAAATCCTGCCAAAGTTTTGGTGTGTTTTGAGCTTTGGAAATCGTTAGATCTAATAGTTAGTAATTACTATCTGAAATCCACAATGTAAACAAGTTATCAGCCTTTTGAATGGCATTGCCTTGTTTGTTTTATCATTCGGTTGTCAAAGCCAAGAAATAACATTATAACTAACCAGGTTCAGGCTAATTTATAAAGCCATTAAATTCATTAGTCTCGCATTAACCCATATGATACAGCCTACAGAAACACAACTGGTATAGAAATATTGTTACAGCAGTTTTATATAACATATATCAAACAGTTTACATTAATCGTTTGGTGAAATACTGTAGCGGTTCAAGTAAAAGGTTATAGTATCAACCAAAATCAAAACATTTGTTTCTATCTAAAATTCTGTTAAAGTTAATTCATCCTCATAACTGCTCTGTGCCCCAAGCAATCCAGAACCATTTTAACTTAATTCCGAAGCCCTCTTAGGATTTCAAATGGCTTCCATGGCAGAGGACATCTGGCAAATGCCGTAACTAAGACAGTGTAAACCTCCATTCTCTTAAATGATCTCCTGTTGAGTGTCCCATCTTATAAAGCCCTGGGCATCTGGATAGATGACTACTTATCTTTTAACACACATGAGCTTTTTTGAGAAATTCACATTGAATTACTCAAAGACTTGTTTTGGTGTTTATGATTCGTATTGCTGCATATTAGTTTTGATATAATTGCCAATATTTCCTGCATCCTCCAGCTAAAACCAGTAGCAAGTAATGAGGAACAAGGAATTGTCTCAATTTAAAAAAAATTTTTTGTTGTGATTTATAGTTTTCACCAGCATGACTGCTTTGTCTGGTTTCTGTTGCACTTGTCATTGGAATGACAAGTTGGATTTTATATTGGATTTTGTAGAATAAGATAATTAATGTATGATATTCATTCATTCAGCTTCAGTAAGTGTTTTATCCTGCTCAGTGTAGTGGTTACTCAAGATCCTGTCTCAGTAACACTGCTAGTCAGGTGGACCCCATACACACACATTCTCACACTCACACTCACAATCTGGCTACTGGTGATCTAGAAGTGGAGAAACCAGAGGTAATCCATGTGGACATGGGGAGAATGTGGAAAACCCCTCACAGAGATTAACCCATGATCATGCTTTAACTGTGTGCCCTTGAGCTGTGAGGACCCAACACTGTCTACTCCACCACTGAACTACGTGCTTATCTGATTTAATCAATATTATTATCTATTATTTATTTTAGTACAGCCCTCATAAAATATTGTCTCCAGTTACCACAAGTAAAAATTGAGACCTCCTTAAGACTCTCCTCTGTCTTCCCCTTTTCTGTATACATTTATCTCAAATCCTCTCACATTTTTACGCTTGAATGAACTATGACCCGCCCTGGCAATGCTACATATAGTTTGAGTTCCCCCCCACCTTGCATTCATCTGCTGTCTGACTTTGTTGCCATGTTTGCTGGGCTCCATCAGTTCAGCCAAGTACTTGGCCTGTTCAGCTGTCAGCTCTCCTGCTGCACTAACCCCCTCACCGGAGACGGTAGCTAGTGCTAATGCAGGAAATCTACTGCTTTCCACAGTTGAGTTCCCTGGCATGCATGCTAATCATCGAACAACACGGTGCAGAGCAAAGTGCTGAACACTGCAGCAATTCTAACAGTGGTATCCACTGGAGCTAGAAACTACAGTGTGTGTGTGTGCGCGCGTGTGTGTGCGTGTGTGTGTGTGCGTGTGTATGTGTGTGCGTGTGCATGTGTGTGTGCGTGTGTGTGTGTATGTGTGTGCGTGTGCATGTGTGTGTGCGTGTGTAAGTGTGTGTGTGTGTAAGAGAGATCTAGCTGAACCCTGGTAGGACAACGTAAGAAATTTGTTGCTCAGTCAAAGAACATGACTTTGTGTGTGTGTGTGTGTGTGTGTGTGTTAGGGTTGGACATGAAATAGCCCTTTTACATATTTAATCAGAATCATCCGCTTAACAACAAACACATTCGACATGGCTGTCTCCTGTTAATGGCTTGTTTATGCTGGCTTTCAGCAATTTGGGCCACAACTGCATAATTTGCTGGTGGTAATAATGGCATACAGTTTGATAGAGAGGCACTTAGCAGTCTCGTCAGGATAAATAAATAAAAGGAAATAAATAGAACTGGGAGGGATGTCTGAAGAGTTTGTTTCATTTAGTGACAATGGAATTTGGTAAATGTAGAAAGAGCTTTAATCAATGTGAGTTAAAGAAATGGACAAATGGATCACTGAGTAGATGGAGAAGGAAAATGGAGGGGTACATAAAAGGGGTGAAATAAAAGTGAACCAAAGCGTATACAAAGTACAAAGTAAGAGTTTTTGCAAGGGGTTGTGAGATAGAGAGAACAAAAATTAAAGGAGACAGAATGTATTCCTATGGGGCATTTGAAAGTTTCCATATATACAGGAGAAATTGCCATTTAGAAGAAAATGTGTTAGTTACAAAAAAATAAAAATAAAAAGCACCCTTTACATGTAGTTGTCTCTCTACTCATGATCAACTCATGGCATGTATGCAATTGTACTTTGAATGTGGTCCTTTAAATCTACCGAGAAGAATAATTTCTCATAAAAAAGGTATTGAAAAGACTAAAGAAGTAAACAGCAATATGAAATAAATCTAATTTGATACTGTAATTTCCATTCATAGTATTTCCATTTGGGATGTTTTACTGTTAATCCCTAAAATTTCAAAGTGAAATATCATACTTCCTGCTCCACTACGCTACTCCACACAACATCTGTCGCTTGTTCGTACTCATAAGTGGGGGAAAAAAATGTACCCTCCAATCAGGGTACAGCATGTGCTTTATTTGGTTTATTCTCATCTGTTGGTTGTACCTTTTATGTAGCAAAAACACAGAACATTCCCGTTACTGGAACAGTGCAACCACGTACAGAACGTCCCGACTCTTACTTGGTGCTCCAACACCCTGGTCTTATTTGAAAGATTTTTTTTTTTTAAAGAAGAAATAGATGTTCATTTTCAAATGCTTTCTATGCATTCCTCATTGTCTGTTAAGTCTAAACAAACATGTAAAGATAAGCCCATTTTGTGCTAGCAATCGTTTTCTTTCATGGGTAACCTCATGTTAGCTTGCAGCAGTACAATCTTTTGTTGTGTACAGTATGTGTTTTCAATTCTTCATTACCATAATTATGTCGTATGTCTCGGCAGATAGTTATCTAAGTTCTTGGTAACTTCTGAGCAGCAAATCATTACTACATCACAAGTCAATACAACAGGCTGAAGCTACTAATCATTTGAAGTTTTAGCTAGCTATTTCACCTTAGTCTGTAGTGTTTAAACCTTATCAGCTAAACACTTCCATATTGTGAAAAAGTAATCATTCTGTGTTAACACTTAGACTTAAAAATATTTAAATAAAAATAAAATATATTGGACTAGTAATGTAATTGATGATGCTAAAACAGTTAGCCAGTGGACTGGAGTACTAATTTAACTTAATGTAAGATTTTGAACTTTCCTTTTGAACTATCTCTTACATCTCTCTTTGTTCTATATCCATAAAACAACCCCCTCATTCCTTAAATGGTAATACTTTCTCTAGCCTGTGCATGTCCTGAGGAATTTTCATGCAACTTCCTATGACTCATTGGGACCCTTTTGCCTAACTGGAATAAGAGACTGATATCCTTTAGTTAAGATGATTATTCTTTTTTTTTCTTGAAAAAGGACGGCGGCCATGTGAAGAGGTGTTAAGTTTAAAATAAGTCTTAATATGAACAAATACCTGTTGCACTCAGTTTTGCCTAATAGAAATGTCTCACCTGCAGGTTGATTGTTCATAATAATGTTTATCAGTTGTATCCATTTCAAAAGTGACCATAAGAGTGTTTTTTAATTAATGCATCAAGCTTATATACATTTATAACCATAAACTGAATATGAAAAAGGATGGCATCTTGACAAAAAGTGTTGATTTTCCCTATGTATGGGAAATTTTGGGACACCCTGTAGTTCCAATTAAGTGCTGCATTCATGGCAATTAACAAGTGTGTCAACAAAAGCAATCAATTCAATCAGCCATAGCGAAATGGAAGCAAAAACAATCAACACTGCTGCAGCTGCAGCCTCTTTTGCTTTCTCTGGCCTCACAGAAGTAAATAAAAATGCAGAGCATCGATTCACTGAAACAAAAACGGAGGACAGAAAAGGGAAAATGAAGAATGTAAAGAAAGTGTTTTTAATACATCACACATATTTAGATATTATACGTGCATCATTCATGCATCATTTGCAGCTTTCCAAATTGTTGACACAGAAAATATTATTATGCACATATATCATTTTGAGATAATTTTGTCACTGGACTGGTGCCAATCATTTCTAATATTTCATTTAATAGTAACAACTTCCCCATCTACAGGACCTTATAACTGTCTCTCTGATCCCATGTTCAAAATAAATTTTGAAAATAGCAATAAGAATTTATTTACATGGACATCGAAGAGGGAAAAAAAATCAGTGGCAGAGGTCCAGAAAGCAGCAGTGCAGAATAAAGCAGTGGAAAGCTATGGATGCGCAGAGACTCCCAAATGAGTCTTACAGAAAGCTAACCACTGAATGAACTCAATCACGTGAGCATGGTGGTAAAGTGCTCTGTAAATACAGAGGAGTTAGTCTAATGCACGTGATTTTCGATTTCTAAGTGGCTTTTAAGAAGCAGTAGTGAAAGACAATATTAAATGACCACAGACAATAATGATTTCTGACTATCAGGGACACATGCAGCTGATTACATAATATGCACTTCACATATTTTTATAGTTGTCTTATATATGGTCATACAGTAGTATTGCATAAGGCACCCTGTGAAAAGTCTTATCCTGCAGTCTGTTCCTTCTGTCCTGCCTTTAAGGCATGTGCATGGGTGAATGAGTTTCTAATTACATGCTGTCTACACCTTCATGACTGTTCCCCCATTTTCTCCACAGCTTGGTTTTTCCAATTGCTAGGCAGCTCTACTGCTATCACACTTTATCTCCCAGCATGGGGAGGGTGGAGCTAGCACATGCGTCATGCTAGAATGAGACATGAAGTTTTTAAACATCACAGGGCAGTGCACAACTAACAGAGGTACACTAACTGCTATCTGCCCTCTTCTGCATGCATGCGTTTACAGAGCTTTGCAATTGGCTAGTCCTTCTACTGTAAGTGACGGGGAGAATATGCCATCTTCCCTATTCTCAGAGATCAGCAAATTTTCTCCTCAGTTGTGAAAATGTTTTCTGTTGCAGCAACTTTAATGATGGTCACAGAGCACAAACGACAATTATTTTTATTATCAGAAAGCTATAGCATATCATCAAATTAGACATTTTTCTGTGAGAAATAACAAAATTGTTCCATTTGTTTATGAACTTATATTGTGCAGCTGTGTTCAATTCTAATGTAATATAAATGTACACCTATTAACTATTGGTAGAAATGAATGTTAAATTCAGTACATCAATTCAGGACTCACTACCCAATGGTACTCAAAACAAACAAACAAACAAACAAACAAACAAATAAATAAATAAATACATTACAAGTCCAAATATATCCAAATACCCAGTCTAATGAATGTGTTTGGCTATTTAGGATATGTGGATTTCCAGACACAGCTGTTAAATTATGCAGGCAACAATGCCAAGTCTTAGCTAAAGTGGTATAAAGCCCATTCTATTAAGTAATGTGTCATCCAAACTGACAGAAGACTTTTAGTTTGGTGGATGCTTGGGGATTATCAATTGGCTAAATTCCTAAAGCCAACTGTGGTGTTGGCAGTGGAGGAATAATGAATGAGGCTGGTTTTCAGGGTCCAGCTTCAGCCTTGTAGCATGATCCATGTTCAAACCAAATTGTGCAGGATGCAGTTAATATGAAAACAGAATGCGCTGAAATATATTGTTGGTATCATCATGGTGTCCTAATTTTGTAACAATTTGAATGAAAGACATCATCTGTCAGGTACCAACTGACAGAATAATTGATTATTTAGGGTTTTATTTAAAATGACTAGAATAAAAAAAAATGGAATCCATGTTCTGTTCTGTTCTGTTATATTATATGTTATGTTAAATATTGCTTTGCTACAATAAAATATCACATTATTAGATAAAAATAAGCATCATGCTATTACTGGAAAAATGATAAAATAATAATTAATATTATTTATTTACTACTACTATTACAATTTATTACTGAGGTTAAATGTCACATTATTACAGGAAATATCACAGCCAAAATAAATATTTAAATATATATATATATATATATATAAATTATATTTTTCTATCTATCTATCTATCTATCTATCTATCTATATGTATATACAGTAGTGTGTAGACAAATAGATAGACAGATAGACAGATAGATAGATACACTACTACATTATGTGCAAGATTTATTTTTTTTTTCTTTCTATTCTTCCTACTGGATGAGGTGCATCTATTGAAAATAATTGACTTATTGCCATTCAAAAACTCCCTGGCTAATCTGAAAAGGCATTTTGAGGTAAGTTAACTTAAAATTGATTTTAGAAGACCCACAACATCAATATTATTTAAGAGGTATTTAACTGCTAATGTGATGACCAGGCTAGATTTTTAACTACACCAAGGTATGCTTTACTATATAAAGGACCCCGATAATGTTCATAATCAAAAGTCTACCAACTAGATTTTTTTATTACTTCTGATACTTAAGTACATTAAAATCAGAAAATTTCTTTTGATATTTAAAATGTCAGTACTCAAGTACTATTCTAAAAGGTGACTTCAACTTCTTCCAAAGTCATTTTCTGTACTTTTACTCAAGTATCGCTTTCAGGTATTTTACACAAGACTGATGTTTACAAATAACAGCATATTAAAATGTCTCCAGGCTGAGGATGCTGTTGTGTAAAAAGCTGAAATTGAGTACACAGGAAGCAAAGGTGCAGTGTTTGGTACCATAGTGCCTCTCCTTCTTTATTCTTGGTAAACTCTCCATACTGTACCTCTCCAAACAGGTAATTTACATTTAATTCTAATTCCATCATAAAGGGCTTGACTGTGATTTTCCCACTTATTAGTGATGTCTGGTATTATATTGGACATGAGAGCTAAATATTTCTAATAAATATATAGTTCCAGGTCCCCGCGACCCTAAATACAGGATAAAGCGGTATAGAAGATGAATGAATATATAGTTCAATATTCATTTGAAAGAATTAAGATTGACATGATGGTCTAGCAAGATGGACAGCTTCATGTTCGTATTTCATGTCCAGTGTGTCACATCCTGCTGGGCTCATTCTGTGTTTCCTTTAAACAGCAAGCATTATAAACTGCTATAACTTGCTTTTATTCAGACTAAGGGGCATAAAAATCTGTAAAAAATCTGTAAAAAAAAAAAATAAATAAATAAATAAAATCTCTTGTCTATATGTGGAATTCATTCCCTGAATTATAATTTCTACTACTTTCATTGTTTCTTTAAAAGGAAAGAGGGCCTTGCCATGCCACAAATAGTTACACCGTTCAGCCCTTCATATATCATGTACAAAACCCATTATAATACCCATTATAAAACTCGTTATACTTGATATAAAAAATATGAAGTAAAACAAATTACATCAACCTCTCTTGCTGGAATTCATATTCATTTTTAGAAGGTTGATTTTTGTCAATAAATTCCTAAAGAAAGTACAAATAGAATGCCACACACTGCTGTTTAATTTTTAAGGGAATGGGATTTTAGGCAATTCGTACTTTGTTTAAGGCAGTTTTACGACAGTAGTTTCTTGTTTCAGTGTGTCAATTCCCCTGTGAATGAAGTGAGACCCTTGCAGAAATGGTTTGTCGAGTGGAGTGGATGAACGTAGTGCATGAAACATCCTTTGGTAGCAATTGGAGTGCTCTTGGCAAGGCAGACCTAATCGCCCAACATCAGTGCTTGACCTCACTAATGCTTTTGTGGCTGAATGCAATGAAATGCCCACAGCAATGTTCCGTCATGTACTGTAAAGAAGAATGCTTTATTATCCAGCTAGCCTGGCCAGACAAGCAGAAAGGAGACCAGCTGTGTGCCTTTATATGTGTGTTGACTCTGGTCTCTTTGTCTGATTTCCAGCTATGACACTAAGGTCATCCTTTTCAATGTCTCACAATCTTGATTGCAGTGTCAACATCCATTATACTCCTCCAACAGCAGACATCTCATTTTTCGTTTGCTTGTGTGAAAAAGCAATAGATACTGAATACTGGGATATTCAGCAACTCACCCACAGATGCCCAGGTACCGAGCTCAAAATGTGTCTGTCCACTCACACTCTCAGACACAGCTAATTAGTGAAGTGTAAATTAGACTGTAATTAGTCACTTCATATATCACTGTGCGACATATTGGAGCTTTCCACACAACCATTCATTTGTGTAGGCTAAATATGGTGGCTTACTTTTGTGCTCTCTTAGTGCCTGCTCATCAGGTTCAGCACCACTGGTCTGGACAGCACAAGCACAAGTAAGTGCATGGTATAGAGCAAGACACAGCTGGATACACATCATCAGACACAGCTGTATTCACTCACCTCCAGCAGGAAGGAAGCTTGCTTGTCTCTTTTCATGTCCCACAGATTTAAAAACTGAAATCCAGGCTTGTAATGACTTTTTGCTGGAAGCAAGAACTTGGTATATCAATGAAGAAACAGGGGACTTTTATAGCCTTTTGGGCCTTGACAGAACCTTTACAATTTTGTTTGAGATTTTAAAAAAATCCATGCTATAGAGGTTCATTCATTTATTCATTTAATATTTTAGTAGAATCATCATTGGCTACAAACATCGAGAGTCACTATTGTGACAATGATCACCAGTCAGAGCAGTGGGAAAAGAAAGTCAATTAAATGAATTAAATTGAAGCTTAGTAAAACATAACTTTCATTCTTGTACTTTGTACAGACTGAATTCCATTATGACCAGCAAAAAGATGTGAAAGAGTACTTTTGCTGTGAGTTGCATACTGTATCACATTCCAACACCAATTCAGCTGGTTTTAGTCCCTCTTCTCATTTTCTGACTTGAACAGAGTAGATAGAGTTGGACACGGCATTCATGATAACATTGCATCCTTCACCCATTATCATGGTATAAGAAAGCGTCCATGATGTGGTACATGCAAGATTACTTCAAAATGATTTCAGATCAGTCAGCAGCTCATATAAATTGTTGTATATTTAATAATGCAAAATTATACTTATTTTGCTTTTTATTTAAGTTTTGTCTTAAAAGCACTGAAAATGGACGTTCAATTTGTAAGCTGTAAATAGCTCTTAATTAAAATACAGTTTGGTGTGTTCTTTGCTAAAACATTGTTTTTCTTTAACTAAGGAAAGAGCTGAACAAAAATGATAATGTATGTATAAATCTTACCAATATAACAACTGAATTTACATGAAATTAAACATTACATTTAAACTGAATCACAATCACAAATATGTAGTAGCTTACTTTTAAACTCCAGCAACTTTGTTTTTTTCCCTAATTGTTGTTTAATGAAGGGTGTGATGAAAAGACTTTTCTAAAAATCCTGCTGCAGGAGCAGTAGTAATATCTAAGCTACCCCTCAGACTGAAGTGCATCACCAATAAGACAGTGGTGACCCCAGGATCGCTACAATCACACATCTGAAATCCAATCAAATTACAGACAAGTGGTTGCCATCTAAAAGGTGTGTCAACTATTAAAAACCCCAGAGATATGCTGGAGCCTACAAGGTGTTTAGAGGTCATGAGTCATTTTGCTAGTCATAGCAGATGGATGGAGCTACTCCAAAGCACAAAAGAAATTCCAAGCAGGGAGAAGAGCCAGTTTGATTCCCTAAAGAATGTGTGGGCATCAGAGGTGTCAAGTAACGAAGTACAAATACTTCGTTACCTTACTTAAGTAGAAATTTTGGGTATCTATACTTTACTGGAGTAATTATTTTTCAGCCGACTTTTTACTTCTACTCCTTACATTTTTAAGCAATTATCTGTACTTTCTACTCCTTACATTTTAAAAATAGCCTTGTTACTTTATTTTTATGATCAGAACGCGCAACCCCCCCAGTCGCATGATCAGAACGCGCAACACCAGTCGCATGATAAAAACGCACCCCCCCAGTCGCATGATAAGAACGCACCCCCCCCCCCAGTCGCATGATAAGAACGCACCCCCCCCCCCCCCCCGTTGCATGATCAGAATGTGCACCCCCCCCCCCGTCCGTCCGTCGCATGATCAAAACACGTGAATGCTTTTTTCCTCCTCACGTTACTTTTACTTTTATGCTTTAAGTAGTTTTGAAACCAGTACTTTTACACTTTTACTTGAGTAAAAAGCTTGAGTTGATACTTCGACTTCTAAAGAAGTCTTTTTAAACCCTGGTATCTATACTTCTACTCAAGTAATGAATGTGAATACTTTTGACACCACTGGTGGGCATTGAAACCAGAAAAAATTTTCAAAATGTCAAATTCTTATGAACTGAGGGGACCCTCAAAGTGTGAAGTTTAGGCGCCTCTTCGTTACATGATTTTTAGAAAGGATATACATTAGATAAATAGCTGCTTGTACCTATACACTGATCAACCATAACATTAATACCACATAACATTAACACCGATTATCAATTAAATACCAGCAAACTGGTGGGCACCCAAAGCTCATTTACGTTTGCAGGGGCCAAAGACCTTTCTATCACACAACAAAGTCAGTGATGGCAATGATAGAAAGCAAGCAAAGAGACCAATACCACCAACTCTGATCCAGTATTCCCTACGTAGATCTCAATCAAATCAAGCACCCATGGGACGCACTAGACAAACAAGTCTGATTCATGGATGCCCCACCCTACAGCGCACAGCACCCAAAACATCAGCTGCCAACATCCTGGTGCCAGACACCACAGCACACCCCAGAGGTCTTAGCCCCAGGAGTCATACCACGAGGTACCAAGCTCCCCAGGTATAGTGCAAGGGGAACCATACAATACTTGGCACAATGTTTTATGTTGTAATATCATGGCTGATCTGTGTACATCATTAGGGTACTGAGAATATTTAAAAATAAACCAAATACATTTTAGTAACAGAACCAAAAACCAGTGTAAACAGACCCTGAACCAGAACTGATGTAACAGAGACATGGGACCAGGGTTTGACATTGGCACCCGCCCACCTGCCAAATGCGGGTAAAATTCGGCTGTGGCGGGTAATAACTTTAGTCTCACTAGCCACTTTGGCGGGTAGTTTATTCTTTGGTATGACAATATATTTTTGTTGTAGTTTTCTCTAAAGTCATCCGATATAGTAAACGCATTGCAACGTAATATTACACGCATAAAACGTGCAAGAAGGTAATGAGGACATTTAATACCTCTCTCTACACATGTTCACACATGCATTGCGTGTGCGCACACACACAGCAACATAACAAACATAACAAAGTGTTTTCAGCAACATAATTTATAGCATAAGTTTCATGTTTAAAGTACACACACACACACACACACACACACACACACTTTTACTTCCTGTTTGGTGTGTGTGTGTGTGTGTGTGTGTGTGTATCACTACATTAAAGGGCTATTGCTTTTCAACAGAATTAGAATGTTTGCCTCTTTCGCATGTTATTTACTGATTATATACAAAAAAGTAATCACTATTAAAATCTGTTTAGATTTCACGTTGAATGATAGAAAATTCATCAATTGATTGAATTACCTTACACTATAAAGAGTCAACACTACAAGATAGACCAGAGTCCATCGTCCTAACTCAGAATTCTGATATAATAATACATAATGAATAATAATACCTGATAATAGTACACATAATAACTAAAATGATAAATGTTCTGAGTTGCTGTATTTTTAATATCAGAATGAGTTCAGTTGTACTGAATCTGTTATTTTTCAATTTCATGTGGTAAGAGGCTTGAATTTAAGTTCAATAAGCAGAATATACTGTTCATGTTTGCATGTTTTTATATTGGGAGCTATCTTAACAGTACTGAATACTTGACTACTACTATAGTGATACAGTGTATGCTGTCATTTATAAGTAAATCTAGATCTAACAAACATTAACGTATCATGGTGAAGAAAAAAACTGCGATTTTCTGGTAACAAAATTGTGGCTAGTAAGAAGGCTGAATGGCGAGTGACTCCGGAAATCCACTAGTCACATTGGCCAGTGAGCAAAAAAGTTAATGTCAAACCCTGCATGGGACATTGATCATTCTCTTTGTCATGTTTCAATGAGCTTGAAAAGAAATGAGCTTTAAGAAACAATTATATCTTTTTCAAATATTGTTAGTTCCAGTTCTTTGTAAACTGTATATTTGTAAACCTGTAAACCTGACATTTGTAAAATGTCCCAATCTGATATATACCAATTAGAAGCCCACAACAATGGTAGTGTCTTTTGCTACTGTAGCTCCAGAAACAAAAAACCACGGACACCTTAAGTGATCTTCTCTAACCTCTGAGGATAATGCTTTATATTTAACTCTGGCCAATGACTCAGATCATACCACTATAGTAACTAGGGGGTTTTTAAGGTTAGAAAGGAGAATGATCATGACTGGACAAGTCGATACCCAAATCCCATTGAGAATTCCCCCTATTTTGTTTACTGAAGACAAGTCTGAAGGCATAAAGCTCTTGCATCAAGTGGGAACTAAATTACCGTGTTACAGAACTGACTGAGCATGAACAGATTATAGGTGTAAGTACTTAACCTGGCAATTTTAATTAAGCTTATCTGACATTTGTACAGCAGATTTCTAAAAAGTTATCTAACACATTTAGCAACTGTGCAGCTTATTTCCTTATACTACAGAAAAGAAAGAAAGAAAGAAACTCAAATTAAACATGATATTCTGCAATGTACCTTTACAGTCCAATTTTATTTCAGATAACCAGAAAAGGACAAAAACAATAAGAATTTGTTTAATTAGCTAATTACCCAAGAACTGCGTTCTACGATCGCCCACCCACATACTATATATACATGTACATTTTTCTATCATTGAGGGAACCTTCCATTTAACTGATGATTAATGCTATATCTGGATTTCAACATACTAAACTAACTGCTTTTATTTTTGTGAAGGCTGAATGACACTCACAACCGAGCCTTTTAACACGATTTGTTTATTGGTGACAGTTGCTATGGCCACTAACACCTCATGTCTCTTGGATTTACTCTCTCTCAACAACCTTTCTAATGTTTCATTTGCATGTAGACTATTTCAGCTTTAGTGATCTTTAGATCTAGGAATTTCATGTATATCTTGATAGAACGAACCTAACTACTGTAGCACTCAATATTAAGTGTGTGGTGATAACACACCGTAGCAGAAAGGGGACAAGAGGAGGCACTGATATTGTTAGCTGGATCTCACCTTCTGTAATTAAAGTTGTTTCATGAGTAGACTATAACAGGAAATGATTTCACTTTGCATCTGACATCTTGTACCTCACATATTCTGTACTTTTGATTACAATGGAAACTGACAAATGAAGTGATTAATGTTAAATGACCAAAATTATTTCCATTATGCTGTTGCAGTGTTTTTTTTTTCATATTACAGACCATTATTTTACAGACCTGCAATTTTTTACCATCATAAATGAGCTGTAAAAAAAAGATATTGCAATAAGCAACAAACACTGGTCACTGCTGTTTTCACAACTACAATTAGTACGTGGACCAATGACATTTCAACATTTGCAAAATTTCTGCACATGACACCAAAGCGTTCTGACTATGTACTGCATGTTATTCACAATTTGAAAGCAAAAGTTATTACACTAAAACGTTTATGAGGCACAACAGAAAGCCAGATGGCTGTTAGGGTGTAGCCTACCTTCACTCCACGGATGCGAAACTCTGCCAGGGCCCGGAGCATCTTACTCGCCGCAGTTGGCAGATCCTTCCCACTTGAGATGACTTTAACCAATAGGGAGTCGTAATGTGGTGATATAACTGCTCCCTGGAACGCAGATGCGCTGTCTAAGCGAATACCCATGCCTTCTGCACTCCGGAACACCTGCAAACATTTCGTTAGAGAAGAACTATGGTTAGTGTTTTCAGCAACATTATAAAGTTTAGGAGGACATCATTTACAGTAGTGCAAACATTAATGTCAGTGAATGTGTGTGTGTGTGTGTGTACGTGAGTGTGTGTGTGTGTGCGTGTGCGTGTATGTGTGCGTGTATGTGTTCGTGTGTGTGTTCGTGTTTGTGTGTGTGTGTGGATGTGTGCAGTACAGTATATGCATTATACATGTACTGTATGTATATGCGCATATCAATTCTTCTTACCACTGGGAATACCACTGACAGCATATTGCATTATTGCGGTAGACTTTTTTGCATATTTGTACTTGATGTCATTTGATCTCACTATAATTGCAATATACAATTTACTATTTGCTTGCTGTCATTTACATTTACAGTATTTACTGAGCACTGGTGTTTACAGCTACTGTATAACTTATAATTTTTTTACATGTATATGCTCAATTTACAGTAGCACACTGTTTTGCTGTTATCTATCTATCTATCTATCTATCTATCTATCTATCTATCTATGATTATTTAAGAGTTACTCTTAGATTTATTTTTAGTGGAATTCTATACTCTATTTAACTGATTGACCAAATACTTTTACTGCCAACTTAAAATTTCCAGTCTGGCAAGCAGCTGATTTTCATTTGCAACTCTTATTTAATGAACTATATAAAAAAATCTAATTAATCAATATTTATCAGTGTAATTACCAACAGTATTGCAGATACAGGCATCAGTTAAGATTCAATCTTGCAATTTATACAAGATCATCAGAAGTATCAAATTTTGTGTAAGTGACAAGGTACTGTAAACTGACGCTCATGTGATCCTCACAATTCTTCATCAGTCCATCACCTGCCAGGCTTCTATAGAGAACTCACACCTCTACCTTCCTCATTTACTACCCCTCTTTCCACAATCATCTTTGAATGAAAAACACACTCAGCCCTGCCAGCACCCATTTATCTGTCACTATCACCCAGGTGAAAAGACAAAGATAAAAACTTTTGAAAGCTGCAGGACCTGACAGAATCATTCCCTGGGTGCTGAAGATTTGCTCTAAGCAGCTGTGTGAGATCCTTCAGCACCTCTTCACCCTGAACCTTCAACATGAAAATGTGCCAGCACTGTGGACAATATCCTGCCTGCTTCCTGTTCTGAAGACAACTCCCTCCTCCCTAAACAATTATATACAGTAGAAGAAGCTCTCACACATGTCATGAAGATACTGAGGAGACTAGTGATGTTCCATCATCTCAATCCTAAGGGTAAATATTTTCTTGATCTCCTGCAGCATGTCTACCAGCCCCAAGTAGGCACTGACAATAAGACTGCAATATATCCACTCCCATGTGGAGTACAACACCACACCGAGAATCACTTTCTTCGATTTCTCAAGTGCATTCAATACCATCCAACCTCATCTCCTGCTGAGAGAGAAGATGAAAAGAATGCAGGAGGACATGTCCATGAGCTCTTGGGTTACTGAATACCTGTCAGACAGACCACAGGTTGTGCAACTAGGAGTCTGTCAGTCTGAGTGCCTGCTGAGCAGCAATGTAGGACCACAAGGAACCCATGCTCCTCCCCTACCCTTCATACCCTGTAGTGGAGGGAGAGAACCACAACCCAAAGCAATGAGGTGATTGATACCCACAGATACCTTGGTGTCCATTTGATAAAACAAACTGGACTAGAAGCTCAACTCAGAGGCTGTGTACAAGACATGGATGAGCAGACTCTACTTTTAAATTAATTAGACTAATATGAATGTCTTTGGACTGTTGGAGGAAACCCACCAAGCACATGGACAAACTCCATGCACACAGAGCCAAAGGTAAGACTCAAACCCTTGACCCTGGAGGTGCAAGGCCACAATGCACTTTATATATATATGTATATAATCTATCTGGATTTTAGACTAAGCATTCACAACAGAGCTGAAAGACATTAACCCGTGACATTAACATATAACCCTTCATGATTTATTTAAGACTTTTACTGCTGTTTCTGAAACATACCAAGTATTATGGTTCGCTATCATTCACCAGTGGCTACATAAAGATTTGCATGTCTGAAAAAAAAAACATTCACACCAAATATCGATTTTTTCTTGAGTTATTTCCTTTTTAATTCACCACATACTCATTCTGAACATAATTTCAAGACACTTAGTTCTGTTTGACTTCACAATATGCAGTTCTAGCAATGCTTTATAATTCCACTGAAGGAGTATATGTTGTTGTTTAAGTCTTACTCCTCTCATTTTATTTCCTTTCAAGTTATCACAGAGAGTTTCATTTGCCATCTTTACATCTGTGAGGATGCATAGTGACAATGTCTCTAGGGCTATACAAATGAAACAGACCTGAACTGAACTTTTATTTTAATATAATACCCTGTTGCCATCATTACACATCCACACATAACCCCCTTTGTGGTTTAAGTTCTCCCTGAACTCTATGAAGGAAAACTGGTATATAGAATGGATGCACAAATAGATATTTGTGTCACACACACAAAGATATTTTGTAAGATGAAAATGTCCATCATTATTAACCATGCCAATCCAAAAATCAGTCAGATAGGTTACAGTCTATGGTATGTTTTTAAAAAAAAATCTTATTCTCAAAAAGGCGAGAAAAAAAACATATCTCCCACAGATACTACTGATATCCTTTAAAAAAAAAATCTATTCTTTCACTCTGTTAACAGACCTGCTTGCTTTTTAATGTAATATTTTCTGCCAAGAAGGATCAATGATGAAAATAAAAAGTGTGGACCATTGTAGGCTTGTCCAATCGCTGGTCGATGACAATCTCATCATGGGCTCAATGAACGGGGCTCATTGATCAATGCTGATACAATTATCCATCCTGTACTTCAGCTAATTATCCATACCTCAGATCATTGGTCTGGTCTCCATAATCAAATGTGATTGTACAGAAAGTTAAAAAATGATGATAAAATGTTACCTCTTTCAAAATATCAGCAGGGGTACAGCTATATTCATTATTCTCTAGCCTTCCTGTTCCAGACATCTCATCATTATACTTATACTCTCTGTAACAACCCTCTTTCAAACACTTCTCTCGCCATGCTTATTGCTGAAATATGTCTAGGCATTCATATAATCAGTTTGAAATGTTCCCTTATCACACCAGCTTATGACCTTTTTGTCTCCTTTATTAGAGCTCTTGCTCTCACTTTCTTCTCTGACTCTTTTTGTCTCTCTCCTTCTGGTCCCCTGCTGTTCGAGCTATTGGGTAAAACCTACCCATGGACACAAGGTACACTTTCCACTACCTCCTGTCGATTTAAAACCAATTACACCTGTACAAAGGGGCCAAAAACCATACGGACACTCTGCTGACAGCCTGCAACTCTCTCAATCTAGGACGCTTCATATTGATCTTCATTAAAGGCAGGAAGGACTTTGTGGACCGCACATAAAAGAACATATATAGGTACAAAGAGCACAATTCCAAAGACCTTAAAGCATGTTCAGTATTGCGTCATAAAAGTTCAATTATAAACCCACTGTTCGAGCAAAGCACGGAGGTATGGGATTTTTTCCATACAGACTGGGGTACAATGAGTACAAAAGTTTATGGCTGAAAAAATTCTGTCTGAGAGGCTGACCTTTTGACATAATTGGATTGGCCCAGTAAGCAAGAACTATACACCAAATGCAGATCCATCAGGCAAGTGCGAAAAAAAATGAATTTCATTATTAATTTCATTGATAAGTACATGTTGTGGGTAAATTTCAAGCAACAGAGACCCAGCCATATTGAAATACTATATATATACACGCTTCAGAACACACACCCTCAGGCTCAAATATGTTTACAAAATAAATGACCCCTGGTTTAATATGTTGTTCCTGTTACAAGTTTCTTTCACTGAACTCAGTGTTGCTGTAAGAATGTCCCCCAGTTACCACTTGTGATGAGGTTCAAGGAAGAAAGAAAGATCTAGCATGCTGCATTCTTTTCATTCGACTACCCAAATATTCTGATTTAGCATCACATCAGAGGCAGGGAGCTAACCTACCTGGTACATCTTATAAACAATTTAATCTCATAACTGCATATACATAACAGTTTACTATAATACTTAAAGTCATGCTAAATATTTCTAATATGTCATGCACCTTTATTTATACCTTTATTCAACTAACTTGCCTTTCCTTCGTGAAAATTTCTATTGAACAGAACAGCACTAATAATAATAATAATAATAATAATAATAATAACATTTGTATGTTTGAAGCACCCAAGGACATTTTTCATTGAACAAAAACTAAAAATAGCTAATAATAATAAAAAAATTAAGAACAAAACCAATAAAAAAGATAAATAGAAAATAATTAAGATCAACAACATAAAATATAGTAAAAAATAATATGAATCAATTACTAAAAATTGTCACTTCATATATATGTAGAAATCAAATAAGTAACTGATATAAGTAAATAAATATATTAATAAATAGGGTTATATATAAAACAGAACCTAAAGTTGATAAGGTAATTTAAAAAGATTTGTAGTATCTGTTTTAAACTCAGAGATGGAGTTACAGTGTTGAATGTTAAGAGGGAGTTTGTTCTGAAGCATTGGCGGCCACCCTAGAGAATACTCCTAGATAACACATTGTGTCAAGATTAAAGGCTGGTATTGATAGAAGGCCAGTCGAGCCAGATTGCAGTGATCGGGCAGGGGCATACAGTATGGTGTGTTCAGTTTAGTCAGGTACACCGGAGAAATGTAATGTAAAGCTTTAAATCTCAATAAAATCATTTAAAAATAAGCACAAAAAGATATCGGAAGCCAATGGATCCGGATTAACAAAGGTATGATATGTTATGATGCTTTCACTTGACATAATAGTTCTTCTTGCAGAATTCTGAATAACCTGTAACAATCGTAAATGCTGTTTGGAGATGACAAATAAAATAGAGTTACAGTAGTCGATGACAGATGAATCGTATGGAGCTTTGGTCAGGACCTCGACACGGTCTTGCAATGTTACGTGGATGAAAAAACATTGTGTGAGAGAGAATATTTTGTTTCTTAGAGGATGTGTTTTCACAAAGTTGTCATAAAAATTGCCTTTTAGTTTTTGTATTGTAAGTAGAAAAGCAAAGTCAAGGAAGGCAAGAAAATCAAAGGAAAACAAGGCACTGCTCTATATATTCAGGATTAAATAGCAAGTGGCATGTTTCTGCTTAACCATGCTATGATCCTCTCATTTTTCTTCATGGATCTGGCTTTACGGTAATGCACCATTTCAGAATCAGATACTGTATACTGTTTTCCTAAAGCAGCCTTTTTACTTGCGACAAGACAACCTCAGAGTGCTGCCTGATATTTAAATTTAGAGGAATCACCTGAAATAGACAGATAAATTGCTGACAGATGCCGTTCATCACCAAGGTTCGATTGACTGACGTTACTTGTCAAACTTGTTGCTAGCTGTTTTCATGCATGCAATCAAGATGACCACGACAATTTGCCTTTCCAGCAGCTGTTGCGTCAGTCTCTGTTGCTATCTTACATACTTGGTTGTTAATGGCTGCCATTTTGCCATCAATCGAGCATTTGTTGCTAAGATCCAGCAGTTATTTCTCATTGACCATCTACTTTCAAATGGCAATCTTTAGTCAGTCATCTTTTTTGGGAAAATGATGGCTGTTTATGGCGCGTATCTGTAATAATGTGTGACGTGTCGCCAATGTTAAAGTGTAAATGCATTCTTTTCAACTGTTTTAACATTCGTCTGCAGTGACATGTTCCAATACACATTCTGCAAGGATTGATCAAGCAAAGTGAATAATAATAATAATAATAATAATAATAATAATAATAATAATAATAATTTACCCCTTATGCTACTACTACGTACACATTTATTCGTTCACAAGTAAAAAAAAAAAAAAAAACAGTTACTCTAACTTATACAGCAATGCTGATGGTCACCTCAGGTGTCCAGTGACACTTGTCTGAAAGTGTTCAGTGTGCAGGAAGCAATGCCTTGCAGAAATGCGTGAAATGTCACAGTCCACAGTGTGTTTGCGTGTATGTGTGTATGAGTGTGATAGTGAACGGGGATGTGTAAGATCCACAGGAATACATGCATTAAATTATTAAATATTAATTAAAAATTATAAAATTAAATCTAAATTCAATCTCAATTTGTTTTTATGCAGAATCAGATTAGATCGAATATTTTTTCAGAAATATCTAATTTGGTTTATATTGTGCTCGTATTATACCAAGAACAATCCTCGGCCTTGAATATACAATATACCATGTGGTCAAAAAAATTGCAGACACCTAACCATTACATCACAGTCGTTGTGCACAGCAGCATTGTCTAACAGGTTTGGTCCCTTTTTTGTTCCAGTGAAAGAAACTGTAATGTGACTGCATACAAAGAGATAACATTTTATGCTCCTAACTTTGGGATACAAATCTGAAAAAGAACCACATATACATATACTGTAGATATGATTGCCTGGTTCCACATACTGTATATCTGGCCATATAGTGTATTTATAGTAAATGAGCTTCAGACTAAACCTATTAATTCAAGTGACTTGTAAATCAAGTACTTGACAAACAAACAGCTTAGTTGAATCTACAGTACGATAATCACCAGCAATATAGCATCATAAATATGATGGACTACAAAGGATTAAAGTCCTCTAAAGTGGAAATACTTATGTAAAGCAAAGATTGTAAAATTGTACTTTAAACTAAAGCAGATGGTACTTCAAGTTCCATGTAAGGGAGGGTGTATGTATGTGTGTGTATGTGTGATGGTGTGTGTGTGTATGGTCAGGAATATCAGTGTGTATCAGTGACCAATCATCCAACTACACTGCTCTCCTCATCCTCTGTCTCCATGGAAACCAGACTATCCAACATGGTTGACTGCCAAAGTGTGCCTGCCTGCTCTCACCCTCTCTCTCCCATTACACACATCCTCCCTCTGTTTCTAAACTAGGTCACTACACCTATAGTGTCCCTCCTTTCCTTCTTCGCCCCCTGTGTG
The DNA here is from genome assembly GCA_030522415.1 of Channallabes apus. Lineage (NCBI taxonomy): Eukaryota > Metazoa > Chordata > Actinopteri > Siluriformes > Clariidae > Channallabes > Channallabes apus. The sequence continues at coordinate 32,002,954 of CM060108.1, read as the reverse complement.
CTCTCACTCTCTGCTCCGTGGCATCTCTATTACATGGCTCGCTCCCTTCCTCACTCTACTTACTATTCTCTGTGTCTCTCCCTGTATGCTGTAAAGTAAAACGTATTCCTGACTTGACAAGCTGAGCTGATGGATCAAAGGCTCCCAGGAGCGAAAAAAAAAGAAAACATGATGGAGAGAATCAGAAAGAAGAGTGCTGAGGACAGCACCAAAACGATCTCTATTTTCAGCAGTTTACCATTTTCACACTGAAGCCCTAATCTTTCCCCTCGTTCTCAACTTTCAAACCCTCTCTGCCCTTTCTGTTTGTACTTTCCATTTCCTCACAGGTACAATCTTATCCTGCTGAATCCATTATCTTATCTTGTTGCTCTCTTTCTGTCTAAAATATCCTGTTACAACCATCTCCTGCCTGGGTTTATAATTGAAGTCTATCATTTCAAACTGCATTTCAAATCTTTCTCACTTCAATACTATGAATTGTTTTGAGTTTAATTTTATTGCAATTTTTTGTTTGCAGTCCCACTTTAACTACTCTCCTCCACAAGTATTCTGCATTTTTCTTTCACTGAATTCGTATTTTCATCCCTTGTTTCACTTGCATGTCTGCTCCCACTCAGACAGAGCACAAAACAATTAGCTATTGCAGAAAAGGAAGATTAATCTGTTAGTGAATTTGAGCCCTTTGGCCTGATCTCTTCCTACTGTTTATTGACCATGTTGATCTCATTCCCATTAATAAATTAATCATGGAAACGTAACAGTTTACACAAATCCTTGACATTTTGCCCCAGAACTTTCAGCCCTGAAAATAATTAATGCACATTTGTAAAAAGTGATTTCTTTTCTAACGAGGCATAAAACCTTTGCTCTACACTTGTGAATTGGTCACCAACCCCGTCTAACTGTTTCTGTCCTCAACTCTTTTAGTGTCCTCATGTGCCCTTTCCCTTGTCCTTGCTCATTATCTGTTTAACACCTCGAGTCAGTGCTTCCCAGAATCTCTATAGCTCAACCTTTTGTTTGTTTAATGTTACTCGTCTTGCTTATTCTAGTCAAATCCTTAAATTTTTTCATGTACATTATTGATTGAGGCGCGGGCTGAGGTATTCACAGTATTTACGGTCTTAAACTCCTTTCATCTCGCTCTCTGTCCGATTCTCTAACTGTCAATTTCCTCTCCCTTTGCGCCATGATGGAGCTTCAAATGGAGTCTTTGTGCGTCTGAATGAGCTTGGCTTTCCACCTGATGTTTTCCTGACCTTTTTTTCCTGATTATTTTCAGCACGCCTGTTTGCTTGAAATTTTATCAAAAACATTTTCTTTTTTTTTTCATTTTATTTCAGCTTCTATTCACTGGAACTGTATCTGTGCAGGACACGGGACCATCCTATTATATTTCCTGTTTTTCATTGTTGACCTTGAACTCTGCTTATTAACTTCAGACGGGCATGTCTTCATGTAAGCTGCTGTGTTTGTTTTTCATTTTCTTGTCTCCCTTCCAACACTCTGTCCTCCTCTGCCTTTTTCACCCTAACAATGTAGTTTCCTTCTGTCTCAAGCTTCTATGAGGCATCTTGAGTGCACAGAGCATGTCCGCAGTGGGTGGAAAACACTCAAATATGTAATTCCAACCTGCTGACATCTTATATACACACACACATTCTCTCTCTCTCTCTCTCTCTCTCTCTCTCTCTCTCCCTCTCTCAACATCGTACTATTTGTTTACTTCTACTATATATATATATATATATATATATATACACACACTAACAATATCTAATGTACAGTATACATACATACTCCATACATTTTATAACATTATACCTCAGAAAAAGAAAAAGAGACAGAAACCTTGTTCTACATCAACATTCTACCCATGCTGCACTGCACTCTAGCTATTCATTTCAACTGGGGAAAAAGCGAGTGATATGTAATTTTATTCTCTGTTTACTGAACAGTGTAAACTGTATTTTGGCATCGTGATCCCCCCCCCCTGTAATCTATGTAGCTTGCCAGCCATATTGTATGTGCACAACTTGTGATCTTGGCAGTGTGTTATTTTCTATAGGCAGCTTTATAATTGTAAGGAAAAGCAAGTTTTCATCACTTGGAAAGCAGTCGCTGCTGCTGCTACTGCTGCTGAGCATGGTCTTACATGGGCTGGACTTTGGACTGAAAAATGATGTGAACAGTTTTGTTTATCATAGCTTAGGACTGCAATTGCCATGAGAGTTTTTGTGATTTCCATTAACAGTTTTGCACTCAAGTCTCTATCAGTGGAATTTTTATTTTCTAAGAAAGAAAAAAAAATGAAATGCAAATCAAATAAATTCTGGACACTTAAGCACTTGCCCATATACACATTTATTTTTATTTTACTTTTTAAATACTGAAGTTGGCAATATTGTGAGACAATACTGTATTTCCCATGTCTCTTTACAACAAACAGTAAATGGATGGATATACAGTAGTTTAAAATCTCCATTAAGTAAATTTGGCCCATTTAAAGGATTAAAACTATAAATGTGTAAGGGAAGGGGTCCTGCAGGAGCATCGTTGAGGAGCTTTAAAGTTTAAAATCTTCCTCAAGTAATCTTGCCATCTCTGGCTTGATCATTAGAGAGAAAATAAAATGTTTTTTTTTTTTAATTAAATTAGTAAAATAAATTGCATATGGATCTAATGAAATTAGAAGATTAGGCAAGTGTACATCTTTCAAATTAAATAAATAAATAAATAAACCAATCAATTGATGTATCAGTGAATCGATTAATAGATCATTACATTATACAATAAAATAAAAAAATAGAAACATATATTTTAATCTCATGATTCAACCCTAAAATTATATTTAATACAAACTAATTCATGAAATTATGACCTAATCTGAGATAGATGCCTGTTAATATTGTGCAGATACTAATTTATTTATTGATAGCTTTTTTAGCTATAAAATCTGATCAGCTCTACAATCTTGCAGTGTGTGCTGAGCGAAGCCTGGCACAATGCTGTCTGTTGACCAGAGGGCATAGCATAGAAGTTACTCCCTGTAAACCCCTCCCTCCCATCTCTGTGTTATAGTGAATTGGTAGACACATGTTTCTGCATCCTTGCTGACCCGTACAAACACCACAACCAGTTTCATTAAGATCATCAGCAGTTCGAGTTTCTGCAGCAGCAAGAGCGGCAAAGCGAGATCTGATCATCATGTCTGAGTATGGCAGGATGATGAATCACTCAGAACATGGACAGCAGAAACAAGAGTGATTGAGAGAGGGCTTCTGCTGCCTGGCCTCCAGCTCCAGCAAGATGATCTCAATCTTTTTTTTTTCATATCTCTCTCTCTCTTTAAAAAAAAAAGTTCATGTCTTTAGTTCTTTATTTACTCATTTTACACAGCCCAAATCTAAGCTATAAAACATTACTGAACATTTTTCTTTCTCTCTTGAGCTTCCTCATTGCCACTCCTCTGAATCATCGTCTCAGATATGTTCATAAATCACTTATTTGTCCAAACCTCAGTCCAAAAATTTATCACGCACCTGAAGTCTGAGTCAAGGCTTGGGTTTGGGATATTAGTTACAACTGAAGCTAGCAGTAGGCTTTTTATTTCATTACACGCACAGGAACACACACAGGCAAGGGCACACACACACACACACACACACACACACACACACACACACACACACACACACACACACACGTTATATTATATCTTTGGTAACATTGCACAGGAGGCAGCTTTCCTCCTATTAAATGTGAGAAATTATGTGAAATAAAATAGCCTTTTTGTCTATTTTACGCGTATATTGTACGTATCATATCATTAAAGGTCATAGCACCATTTGGTAGCATTGATAGCATCAGGCAAACATTATGCATCAACAGCCTTATATTTTTTGGGTGCTTTATAAAATGTGGCTACATTATAATGGTGCTGTATTTATTGCACACATCATGTCAGTCAAATAAATCACACCGAAGGTGTTTGTAACCAAACATCAATTGATCTAGCAACCTCTGTATTCCAACTAGGGGCCGTGGAGGCCATTGGTGACCATTCTATTTATTCCAATTTTGTATGACCATGGTAGGACCTCTGGTCAACATTCATATGCGCACAGGAGGAAACCCACCAAGCACAAGGAGAACATGCGACCTCAATGCACACAGACTTGTGGGAATCAAGTCCAGGACCTGGAGGTACAAGGCGACAGTTCTATCCACTAAGCCACATTGCCACCAACCAAACATGACATCAAAGTTAAAAAAAGAAGAAGATACCTCCAACTCTGCTGTTCTATGGTGGGTGTGGCTCAGCAGTAGTTCATTAACATAGACACTGAAATGGTGCATTTGGAGCAGGAGTGAAATAAAGTTTGAGTTCATTGTATGGAAAATGCATGGTCAGAGTGGCATTATTTTAAGAAAATGTGGGACCTTTAAATTTAAAACAGAATTCATAACAAACATGGTCAGAACCACTAGAGCATCTAAACATACAGTATACAAAAATGCAGTAGATGCTCTAGTCATAATATACTAGTTAACTGCAGAATTTGTAAGATGGCATCTGCATACCTGGGTGCATCTTGGAGTGAGATGTATCATCAATATTTTAGTTGCAAAGGAAAAAAAATGGCCAATTAATGCCCTAGAAAAATAATATGCAAACTTAATCTGAGCATACTTCTCCAGCAGGAACTCTAACATTGGATGACACTGTCACGTTATTGTAATTTGGTCGCCATGTTGTCGACCTTAAACACCAATTCAGGACAATGTTGTTGTCAAAAGTTAGAATTAATGACCTCAAAATAATGTTGGAAATGCAAACACAAAACAATACATCAACAATCTTTATTTATAGCATTTATGTTGTGTGGTGCCCCGTACCTCAAGGGAATGTATAGTACATTTGCATTCCCTTAATTTACAAGAGAATTCAGAAAGCCTGACTGGAGGACAGGATTAATTCCACAGCTTCACAAGCACAGCATGTGTGTTTTACATCTCTTGTATGCAAAGTGATCATGTGTCTCTTGAGTGTTATGGGATTAGCTCTCTGAAAATATTACAATGAAGTGCATCATGAATGCAGAAAAACCAGTGCTAGTGATATTAGCAGCAAGAGGGATGAATTACCAAAGTGTCAAACTCAGCTACATTGCATCAGCCCATATAGCGTTAATAAATAATTACAGTACTATATTTTAATATGGCTTGCACAGCAGCCAAACTGCATAACGTCTGCTTTCGTATAACGTCTCTAGGACATTAAGCTGTTTCCTGTTTCCCGATTTAATGGTTTGTGAAGTTGCAGTCTAGTATTTTTTTTATTTGGAGGAATTATTTTGTGGTGCTTGTTGTTTGACGAAGCAATATAAGTGCATTTACTAGCCTAAGTAGCAGGTTTCTTAGTGGACTAGCAATCAGTGCTCTCACTGCCGAGACTTGGGTTCGGGTTCAAGTACTGTTCAGGATGATGGCACAGTTGCAAAAAGAATAATTTCAAGGGTGTTTTTTAGTTGAGTAGTCATCGTTGGTTCAACAACATTTCATTAAAATAATTCTTTCAATAAAACATTTGGTGTTTTTCTTTTCTTTTTTTTTTATCTGCAATTTTGGGCACAGCTCTATAAAAATAGCTCTGCTCCAAAAACTGCTGCACACTTCACATTTTCCCCACAGCACTGCAACATAACAGGAATAGCACTATATAACACTGACATGTGACATTTATGAAACTGACAGCCAAAGCTACATAAAGAAGGTGAAAAATGAACAGGATTGGTCATTTGCTGAGTTATGTTTTATATCAGTAGTCTTTTGTTATAGATTTTATTTTAAAAATCATTTAAAAAATCATACAATTCAAGAGCAGCTCAAGTCCTTTACTCTCTTACTATGTACTTGTACTTGCGTGCATATGGAAGCAAACTCAATCTCCTTTTAAATTTCATTCATTTATATTACAGATGGCTATTAAAATAAGTCCTGGACAGCTTTTGTGTTAATGTTTTGAAATGTTACTTATATCGTATTCAAGCAAGGCAGAGTTAAATGAATAGGATATTTGAGTCATTGAAGTAGTGTAAGAATTCTGCAATAAATTCGGACAAATTTCACTGCCCACATACACTCTGCTTTGAATTAATTCCATAGGGTTCACATTAATATATGTTCAGATTGTTAATATTGCCCAAATAAATGTCATTAAAATATAGCTTAGATCACACATTGAGCTGATTCGCATGTGGATTATTTTTCTATGAGGGACATTAAAGTCAAACCTGTTGACATTTACAGAAGACTTCAAATTCAGTACGGCGATAAGACTCTTAGCCGAAGTAAAAACTCTGAATGTTCAACATGTTTGGGCCAGTGAAGGAGTTCCTGGGAGGCTAGTGTTTTATAGGTGACCTCATACTGATGGTATCCAAGCACGAGTGAAAGGCTAGGATAAGTGCATTAGTGTAGCAGGATTTTTTTTTGTCTCATAACTGTGTTCAATGAAAAGTCCTGGTTTGACTTGAACCACATACATATGATAAAATGTTCAAATATTACTGCAGACCTTAATTATGAAACTCTTTAGTCTTTTTTTTTTTTTTTTTTTGAGGTTTATGCATGCATCAGGAACGTTAAATACATTATGTCAGTCATGCTACCAGGCACGGTGTATGAATTGTTGAGAGTTGGTGATAATGAGAAAAGGTTCACACACTACATGTAAAACAGATGCTACAAAGCAAACAGAGAAGAAAGACAAATACAATGTAACATGCACAGTTGAGGAGGTCTGCACCTATAGCTTGATGTACAGTAAGAGGATAGACCAGGCGCAATACTGTACACTGTTCAAATTATCGTCTCTATCAATGACATATGCAGTAACTCACACAATCACTTGCGCACGGCTATACACAATCATCACGCTTGGCACGTGCACGTGGTGACTCAGAGTCATTGTACAAAACTATTCACATTTACTCCACTGCACATAAACAATTACGCGTGTGAGCACACACACATACACCCACACACGCATATGGACATACACAGTTGAGCCAGCTGAGTCAGAGGGATAGAAATAGAACTTTAATTATCTTTGTTAAATTGAGAGATGGGCATAGACCATTATGGCTTTCAGAGCCAACACACAGACACACAGTAAAATTCTAATGGATTTCTTATCTATTATTATCATCCTTCATGGAGTGCTAACTCCTATTCATGCCTGTGAGTACTCCAGTAATACCATGTCGAGCACACACACATACACACACACACACACACACACACATACATACACACACACACACACACACACACACACACACACACACACACACACACACACACACACGGCCTATATGGTACACATGAAATCTGAACTAGTTGTCTCAGGTGTGTTTGCGTTCTATTTAAACTGCAAAACATTAGCATCGGACCTGAGGCTGGAAAACTTCCTAAATGCTCAGAATGCTAATCGTCAGTTTCCTTGCCTCCTTCCCACATCTTCAGCTCATTGAAGAAGAACGTGTGAGCATATGTGTCAAACAGTAAACACTTTTGCATTTGTGCGCCACTGTTGGAAAATGTAATTTAAAAGGCATCAGCACGTGCTGTACTAAGCACAAAAATAAGATTCTCACTGCGCCTGTCTCTTCCTTCCCCTCCACATCTTTCTCCTGTCCCTCCCTTGTTCAATTGCCTCACCAGTTTGTTTGCTGAATTTGCTGCATCTCTGAGCCGGAGCATCACAAACTTCACCGGCATGTGTCTGTCTATCAAACAAACACACATGTTCTCAAACACACACACATGGCAATGTGTGCTTCCATTTTTTTCTGTTCTTTAGCATTTAACCCCTCCATGTGAAGACAGAGGCATGACAATCTCTCCACACAGACACAAGAACGCAAACAGATGTCTTTTTAAAAGGAATGCAAAGAGGACACGCTGTGCATTCGGTGTAATATCTCTCGTAAAGCACTGACACACACACGCATTGCCAGGAAATCCCATCCATACTTTGTACCACTTTTAAAAGGCCCTTTGATACACCTACACACACACTCATATTTCTCCTCTTTTTCTCCATTTCTCTTCACCTCCTGCCTCCATCACTCCCACTCTCCACTCACAGTACCCTCTGCTCGCTTCGTCCCTGTCTTTCATACAGAGTTCTTCATTTCTCTCATCTGTTTGTGTTGATAACCACCCTCGGCCTCTCACATCCCTCTCACATCCCTCTCACATCCCTCTCTGTACTGTGGAACCATTTTAGTTTCACTCCTGCGATAAAGGAGTGGGACAATATATGAGTAGAGAGGACAACGTACAGAGCCAAGCAACAAGAAAGAGAGAGAGAGAGAGAGAGAGAGAGAGAGAGAGAGAGAGTGACCCTAAAAAGTAGAGGTAAAGGAAGAGGAAAACAAACAAAATGAGCAAACCAAAGCTTCAAAAGGAGGAAGAAATGGTATGAGCATTAGCCATAAAGCCAGGCATTGTTCCTCCAGTGCAATATTGTAACATACTGTACATATCTACACTTCTTCAACATTTGGACCAAGGCTGCATGCTGTTCTACATTAATGGTGCTGAAATTTTAACCAGCACACACACGTGGTATGCACCGAGACATAACAGGCAAATAATTATTTTCTCTAAACAGAGAATGTGTCTTGATTACAATGATCTATTAGAAGGTGCTGAATAATTTTCTTTGATTTTTCAGCACAGTTCTGAAATGGCATAGTAACATAACTGATAGGAGTAACAGCTGCTAGACTTAGAAGTTATTTAACACAATGCACATGCTTTGTAAAAGTCAGTAATTTTTACGATTTAAACATACTATGTTAAACAAAAAAAAAAAAAGCAAAAAAAAAAAAAACACATATAGAGTAGTCAGCCCTGCACCTTGCAATGCGTTCCAGAAAGTTAACAGTTAATGCAATCATTCATTCATCATCATTTTCTATACCGCTTAATCCTGTGTTCAGGGTCGCGGGGGACCTGGAGCCTATCCCAGGAGACTTCGGGCACTAGACGGGATACACCCTGGACAGGGTGCCAATCCATCGCAGGGCACGCACACATACACACACTCACACACCCAATCACACACTACGGGCAATTTAGGAACGCTAATTAGCCTAACCTGCATATCTTTGGACTGTGGGAGGAAACCGGAGTACCCGGAGGAAGCCCACCAAGCACGAGGAGAACATGCAAACTCCATGCACACAGAGACGGGAATCGAGCCTGGCCGGGGAATCGAACCCGGATCCTGGAGGTGCAAGGCGACAGTGCTAACCACTACACCACCGCGCCGCCGTTAATGCAATGTGTTGCTCATTAATGAATTATATTTTTTAATCATCAGCGAATTACTACTGGATAACTACTCAAAATATTTCAGTTTATAGTTTAGTTTGTTTATTAAATCTGTATTATTATTATTGTTATTGTTATTATTATGCTAGTAGTATATCCTAGAAGTTGCAGTTAAAGGAATCATTAAAGCACCACCAGTACTCAGGCTTGCCCTGTCATTAATAGTTTGTTCACATTATTCCAGTGCCATTCCATTATTATCAAGTGCCATAAAATATTTCTCACTTTTTAATGGCATACACCACTTTCGGACTCCTGAAATGGTTTCTGAAAAAAATTATTTGGTTGGAGGCATTTACATGAATCATAAAAAAATTAACTAACCAATAAACCAACACAATCAAGCCTCCCTAACCCTATATGAGTCTTCCTTCCTTCCTTCCTTCCTTTCCTCCCTCCCTCCTGTTCCTTCTCCTCTTTCTTCCATTCATGATTTCCCTTTTCTTCTTTCTTCTTTCCTTCCTTCCTTTATTCATCCCTTCCTTCGTTCCTTCCTTTGTTACTTTGTTCCTACCCTTCTTTCTTTTTCCCTACTTCCTTCCTTCCACTTCCATTTCTTCTCCCTTTCTCAAATACTCCTCTTATTTCCTTTCTTCCATTTAGATGCCAGAAAGAGCCTTTTTCTCTTAGGGCTAGTCTGTGGAAGAATGAAGGAGTAGAAAATAGACTGACTTTTTCTAAAATGGGTTCCATCTGTTGAGTTCTATAAAGAACATTCAAGGTTCCCATAGAGTAAGTGCTTTTCTACAAGACCTAACAGCACAGTGATCTTTAAAACATTTATAGAAAAGAAAATGATCCTGAAGAGTTCTTTGGGTGGTAATCCTTTTTATGAAACTGATACCTTTTGTTATATGATTCTTGTAAGAACCGTCGAGCATTCAGTGGAAATATTAATATCCTACAGGGATCGTGCAAAACATTAGTCCACATTAGCCCTGATAGCAATGATCAGTTTGGATGGTTAATGATTGTAGCTCCCTACGGAAGTTCTATTTTTCTGAATATCTCCTGAAGGGTAAACATCTGTGGGTTATGAATGCAACCTTTACATTTATCCCACAGGGGGAAAAAAAAACAAAAACAAGACAATAAACAGTTCAGGGTTGTAGATTAAACCGCCTGTTCTTTAGCTGATTTTCTGAGTAGCCCATTCAGATTATGTAAATCACCCGTGAATAGGTCACGCCTCCAAGGCTGCAAGATTTTTATTCGAGTGGAAGTATTGAAGATGGGGTTTTTCAATTATGTCTAGACCATAGATTTAAGTACTTGCGATTAAGCTGGAAAAACTAAAGGAAATAAATGAAATGCATGGAGTAAAATAAAGACAAAAAAATATGCATTTTTGTTCATTAAGCAATAGGAATGTCCAGTGGTCTAATTGTAAAAAAATTAAAAATAAATAAATAATCAATGGTGTGGTCACAGATGTGAGGTTTTTTTTTTTTTTTGGGGGGGGGGGGGGTTGAGGGGCTACAACTAATCATACAAAATAATTGCAAAATATGTCAAATAAAAAAAACAGTTTTATTAATAAAATATGAGCTTAATTAAATCAACTTGGAGCAACAAAAACAAAACACATACATTTAAACGTGTCTTTCATGGGGAGGATTGTCTGAGTAGAATAAAATTTTACGTAATTAAATTATTTTATTTAATAATATTGTAATTTTGTATGACTACGCACCAGTCTCTCTGTCTCACTCTCTGTCTCACTCTCTGTCTCACTCTCTCTTTCTTTAGCTCTCTAACTCTCTGTCAATCTCTCTCTCTCTCTTTGACACACACACACACACACACACACACACACACACACACACACACACACACACACACACACAAATTTTCTAATTACTATTATGGCATTTAAAAATCTATTTTTGACCCTTTTGTACCCAAGCATGTAGGTGAAACCACAAGTCTAATGAAAACACAAAGCCTGTTCTTAAACTTAGAATGAAATTATACAAATTGGGTAAAGAACTTGTCTTTTATAATCATTAAAGCTGTCATTTAGAAAACTCATGTATTAAACTGAATGCTTCATTTTCATTGCGTCTCTGCTGAGAGGATTTATGCATACAGTATGTGTCATACCTTCAGTTTTCTTTTTTGTCAAAAAACTGTTCTCTTGGTCATTGCAAAAAACAGCATGAAAAAATCTGCAAACTTGCGTGCACAAGTTGGTTAATTGCCGTTTTAGTTTGTGATGATCATACAGTACATAGAGAGTTTTAATATCTTATTGTCATGACAAACATTAAGAAATACACAGCATTATTAATCTAAAGGCGATGGTAAGGGGGATGGCGGTTTTACAGAGGGGATGGGTTTTGTTAGTCTTTCAACTGCTAGGGATGCCCCCCCCCCCCCCTCAATTCAAGCCCTGGGGATGCCCCATAAAAACAACAGACAATTTAACAAATAAAAAAAAAATGATTCATATGATCAATACTATGTAAGAAGAATAAGAAGCTGGTGCTGAAATAAACATTTACTAGGAGTTTATTGGACTATAGTTTTAAAATTCCTAGTAGTAATTATAATACAATAACTTTAAATTTGTCTTAATTTTACAAAATGGCTTTTACTCTCATTATTCAGCAGGTTATAATGCCACTTGCTACAGCGCATTATATTATTATTACTTTTTTGGGATGAAATAGATGTACAGCATAGCAGCATAAAGCTTCACCATACATGTGTCATGAATCTGAGGCTGTTCCCAACACAACCAGAACAGTATAACAATGTGGAAACCAGACCCATGGACTAGCAAAGTATGCAAAGATCAAAGACTGAAGCTGGAAATGGCGTACACAAATTTAAAGTAATGGTTATACAGTACTCAACTTGTCCATGCAGTTCAAACTAAAAAGAGCGGGTCAGACTTTTTTCCATTTGAATAGCAGTGGTTAGATCAGTTTGAATTGATTGTCCTCGGTCTGAACTCCTAAAATGTCACAGTAAAGTAAGAGTCTACTCTACAGTATGTCTGATTTATGCTTCTGTGTGAAATCTACAAAGAGCCTATGCCATTATGACCTGTATCATTGTGATCATTTATACGTATGTGCAGGTATGTTCGTGCTGCTCTAAAATTAGATTTTCTATGCCACTCTCCTGAATCTCTTTGGTATGCTCTGATAATCTCAACACCAAGAATTTCCTACACTCTGGAAGTATTTGTACTGTTGTATAAACGTACACATTTACAGAGTTCTTCAGTAAGTTGATTAAAATAGGGAAGCATAGAAGAAGAAGACAGATATGCATTGCTGCCAAGTGGACCAATCCCAATTGTTGTGGTCTGGGTCACTGCAACCTGTAGTTTCATTTCTGGAGAGGTGCACCTCAGGCTACACCATAGGGTAAGTGGCTATGCACTTGATGTAAAATCATAAAACAGCCTTTACCATTGATTTTGCTACTTTTTCGTTCACCATACAGAATGATAAATTCCAAAAAATATTAATTTGATGTCCGGGAAAATAATATCTCTGGTTTTGGATACCAATGGTGTTACTGTGTAATACAAAATGGAAATGGAAATGTTAACCTGACATAAATAAGACTGATGTGCTTATGTAATCAGGGGCATGTGACATTGTGACATGCTGGAACTGTAGTCCAGAACTGTTTTGGTGTTGCAATGACAGGATAAAAACCAAGTTTTTTATATAATGTACTGACCGTTAATTATACACACAATTTAACACTTTTATGAGACATTACATTAAGGCCATAAAAGCATGCATTTTTAATTTGATGTTTTGATGTTGTGTTCTCTGTATGCTATATAGTTTAAAGATGAAGCTACAAAAGCACTGCATTAGCTGTTTTATTCTTAAAGCTTATGCTTACATCTCCCATTATGAGAGCTGTGCCCATGTCTCAGAATTGCGTGTAATCGAACCACACCTCTGTTTTACAGTAATGCAAGTAATGTGTTACATCTGAGGTCTAGATACTGATGTGCACAGTCTGTATAAGAATCCTCACTACTCTTGAGCGACTCAGCTATGAGTATGGCCCTGTAAGTGTACAATATGTTGCATTAAGAGAAGTTAAACTAGTCCAAATTTCCCTCACTTTTGAGTGTATAGGGAATCTTTCAAGGAATGAAACTAATCAAGCATCAAATTATACAAGACACAATCTGTTCTTCTTTGTATTTTTAACAAAGTTGTAGACAGTGTGTTCACACGTTTACATCTATTCTCACACTGTGCAAAAGTATCAAATGTGTTTGACTCAGTTAAAGCAGAAGAACAGAAGAGACAAGTATGAACGGTGGGGGCACATGTGAGTGTACTGTAACATGTGTTGGTGTCTAAACTTCAACTTCAAATCTGAATATTTTCACTGCAGAGGAGCCAACTCACAGCCCATCAATAAAACACTGCTGGATCCAGAGACATTGCAATGACAACATCTCAAGTTATTTTCCATCAATGTACAGGAAGAAAAAATAATGAGGAGGGGTTAAATATTGTAAGTGTGAATCAGTGGTGAGAGGAGGGCTAATCACCATACTCAATAGCAACATAAAAAGATCCACTTAGTGAAATGTCCTTTTCACATGTACACACCATCATACCATCAGAATAGCTAAAAGCAAGCCAAACATGTACAGTTTATGTTGTCCTGCAAGTAACCGTTGTCTGTATAACTGTGTATTTGTGCTGTGTTTAAATGCGGAAAGCTTTGGACTTGTAATAATAAAAGCTTGTTGAACTTGTAATTACAGTTTTTCTTAATTGCTTTGGCTCATTTCTCATGGCAGACTTGCACTTTTCACAGGTTCTTGTGGAATTTTCAAAACATTCCCCATGCTGGAGCAAAACATTAATTTTTTTATTTTTTTCTCACAAAAACGTTTTGCGCACATACAGTACAGTATATTTGCAAAAGGTAAAATTTTATCAAGGTAACATTAATTTTTAGTCAACAGCACCAAAGTGAGGAGTCCTATACGTCACCCATTAATAATTAATTCATTATATAAACGTATTGTTACTCCAAAATGATTTGGATATATATATATATAAGGGGCAGAGGTGGTACTGTGTAGCTTTTCGGAGGGTGGGGGGTTCAAGCCCCACCACTGCTGGGATGCCACTGTTGGTTCCATGAGCAAGACCCTTAATCCTATACCCTGGACAATCCAACCACTGCATGAAGCACGTTTAGAAAATGTGAGGTTTGCAACAGGAAGGGAAAATCTGTGTAAGATTTTGCACTTCAAATGATGTGGAGATCCCTATTATAAAAGGGACAAATGCCACAAAAAAGTATATACAGTATATATAAAGTATATGTATATATATATATAGTATAGCCTATCTAAAAACTAGAACTATCTCAATGTGCTAAATGGACAGAAAATCAGATTTTAGCACAAATACAGTGATTACACAATTGAGCTATTTGAATGATGTCTAAATGTGTCTATACATTTGCTTTGTATAAAAGCAATGGGACATAAAAGCAATTGTTATGTGACAAACTAACACTTTTCTCAATTGAGAAAAACACAGTGGTGTTTGGTGCATGTTTACAATTTTGATGCTGTGCATTAGGAAACTTACATCAGATTAAGATCTTGTGGTGGAAATGCAGGGTTGGTCTTTATAAAGGTTCCCTGAATCAGCACTGGCAGTGTGGCATTGGAAAAGTGGGACTGCAGGGAATATAAAGTCTCTGAATGAGTGTGACTAAGAAGAAGGAAAGGATGAGGGAGTCAGGAGGTGATGTGACACTTGGAAGCAGGGGACAGAGATGAAGCATAAGAGGATACATGAGGGAAGGGCTAAGAAAAAGAACAGAGATTTCAGAAAGAGGAACTGACCTAAGAGGCTGAGAGCTGGGAGAGCTGAGATTTAGATGTTTTTTTGTTTTTATCACAAAGCATTACAAAAATTCTCAAAACAACTTGTGCACATTCTGTATCAAATCATTTGTGCACAATAAAAATACAATTTCTTATTCTTTTGGGCAAATTGCAAATGCTTTGGCATATTCATGCAAATGATTACATACAACTGTCTGCTGATCCCTACATTATCAGTTGCTTATATTATGTTGATTAAAATGTGTTACGAAGCTTCTCTGTTGAATATATTTCCCCCAAAACACCATTCATTACATGCAGAATGGTTAAATCAGTTGTCATAATCTGTTGAGTGTATTTCCTACTGTAGAAATTTCAATTACAATTTTTTTTTCTTGGTGTGTCCTAAATTGATGAACAGCTCTCAAGGTGAATCTTGACTCCACAATGGATGAACTAATAATGAACCCTAATAATGAACCAGTTCTCTAAAATACCACACATGCTGCCCTGGATAAAGTATGTGACCGCATCACAGCAAACGCCTAAAACTGGATGAGACACTCCAAACGGTTCTTTCAATGCTGTGCTGTGATCTGGAAGAGAACCTGCGGCCTGACAGTGTAGAGTACTAGTACTAGTACAGTAGCTCCGTAACAGCACTGTAATTCCTCATACTGCACAGCATTCAGTATACACTTGTGCTTAAGGAATGTTCCCCATGTTTAGAATTATATTTTTTTCTTTGTTCTGTATGGTAGTATCTCTTTTTTCTTTTCTGTATTGCTATGTCAACAAATTACAGTACAATCATTAAAAAGCATAAAACCCAACACTGTACAATATTTTGCAATCAGTCTTTCACATCTATTAAAGTGTAACTTTTGTACTTCTGAAATTGATAAATGCCACAGAGACATTGCAGTTTTGTACATTTCATGTAATTGTCACTACAATACAATATGTTCATTCTAATTGTTTTGAGAAATATACTCACAGGTTTGCAAATGCTACAGATGATTTGAGAAATGTGCCAAAGCAACTGAGATAAGCTGTATTACAGGCTACAGTGAAGTAAATGATGGAGCACAGAGTTGAGGCTAGGAGAGTTGACCTAGCTTCATAAACACACAAAAATAGCTGATGTATAGATAGATAGATAGATAGATAGATAGATAGATAGATAGATACTGTAGATAGATAGATAGATAGATAGATAGATAGATAGATAGATAGATAGATAGATAGATAGATAGATACTGTAGATAGATAGATAGATAGATAGATAGATAGATAGATAGATAGATAGATAGATAGATAGATAGATACTGTAGATAGCATATTTTAGTGTGTATAGTGTTTGCTAAATTCTGTTTGCTCAGTAATTTTTACAGAGAAAGAAGAAATTTTGCACTAATATGTTGATTTTAAATTTTACTCCTGGATTGCATCATAAATTAACACATCGACTGGAGCTGAATCGCTCTAAACTAGACCAAATGACTTTGGAATCAAACTGCTAAGCATTAAATTGAAGTTGTCATTGAATCAGTGTTGAGCTGAAGATGCACACCTTTAATAGACAGATAGATGGAAAGAAAGGAATTAAAAAAAAAATTAAAGGAGAAGCACAGGATCACTCAGGTGAGCAAGTGGTACAGGGAGAGGACAAGAGTGGCAAGAGAAGGGTTACTGAAAAAATAAATATATTGAATGAAGCAGAGCGAGAGATGCTATGAGAAGGGAAGGGAAAATTTCCCTGTAATAAATGTTCTGGAGTGGAGAGAGCCAGAAAATAGAAGAGGAGAAAAATGAGTAGTGACATCCCAGGCTGTGTACACACACACACACACACACACACACACACACACACACACACACACACACACACACACACACACACACACACACACACTCGGACATCCCACTAACATTATTTTTAATGCATGCTAACCCTAGCCTTCCTTCCTGTAACCAAAAAGTAACAAAATTGTGTCTTTTAATTTTTAATAATTCAAAGTCAAATACTCTGGTCATTTTTGGCCCCCACTAGGATAGAAAACCTTTGTCAAACCTTTCCAACTCCCCAACACCTACGAACACACGTACAGATACAAAGTCTGAAAAGAGGTGAAAAACCAACCAAGAAATAGAAAAGTCTTTGTTTATGTAGAAGATATAAAGGGTGTAATGGCGTAAAAGAAAACGGGACGAAGAAAAAATTGGCGATTAAAAGACAGGTTCAAACACAGCACAGAAACTGAAAAAAACATAAGGTAAGCATGGCAAGAGAAAAAAATACTGAATGAATATGAGGGTGAAAAAAAGAAGAGCTTTCTTTCTTTCCGTTTTATGAGTGCTCAAGAAACTGTGTCCTGGGTTTATAGGGAAATGCAGCCTATTAGAATATTATACATCAAAACTCTTCATGAGTGAAAGAAGACAGGAGGAGGGGAACAAAACAGGGAGAGAAAGAGAGGGAAGGAAGGAAGGAAGGAAGGAAGAGAGGGTTAGAAATTGATATGCACATACTACTTATTTTATGCAGAGAAATAAAATAAAAAATGTGTAGATCATGCAAAATGACAATTCTAGACCTCAGCCCCAGATACTTTTTAATCTGATGCAATTACAGCTTGAAACCATTGCTTTCTGGAACACACAACGTCTCAATTTGTGGCTGGTAACAAAATCTTTTACGTCATCTATTCATTAAAAGAACGCCAAAATGAGTCAGGTGACCGATTCAGTGCTGCATAATGTACTCCTAATGTAAATCTAAAAATGGTCCCTCAATGGCCATATCCACCGTATCCATTTTCTGGCATAATCACTATAGAAAGGAGAGCTGCCTGAAGGATGTCTGAGAGAAAAAACACACACACACACACACACACACAGCAATCTGTTGAGTCAAAGCAACCATAACATCACCTACAGATTAGGTAGTAAATATATCTTTGCTGATTTCACCTGCAGAATTTTCCTCATATCGAGGGTGTAATATATCACTGACTCATGCCATCCTAGCGGAACTATTCAAACAATTAAAAATGCATACTGCATCGACGGAATGCTCGTGAAATGCACCTGATGACTTTCCTGCCTCAGGTGATCAATTTAAGAGTCCCAAACTGAAAAACATTTTTTTTCTTTTTTTTTAACTAACTAAAATTAGCTCAGAGGGCAAAATATATATATATATATTTTTTTTTATTTTATTTTTCTATTAGTGCTTCATTAACATAAATCAGCCATAACATCACACTGCAAATCCAGGGCAGCACCTTCACATGACTCCACAAGACATCTGCGGGTGTTCTGAGGTGTCTCTCTTATACAGTATATTTTTCCACATATTTAATTTATAAGAGATGGCAGCTAGTGAAAAGCCGTTTCATATGGGGAAAAACAAACAAACAAAAAAAACCCACAAAAACAACACACAGTGGCAGCGAGATTATAGCAGTGGATTCTTTCAGTGCTGCAGGTTGCAGGGTGGGTTCTCCATGGATCAGACCTGTTTATCCTGAACATCTTGGTCAGATTGAGATTTAGGGAATTTTAAAGTCAGATGAACAACCTTGACTTTTTTTTCCAGCAAATACATTGGCTTTTCTCTCGGATCTGACCAATTGAGCTAGATCATGCTCCTCACACACATGCTGTAGATGAGCCTTAAGTGCACATGATCCTGTCACAACTTTACTGCTATATAACGGCTAATCAGTGTTATTCAATTCACATTGCAGTTGTGTTAGTGTTGTGGATATTCAGTGTAACGCATTTCTTCATACACATTGCTCATCATCGTGCCCAGAAATTATTTAAGAATGTTTGGCTTTAAACAATCCCAAACACACACGAATAAGATACTGTATATTTGGATAACAGTTAGACATGTTTACTGTCCCTGACCGTCTCCTAAACTGAACCAAATGGTTTGTGCTTTCAAAGGGTTTTTAATCTGGGTTCTGACTGGGCCATTCCAAAACCTTGAGAAGTCATCTTCTGGAGCCAATCTCTTTGTTGATTTGGATTTGTGCTTTGGGTCGTTGTTGTGCTGGAAGATGACATTTTTCTTCATTTTCAGCTGCCCAACAGAGGCCTGCAGGTTTTGTACCAAAATGCATTGATGTTTGAAGCTGTCCATGATTCCATGTGACAGAATTATGCCCAAACATTTCTACCTTGTCCTCATCCAAATGTAACACATTGTCCCTTTGTGTTGTTGTTTTGTTTTGTTTTTTCATATGACAGGGATTTTCACAATTTGCACGTTTCTTTTTTTTTTTTTTTATTACCAAAGATTTATTTATTTCTTTTTAAGAAATGTCCCATTTTTGGTAATGTCACTGTAGTGATCTATTCTGATAATAGTGACCTGTTGATGATTGCCATCATAATATTCCTTGGTACTGTACATCTAATTCATTTATTCAATCAATCTCTATACCGGTTATCCTGTACAGGGTCAAGGGAAATCAAGGGAAAGTCATTTTAAAGGTGGGAAAACATTTATATTGCTGTTTTGTAAAATCTATAACTGAATTTTTTATTATTATTATTATTATTATTATTATTATTATTATTATTATTATTTGCTTTTGTTAGTGGTTACTTTTGCTTCACCCTGACTTTATCTATGCGACTTGTGAACTGTAAAAAATATAGCAGTACAAGCCTTGGTTTTATAAAAACTAGAATTTTTTAAAATCTAGCATGTCTCAACTGGAACGGCCACCCATCAAAGAACAAAGAAGACATGTGTTAATCTTAACCAAGGGTGTGGAATGAACTTTCTCTGGCTGTCTGTAAAACGGATTCACTGTCTGTATTTAGATGGCGCCTGAAAACCTACATCATTTCCAATAACATTTATCAGTGTTTGCAACAAAAAAGTTGCACACTGTAAGATAATTTTTTTTCTCCAATTTTTTTGTTTAATTTCCAGGTTTGATAAAAGCACACAATGTAGTGGTCAGTTCATGTGTGAAATGCTCCCACAATCACTCTTTCACAATCTGAGTCCTGGAATATGCTTTTACCATCAAGGAAGAAAACCTCCACTGATGTGATATGCTGGTCATTCAGTACATTCAGGTCATCAGCTGACATAATTTGATTGTCACATGACGTTGCTGAGTCTAGACTGGACGTACTGACCCAACCCCCAATACCATAACACTGCCTCCAGAGGCTTGAACATGGGCCAGCATGCATGATGGGTGCATCGCTTCATGCGCTTCCATTTTTACCTTGACATTTTTACCTAGAATCTGTCTGGAACAGAGTCAATCTGACCTTTTTCCATTGCTCCATAGTCCAATCTTTATTGAAAAATTTAAACTTTTTTTTTCTGATTCATCACTACCAATTTTTTTAAATGGCCACACAGCTGTTACATTTAAATCTAATGAGTTCTCATTATATTGTGTGCATATGGAAACAGTCTTACTTTCACTATTAAAAATAGTTATGGGTTTTACTGTTGATTTATTATTATTTTTTTTAACAATGTAACTGCAGCAATAAGTGATCCCCATTAAATATTTTTTCTGATTTTTTTTGACAGTTCAGCCATCTCCTTCCATGGTAGGGTGGATAATGTGTTTAAGTAATTTGAAAGTAATTTCAAATATCCTTAGTTGTTTTATTTTCTACAATGACCATATATATATTCATTCATTCATTCATTCATTCATTTTCTATACCGCTTAATCCTGTGTTCAGGGTCGCGGGGGACCTGGAGCCTATCCCAGGAGACTTCGGGCACTAGGCGGGGTACACCCTGGACAGGGTGCCAATCCATCGCAGGGCACACACACATACACACACTCACTCACTACGGGCAATTTAGGAACGCCAATTAGCCTAACCTGCATATCTTTGGACTGTGGGAGGAAACCGGAGTACCCGGAGGAAACCCACCAAGCACGGGGAGAACATGCAAAGTCCATGCACACAGAGACGGGAATCGAGCCTGGCCGGGGAATCAAACCCAGACCCTGGAGGTGCAAGGCGACAGTGCTAACCACTACACCACCGCGCCGCCCATATATATATATATATTCATTCATTCATTCATTCATTTTCTATACCGCTTAATCCTGTGTTCAGGGTCGCGGGGGACCTGGAGCCTATCCCAGGAGACTTTGGACACTAGGCGGGGTACACCCTGGACAGGGTTATATATATATACAGTGGTGTGAAAAACTATTTGCCCCCTCCTGATTTCTTATTCTTTTGCATGTTTGTCACACAAAATGTTTCTGATCATCAAACACATTTAACTATTAGTCAAAGATAACACAAGTAAACACAAAATGCAGTTTTTAAATGAGGGGTTTTATTATTTAGGGAGAAAAAAAATCCAACCTACATGGCCCTGTGTGAAAAAGTAATTGCCCCCTGAACCTAATAACTGGTTGGGCCGGCCTTAGCAGCAATAACTGCAATCAAGCGTTTGCGATAACTTGCAACGAGTCTTTTACAGCGCTCTGGAGGAATTTTGGCCCACTCATCTTTGCAGAATTGTTGTAATTCAGCTTTATTTGAGAGTGAACCACCTTTTTAATGTCATGCCACAACATCTCAATAGGATTCAGGTCAGGACTTTGACTAGGCCACTCCAAAGTCTTCATTTTGTTTTTCTTCAGCCATTCAGAGGTGGATTTGCTGGTGTGTTTTGGGTCATTGTCCTGCTGCAGCACCCAAGATCGCTTCAGCTTGAGTTGACGAACAGATGGCCGGACCTTCTCCTTCAGGATTTTTTGGTAGACAGTAGAATTCATGGTTCCATCTATCACAGCAAGCCTTCCAGGTCCTGAAGCAGCAAAACAGCCCCAGACCATCACACTACCACCACCATATTTTACTGTTGGTATGATGTTCTTTTTCTGAAATGCTGTGTTACTTTTACGCCAGATGTAACGGGACACGCACCTTCCAAAAAGTTAAACTTTTGTCTCGTCGGTCCACAAGGTATTTTCCCAAAAGTCTTGGCAATCATTGAGATGTTTTTTAGCAAAATTGAGACGAGCCTTAATGTTCTTTTTGCTTAAAAGTGGTTTGCGCCTTGGAAATCTGCCATGCAGGCCGTTTTTGCCCAGTCTCTTTCTTATGGTGGAGTCGTGAACACTGACCTTAATTGAGGCAAGTGAGGCCTGCAGTTCTTTAGATGTTGTCCTGGGGTCTTTTGTGGCCTCTCGGATGAGTCGTCTCTGCGCTCTTGGGGTAATTTTGGTCGGCCGGCCACTCCTGGGAAGGTTCACCACTGTTCCATGTTTTTGCCATTTGTGGATAATGGCTCTCACTGTGGTTCGCTGGATTCCCAAAGCTTTAGAAAAGGCTTTATAACCTTTGCCAGACTGATAGATCTCAATTACTTTTGTTCTCATTTGTTCCTGAATTTCTTTGGATCTTGGCATGATGTCTAGCTTTTGAGGTGCTTTTGGTCTACTTCTCTGTGTCAGGTAGCTCCTATTTAAGTGATTTCTTGATTGAAACAGGTGTGGCAGTAACCAGGCCTGGGGGTGACTACAGAAATTTAACTCAGGTGTGATAAACCACAGTTAAGTTATTTTTTAACAAGGGGGGCAATCACTTTTTCACACAGGGCCATGTAGATTTGGAGTTTTTTTTCTCCCTTAATAATGTAAACCTTCATTTAAAAACTGCATTTTGTGTTCAATTATGTTATCTTTGACTAATAGTTAACGGTTTTTGATGAGCAGAAACATTTAAGTGTGACAAACATGCAAAAGAATAAGAAATCAGGAAGGGGGCAAATAGTTTTTCACACCACTGTATATATATATATATATGTATATATGTATATTTATTTATTTTTATTATGCTTTCTTTTCTTGCTGCATGAATACTCCTCTGAAAGTATTTAAGCTCAATGCTACTCCGAGACACCTTTTTTAGTATAATGTTTTACTACAAAGCTCTTCTGTAACTTGCCCCAGACGAGGGTGTTAAATGCTAAAAATTTACAGTAGATGATGATGGCTTATTTAAATAACAGTAAAAAAAAAAAGCAGCTTTTTGCCTCAACAAGTTCTTAGAGTTTTTTTAACACAGATTTGAAAATCATTGCTTCTTTTTGTGCCATTAGTCAGGTTTTTATTGTGCTCTGTCTGCTAGGATTTCCCTGTTAGCAATGACAGCAAATATACAGTAAATATGGATGGCAATTAATAGTACAATGCACACTACCTAGATGGGGCAAAAGAACAATGCTGGATGGATTATATAGCAGAGTTGAACATACAGTAGCTATGAAGCTGTATAGTACACAGATTGCTCATATTATCCTGTATTTTAAGTATGAAAAGCTGAAGCTGTAACATTGAACAACAGCAAACGTAGCAGTTGAAACCTGTAAAGAGGGTTTCTTTTCCAGTTTTTACTTACTGTAGACTCAGAATCCTGTTCTTGGCTGACATGATGTGATCTGCCGCTGCTATCATCCATCTGTCTGAAGATTTAACATGCCTTGAATTCCAAAATGCTTTTCTCCTAATCATGTTTGAGGTTATTTGAGCTACTGTACTGTTCCTGTCAGCTCAAACAAATTTGGCCATTCAAATCTGACCGCTCTCTCATCAACTAGGCATTTCCACAGGATGCAGAGGTTGTGTAAACTCTACAGGCTGCTGTGTGTGAAAATCTAAGGAGTTTATAAAATACTTATACCAGTCCAATTGGCACCATCACTGAAATCATTTGTTTTGACACGCTCATGTATGATGAAAAAACAATACCCAAAGCTCTTGACCTGTATGCGGCCCTGTGATTAGATAATTGCACTAATGAGGTTTGCAGGTGCTAATAAATAACAGGTGGCCAGTAAACACACATAGCAAATGTAATACAGTACATAATAAATTTGTTTTATATTCTACATGCATCCATATATCTCAGTGGGAACATTCATTCACTCAACATCTATACCGCTTTATGCTGTCTTCAGGGTCGCGGGGGCCTGAAGCCTATCCCAGGAGACTTGGGGCATGAAGCGGGGTACACCCTGGACAGGGTGTCAATACATCGCAGGGCACACACACATACACTCATTCACACACTGTGGGAAATTTGGGAACGCAAATTAACCTAATCTGCAGGTCTTTGGAGTATGCAAGGAAACCGGAGTACTTTGGAGGAAACCCACCAAGCAGAACATGGAGAAGGGAGAACATGCAAAGTCCATGCACACAGAGACGGGAATTGAACCAGACTGGAAATTGAACCCGGACCCTGGAGGTGTAAGGCGAGAGTGCTAATCACTACACCACCGTGCCGCCCCAGTGGAACACATTTGTAATGTAATGTGCACACAATAACCATGCAGCAAGATGTGGACAAACATCTTGCATATTTCATGCTCTTGGAGCTGTATAATTATCTGTGCATGTGTTACTGTGTGTTCTCCTGTACATACTATGTTATTTCATTTCTGTTGAATAATTTAACACAAATTTGTTCATTCTGAGAAGTTAATAGTAGTTAAAGTTAGTGTGTGTGTGTGTGTGTGTGTGTGTGTGTGTGTGTGTGTGTGTGTGTGTGTGTGTGTGTGTGTGTATTGGAGGGACTGAGACAAAAGCAGAGTGTTTATTATAGTGTGACTTTTGGTGGCGTTAGCTGGAGACTGCATAGCAGATGTTAACAAAAATAGTTAACCAGTAAGTTAATCAAGGGAATTTCACTCTTTCCTCTTTATCAGAAAGAGGAGTGGAGAAAAATATGATCTACAGTAATTATTTCATATTCTAAATAGAGCATGTTTAATCATGTTACTGTTGCCATGTAATGTACTGTACATGTAATATACTGATGTATTTGTATGAGCACTGCCTTGAAGATCTCACTGTGCTTGGGTTTCAGTGTGTGTGTGTGTGTGTGTGTGGTGGTCTAAGTGGCCGTTTAGTATGATGAATGATTTAGTCCTGACCCTGAACCTTAGCTGACAGCCACTTTTCATTGTGGGTGTGTGTTCCTGAGATAATGTGTTCCAGGAATAATGATACAGCTACTAATATTTATTTTTTTTCATTTATACCCCTTTTTATGCATACATTTGCATGCATCAAGAACATAAAGTAAAGAACACAACAGTGTGCTCTGTAAACTTATTTTGTTCCACAGAAACCAGACATTTTATTTTACTTCTGCTCGAATGATGGTTAAAAGGTCTGGTTTGGTTTTGTAGAAATATAAGCTCTACAAGGCTCTGTCAGACAATTTAAATCTCTTTATCACCATCAACCTACAATGATGTGGAAAAATTCAGAGAAGCTGAGCTTTTTCACTTTTAGTTTATGTGAAGGGAGTGGAGCAGAGCTCTGACATTGTAATTTGATAGAAAAATGAAAATCATTGCACAGCAAATTAGGTATAATAATGGTGATGAAATATAGAATGCCAAGGCTGGTAAATAAACTGAAAGTTGGTGATTCTGGATCTTATTGTTAGTTAAAGTAATGGTTAGCACGTTCAGTGTATGTGTGTGTGTGTGTGCCCTGCAATGGATTCGCACCATGTCCAGGGTGTACCCTGCCTTGTGTCCCAAGCTTCTTGGGATAGGCTCCAGGCAACCCTGAATACAGGATAAAGCGGTATAGACGACGGGTGAGTGTTCCCACACTGTACTAAAAGTAGTACGATTCTCTAACCTTGTGGATAGTTAACACAAAATGAACTAATTTCTAATTTATGGGGGAAAAAAAATTCTGAGAACACAATCTGCAAGCCTTCCAAGTTGTTAAGTGAGGCTCAACACAATTACAGTAGATAGTCGTGTTTGAAGTATAAACAGTGATCGTTGGAATCCTTAAATGTGGCATTTGTGACAGGCTGTAAATGTTCTTAATGTAATATGTCTAGAAAACAGAAGGTGTTTTGGTTTGGGGGAAAAAAATCTCATTCATTATTCCATTTTAAACATTGGCTTTCTTGTAGAACATGTTCATGTTGTCACTATATCAGTTGTTATGCAAGCATTACTACTGTATATAATTGATTGTGCATACTGTATGTGTAATTTCAAATGCAAAATTAGCAAAAACAATCAGCAAGTAAACAATCCGGAAATCAAACTGTTAAGTAAACAAAGTCAGGGGCTGCATCCTTTACAAGACGCATTTGAAAGCCTATTAGGTCATAACGTCCTGACTGAGGCTGTTCCACTTCAAAGGCAGTGGTGGCTCAATGGGTTAAGGCTGTAGGTTACTGGGTTACTGGTTGGGGGTTCGAGCCTGTGATGATCATCTAAACACAGAGACAGAGCTAATAAGTGTGTGAAATTAGAGAGAGGGGTGGGAGAGGGACTCGGCCATGTACAGCCTCATGTAATCAGTCATGTGGTGGATCTTAATGTTCAATACACTGCTGAGAAATGGAGCTTGATGTTGACCTATTTGATTTGAAGTCAAGGAATTCTCGGAATTGCGTTTTTCTGTTGATGATCTAATCAAATCATAAGGAAAACAAAATTTAGAGACTAAATAAAATGACAAAAGGCTAGAAAAATCCTAATAATATTTTACATAAATACATGTGATTGCGTAAGATGATACAGAAGCTGCAATACATCTTGTTTGGAAATCTGGAGTTGTTGAACCTAAGTCAGATTTCTTTTTATACACTAAGCAATTCTGGTACTAGTCCTGGTATAAGAACAGGCTCTGTTAAATTTTGAATACAGTATGTGTTTTTTTTTTTTTCTTTTTAGCATACAACCTTTAACAAATACCCCAGATTTGCAATTCATGCCTAAGACCTGTTGGTGCAACTTTTAAAAACAAAAGCACATAGTGTAGACTATAGAGGCATATTTAGGTTTAGCAATTAGTAATGTCTCTTTATATGTTTATTCATTCTTTTCACTGCCTTCTTTCTCTCCATTCTAGCACCATTCCCAGAAAGCTCATGTTGGTTTAAATGAATGCAGGACATTTGATCTACTACAGCTCGGGTGTGAATGAATGCTAAAGCATGAGCGCAGCTAATATTTGCATACATGACACATTGTGACTGATGACTACGGGTGTGTTTTTGTGGTGCTGAAACTCCAGTGTTTTATTACCGTGTTTGGATAATTTGGTTGAGTAATGTGCATGCATAACAAATACACTGTGGGTGCATAAATTTGGTAAATTGGAATGTGCAGCTTTTTGTGTGTGCCTGCGTGTGTGTGTGTGTGTGTGTGTGTGTGTGTGTGTGGGTGTGTATGTGTGTGTGTGTGTGTGTGTGTGTGTGTATAGCTAGTGTTATACCTGTGGAACCATTTTGACTGAGATTAGGATATTGTGTCGGCTTTATATACGGTGTGTCAGTGTACGTTTGTAAAGCACCATTTGCAATACATTTCTTATAGAACTGTAAAAAAACAAAAACGATGGAATGAAAAAGATGAAAGTGATATAATGTCTGAGAGACAAAGAGAGGCAGGAAAAATGGAGAGACAAAAGATTAAAGAAGAATAATAGGAATGCTGTCACAAATAAAAACAAATGGACGATGGACTGGCAGTACTAGTCTTATCAAATATACAGAGGGAAGGATAGGAGAAATGTGACTTTGTGTGTGTGTGTGTGTGTGTGTGTGTGTGTGTGTGTGTGTGTGTGTGTGTGTGTGTGTGTGTGTGTGTGTGTACGCACACCACTGAATAAGCACTTCATCTATCCATCAACATGTCCCAAATACATCACAGTTTGTAGTTGCACATCTCTTCTCTGCTATCCATTTATCCAAAACACATCCCTCCGTCTTGTTCTAGTCTTCATAAAACAAAAATAAGATTTTGATGTACTGAATCGCAGACTGTCTAGTCCTCTCCCATGCCTATGTGTATTACTGTGTTACGAAAAGGGCTGCAACCTTCCCTCCATCTTGTTCACTCCAAAACCAGTAAGGAAATGACCTTTTGCAATAGAGAGGCTAAAGGCATTTTAAGGGCTTCTTTATTTGAACAAAAGACACTGGAAATAAATCTTGCTCAGTCTTTTTCCCTCTCCTATTCTCTCTCTCTCTGTCATCCCTTGATAAAGCTCTTCTTCCTGCCTCTTTGACCTCCCAAGAGCACTGATGCAACAACGTGTTCATTCAATTCTAAATTTATTCTGTTTGCATTTTTCAACTGTGTTTTTTGTTTTGTTTTGTTTTGTTTTTAAGATATGCACAATTCATTGTTGGCTTATGTCTCTTTACACAGTTCATTCTCTACAGGGTTGCCATGCAAAAAAAAGACGTTAATAGGTTCATCGACCCATATAGGATCATGCCTGATCAACTCTGACTTCTGTTAAATTAGATGTCATTTATTAGTACTTGTCATGGTGGGCCTCATTATTATTATTATATACTAATAAGGAAAAAGTATATGTTGCTAAACACACAAGCACTACTGTTGCCTTGTCCCTCCATGGTTGGGGGTTTAATCTTTCCTATGCTCTGTCTGCACGGAGTTAACATTTTTTTTCTTTGTATTTTGTGGATCATTTGTTTCCTGAAGTCGTGCTGTAGTCTGATTAATCGATGTTTCTAAAATGCCCACAATGTACAGTATGATTAGCGTATAATTCTGTGTGTGATAGTGTGAGTGTGTGTTTGTGCCCTGCGCTGGGTTGGCACCCCATCAATGTACCAAGTTCCCTTGCATAGGCTCCAGTCCCCTGGCAACCATACACACGATAAGCAGGGTGGAGAATAAGTGAATAAATGAGCAAATGTGCTAGTAAATAATACACTGATTTCCCTAGATATAGAAATTGATGCTGTTAATGTTTTTGCTGTCTCAGTATTGTGGTTGAAATAGAGCCAGGCAAGTCTCTGCAATGTGGAGAAATTAGAGCACCTCTTGAGACTCAATGATCACCTTCGAATGTAGAATCAACCAATACTAATGGCAAAGGGGGAGGCCAGGAATACAGAAATGCACTGATAAGCAAATATCAGGTATGAATGTCTGGGAAAGAGCGGGAGAGAGTTGGGAAAGGTGGAGGGACAGAGAAAGTTTCAGAGTTTTAAAGGTCATTTGCTGTGATGGCATTTTCAAGTGTACAATACATTTTTTATATGGCATCAAAATTCATGTGTGGTGCATCATATACACTACATGGCAACCTTAAGTAAATACAGACAGTCATTTACATCATGTAAATATTGATAAACTATAACTCTAAGCAGTACTGAAGAATCATATAAATTACATCCATAAATGGAAACTGCTACTGCTACATTTCTGATTTCTTCTACCTTTCAATTTTTTAATTGAGTCAAACTTCCTACTGACCATCCTCTCCGACATCTTTTCTCTTTTTTGCATTGCAGTAATTTCAGTAAAAGTAACTGTTATTCAACATCTATTAGCTCAAACTTCAACAAGATCTGCTCAGTTTCAATTGCACTGTTTGTCATACATACATAAAAACAACTGTCACCTGAGAGTGGCGAAGATACTTGCTGTCAGTGTAATTGTAGTCACACACAAGCATAAATGATTGCCCGTCATAGGCCACTTGCATAGACTTGACACAAAAACATAAATCAGACTTTATCTATGCATTTGGGTAATATTTATATCTGACTCATTTCAATTGATTTTGCTTTTCCCAAAAAGCTGACTGCCCTTACATGCAATGTTTAATTTGAATAAAGACAAGTTTCTACAGGGTACACTTTTCTCACTCATCATCTATACCACTTTATCCTATATTCAGGGTTGCGGGGGCCTGGAGCCTATACCAGAAGACTTAGGGCACAAGGTGGGGTACACACACAGGTCACACACACATACACTCACTCTCACAATATGAGCAATTTGGGAATGCCAGTAAGCCTAACCTGCATGCGTTTGGACTGTGAAAGGAGGCTTGAGTACCCAGAGTGCCGCCGGTACACCTGTCTATGAGGACTTTTATACCAGATACACTTTTTTGACAAAAGTATTTGGCCATAGCTGCAAGGAATTTGTTTCCAAATACTGTCACATCATGAACATGTGCCAGAAACTTCTGGAAATGTCCAGAAACTTCAAAAGTGATTAAAGGAAGCACTGCCAATTGATCACCACATTTGAGAGATCCTGGCCCATTCTACAGCACTATAACCTAAGTCACGTCTAGCTAATGCAATCCAGTCACCACAGAATTAAGGTACATTAAAGCTCGTGCTGCCCCGCCACCCGCTGGAGCTTTTGCACTGACTTTGTTCAAGCTTGGGGCACCAAGGCAGGTGGACTGCCCACTGTCAATCTATGTGGTAGGGTTCAAGGCACCAGTGCAGTCGGACAAGAACCTGTGGATCGACCTGCAAAAACTGTATGCAAAGGAAAACTTTGCAGATGGCAGAGCACGATGCTGCCATTTGAGTTCCTTAAGGATGACATCATGCAAAGACCTGCGCAAGTTGCTGCAGTGTAAAAGGGCACCTGTTGATTGTTTGTCTGCGACCAAGCAATGAGAAAATCTGGAGCTGCTGCATCAAAAGACCGGCCGGAGCCACTGTCCACATCAACACACTCTGCCAGTCTGTCACTGCTCACATTTGCCAGCTGAGTGCCCCTGCCTGGACTTGCACATGCAACCCTAATTTCGCTTCTTCTTTTTTTCCCTTCCTCCCTCCTCACTTCCTTTCCATTTTCCCATTATTCTTAATAAAACCACCCTTTTCCAATATGACCTCATCTTGTGTCTGTTTGTCTGTTGTGCCGCCGAGTCATTCATTCATTCATTTTCTATACCGCTTAATCCTGTGTTCAGGGTCGCGGTGGACCTGGAGCCTATCCCAGGAGACTTCGGGCACTAGGCAGGGTACACCCTGGACAGGGTGCCAATCCATCGCAGGGCTCACACACATACACCCAACCACACACTACGGGCAATTTAGGAACGCCAATTAGCCTAACCTGCATATCTTTGGACTGTGAGAGGAAACCGGAGTACCCGGAGGAAACCCACCAAGCACGGGGAGAACATGCAAACTCCATGCACACAAAGACGGGAATCGAGCCTGGCCAGGGAATCGAACCCAGACCCTGGAGGTGCAAGGCGACAGTGCTAACCACTACACCACCGCGCCGCCTGCCACCGAGTCAAAGACCTTACAATTCATATACTTCAATATGGAGTTGGTCACGCTTCTTCTTGGGAAGCTGTCCACAAGATTTTGGAGTGTTTTTGTGGAAATTTAGGCTCATTCATTCCGGAGAGCATTTAAAAGGTCAGGCACTGATGCTGGATGAGAAGGCCTGGATTGCAATCTCCGTTCCAGTTCATCACTAAGATGCTCAATTTGGTTGAGGTCTGGGCTCTGAACTTATCAAATCATGTCTTTATAGTCGTTGCTTTGTGCAGTGGGGTAAAGTACAGTCATGTTCAAATAGAAAAGAGCCTTCCCCAACCTGTTGCCACAAAGTTGGAAACATTGTCCGAGATGTCTTGCTATGCTGAAGTATTAAAATCTTTTTTCACTGGGGATAAAGGGCCTGATTGAAACACCTGAATTCAATAATGAACAGGTTTGGTCAAATACTTTTGTTGTTTTGTATAATTAAAGTAATTTACCAACTGATTTTTTTTTCATGGACATGAGAAAGGGACAAATTGTGTGCCTGAAGAAATAGTGCTAAGTGTAACCCACAAAAGCAGATAAGGTATCAGGGTTTGACATTAACTTTTTTGCTCACTGGCCAATGTGACTAGTGGATTTCCGGAGTCACTCGCCATTCAGCCTTTTTACTAGCCACAATTTTGTTACCAGAAAATCGCAGTCTTTTTCTTCACCATGATACGTTAATGTTTGTTAGATCTAGATTTACTTATAAATGACAGCATACACTGTATCACTATAGTAGTAGTCAAGTATTCAGTACTGTTAAGATAGCTCCCAATATAAAAACATGCAAACATGAACAGTATATTCTGCTTATTGAACTTAAATTCAAGCCTCTTACCACATGAAATTGAAAAATAACAGATTCAGTACAAGTGAACTCATTCTGATATAAAAAATACAGAAACTCAGAACATTTATCATTTTAGTGTGTTGTGTACTATTACCAGGTATTATTATTATTCATTATGTATTATATCAGAATTCTGAGTTAGGACAATGGACTCTGGTCTATCTTTTTTGGGTGACTCTTTATAGTGTAAGGTAATTCAATCAATTGATGAATTTTCTATCATTCATTCATTCATTCATTCATTCATTCATCTTCTATACCGCTTTATCCTGTATTAGGGTCACGGGGACCTGGAGCCTATCCCAGGAGACTCTGGGCACAAGGCAGGGTACACCCTGGACAGCGTGCCAATCCATCACAGAGCACACACACAAACACACACACTCATTCACACACTATGGTCAATTTGGGGTGGGTAAAGAAATTGTCGCTTTATTTGCTGGGCGGGTTGGGGCGGGTCAATAAAAACAAAATTAAATAAAAAATCCATGTAAGTTACGTGCAATTCCCTATAGCCTATATTAAATATTTGGGAATATCTATCTTCAAATTTTATTAAGTTCTTTGATAAGGTTACGTCACGTGACAAGTCACGAAAGCGCCAAGTAGCTACCGCTGCCAGTCACAACAAAAACAAAGAAATAAAAGTGAAGATGGAAGACGAGGTGCGGGAGAAATTGAGGTCGGGAATTTACATCATTAAAAGAAAAAAAGGCCAGGCTGCTACATCTAATGTTTGGGAGTCCAAAGTATGTCTATTTAATGGTCGCGGGGCGGGTTGTAAAAATAGATACAGAAGTGCGGGGCGGGCCAAATAATTTCACAAAAGCGGGACCCGCGGGTTGGAACAATACCCGACCCGCGCATCACTAATGTGTGTGTGTGTGTTTGTGTGTGCGTGCAATGCATGTGTGAACATGTGTAGAGAGAGAAATGTCCTCATTACATTCCTGCGCGTTTTATGCGTGTAATATTACGTTGCAATGTGTTTATTATATCGGATGACATTAGAGAAAACTACAACAAAAATATATTGTCATACCAAAGAAAAAAATACCCGCCTAAGTGGCTAGTGAGACTAAAGTTATTACCCGTCACAGCCGAATTTTACCCGCATTTGGCGGGTGGGCGCGTGCCAATGTCAAACCCTGTAAGGTATGCTTAGTAGCAACAGACCGACATATAGTTGGGTACAGTCACAGTTGTCAGACAATGTTAAAATGCAAGAAAAACACTAGGAGGCATTTTCTGTGGCTGTACCATTAAAATCCTTATGTATTTACAACACTATCATATCTATATAATAGCTTAGAACATGAGTAAATTCAGAAATCAGGAAGCCAGCTGGGATTTTGACAACTTGAAGATAAATTATTCTTTATGGATTACTGGTAATAACTATAAAACTAAATCACCAAATATTTTTTTGGGAGCATCACACTCATACTGCCAACCAGTGAATATTGTTTAAGGCATGGATTCCTCTAGATGTTGTAAACACTGCTGATCCATGTTGACACGTATATGTCACATAATGGTGGCAGATCTGTTAGCTGCACACTCTTGCTGCAAATCTCCTGTACTAGCATGTCCCCAGGGTGCTCTATTGGATTCAGATCTGCTGCCTACGAAGGCAATTGAAATACAATGAACTCATTGTTATGCTTGTCATGTTTGTGCTAGAAGTAGCCATTATGAAATGGGTAAATGTGGCCATAAAGTCATGTACATGGTCAGCAACAATTCTCAGACAGGCTGTGGTGTTCAAATAATTAGTATTAAGGGGCCCAGTGTGTGGCAAAAAAAATCTCCACACAATTACACCACCTCGAACACAACTAAAGCATTGACACAAGGGAGAATAAGTCTTTGGATTCATGCTGGTGATGTCAAATTTTGTCCCTACCATGTGTACATCTCAGGAGAAATCATGCTTTAGAATGTTTAGAATGTTCTGAAAACCATCCTCAACTTTCTACTCTTGCCTGACAGAAGTGGACTTCAAAGTGGACCTCAATGTGGTGCAATTCAATACAGTACCATCCACCTCAGGATTTGACACATTGTACATTGTGCATTGTATTTCTCACTGGTGTTGTTATGTTTGGTCATTTCAGTTACTGTAGCCTTTTTTCAGCTCAGGCAGTCTCACCATTCTGTTTCTGCACCATTCTGTTTAAACTCTATAGACATTTGTGTGTGAAATACTCACATCAATCAGTGAGGCACCAACAACTAGTCGAAGCTAAAGAGATCACATTTTCCCAATTTTTAGGTTTATTCTGAATGTCTACCTGCATGAGTCTTTGATTTGCATAGCTGACTGGATAAATGCATAAATAAGAGTAACAGCAAGTTAGTGTGAGTAAATAAGAAACTGGAAACATTAATTATGAAAATATTTATGAACCTAGCGGTCCCCGCGACTTTGTGCGTTTTAAAATGGCATCTGATGAATTTTGGAATAAACAAAGATTTTTACACGTTACTGTGAAATGCACGGAATGAAGGTGTGACATTGCGTCTATTAAGTAGATTCCAATTGCACACTCATAAGTGCGTATTAAAAATGCACAGCGCTATCAGTTTATCAATTTTGAGATAAACTAATGATTGTTTTCAATTTTGTGATATAAGGTTTTCATTTAAATTTTAAAGTAGGACATCATCTCTTCCTGTGGGCCGATTGAGATTAAACAAATCCTATATGTTACCTCACGCCACAAACAAACAGACAGACAGACAATTCTAAAAACCTTCTTGTTATGTTCTATTACTCATCTTATATCCCCCAAATTACTTTTTTGCAAATATGTTCAATGTACAAATGCCAATTTTACAGTTTTATTATATGTATAGATGATAATATTACTTACGGAAAGAGCTACTGCTACTACTACTAATAATAATAATAAAGTGCAGTAATGTGTATGAGATTAATAAAAGTCAGGACTAATAATAATAATAATAATAATAATAAAGGAAACTTTAGAAAGTGATAAAGCATGTGTAAGCAGAGATGATTCAGTGATGACTGGTTTAACCAATAAATGTGCAGCTATTTCTAGATCTACCAATATATCTCTGTATTCTTTGTAGCTATGGTATAAGCATAAGGGCAAAAAAGTGTATATAATATGGGTATTTGGTAGGTACTTGCAATAGAAAATAAGAAATAAATGTTCAGAATATGACATTAAGCACAGTTATGGAATATAAAACTGTACAAAAGTGACACAGCAGTTGCTATTATGCATATTGCTGTAAGTGCATTCTGTGAGAGGTATAGAAAAGTATAATCTGAGTTTATCATTGTGCCTTCAACTATATTTTTATACAGCCATTGCCGGCAGTGTATTTATTCAGATATAGTGTGAGCAGTGCTTGCTGTTGCATATCTTGCTTAAAAAATACTGAGAAGAATTTACTTTTTCCCAAAAAAAAAAAAAAAATCATAAGCATGGTGTTGCTTAGCAACTATATTCACACGCTACATCGGCTGCATTGTTTCAAGTACATTTGAATTAATTGAATCTATAACAGGCTGTCACTGAGATCATGACATGGATGGAGACAATATCATCATAACTATTTGACCAGACAATCTAAAAGTTTATGAAAAATACCCAGGGTGTTTCTAATATCCATTAATTAGTTACAGTGGTGGAGATCACAACGCACCATTATAAACATTTATTATGCTTATACTGAGTTCCAATAACTATTATCCTATTTGGGTTCCATAAAACTTTAATTAGGTCAATATGTACAGTCTGGTTGAATACTGGTTTTGACAGAAATTTTAGGAAGAGAAAAAAATAAATTATATTATATATATTATTGCACGCATATAAATAATGAGCATTATATTAAGTACGTTAATAAACATTATAATACATGTTCTTTGCATACTAATGCATATTTAATAAGCATTTGAGTTATAGTATGTTGATTAATTTCTGAAATTATTTTTTATTATTTTTATTGTCATTATTTTAACATTTTGAGAATGTAATTAAAACATTAACTTTTCCTTTAGTTTCAATACATTTGGCCACCACTGTATTTATTAAAATTTTCTTATAAAGGGAGATTACTTCCCCAACCTACTGATGCTAAATTTCCTACAAAACTAATTTTTTTATTAGATAGAAACTCTCCTGATTTCTTGACTTATATCTGCATGAAGTTTTGCACTGAACCTGCCAGATGATTGGTTCATTAGATAACTGCATGAATGTAAAGGTGTACAAGTGTTCTCCCCCAAAAACATGGATGGCAAATGTAGATTCACATGACAACAGCTTAACCCCAACCCTGTACCTCGATTCGTCCTGTGTCAGGCTGGAATCCACGAGCTGGGTCCTCTGTGGTGACACGGCATTGGATGGCAGAACCATTGATCTTGATCTTATCCTGTCTGAGGCCAAGCTCAGGGAGACTCCGGCCCTCACACACATGAAGCTGTGCATGGACAAGATCCACACTGAAAGACAGAAAGACAGGAGGAAATGAACATTACTCTAAGTTAATTAGATATTTGATAACATACTGGTGGATATTGGTCATGGTGAAGAATTGACCCTTTCATGATTCTTAATATATTTAAGACATTTCTAGAAGATAATACTTTGATAAACTGAAGTGTAGTTATAAAACAGTCTAGACATGCACCATAGCGTAATGAGTCATCTGATAATTCATCAGTTTAAATTATTTCAGACCTGATTACTCCATTAGGTCATTCTAAATTAGATTAAAACACTTAAGTGCAAACATTTCTACCGTAGGAAGTTGCTCGCAACACATTTGGAACATATAACTGAAATCAACTTTTCAAGTGACAGTTAAGAGTAATGCTCTGCCAAAGAGGTTTAACCAAGTTAGTGAACCACTTAAAGATTCAGCACATGAGAAAAGTGTGTGTGTGTGTGTGTGTGTGTGTGTGTGTCTGTGAGAGAGAGGCAGCCAGAGTCGGTAGGAAAAGCGATATTAAAAATACATGTTCTTTGCATATTCATAGACATCATGCACTGGTTCAGTTTGTTCTGTAATACTTTAGCGAAAGTCAGCAGTCGAGCTAATAATTTGGCTAGCATGCACCTGTTAAAACTTGCCTTGGTGTAACAGCCTGGATACTATTAATATCTGTCCCCAACTGCCATGTGAATATGCATGCAGCTGCATTGTACTGTACGTATATAATTTTCCAAAGTTTTGGCTGCTTACCAAATGAAGTGACCTTTTGAGAAACTGCTGGATTTATTAACACAGTTCCAGTATAGCACAATGTCAAATGTATATTGTTTTATAAGGATTCTGAAAGCGAAAGATGTGCAAAATCCAAGCCATTAGGAAAGATGCTTGTGCTCTGACCCAGGCAAAATCAATACGATATCATAATTTAAGACTACACGCTGTATGAGCTAATACTGTATATTTGAAGACTGGAGGAGAACTCATAAGAGTAAGTGTTGTGTGAGGCATCTCAGGTATAGTCACTGAAACGTTTATACTGTAGTCTGGGTAAAACAATGGATGAAGTTACTCAGTTTACAGACACGGGATACTAAGCTAGTGTTTTGTGATGCAACTACTTTGCAATCAGGTGAACAGCAGGAATTGATGAAACACGCGTATACAGGATAGCACAGAAAAGATGACATTGCAACTCAATCAAGTTGCAGTTAGGTAATCTAGTCTAGACATGCTGTAAAGTCCTGCCCTGACTGAGTGCACAATTTCATTGCATAAAAAAAAAAAACCTCAAGCTACATACAGTAGTACTGAGCAACTTTACTAAGTTTGACATGCATGATATTTGACAAACATCTTATTTCTGCAGGGTTGATGGTTTAACTGGTTCAAAGGTCACTTTAATAATGAAATCAAGTTTACTTTATTTGGGTCCGATGGGGAACATTTATATTTGTTGACAAACAAAGAGACTTTACCCAAATTGTGTAAGAAAGTCAGTGAAATATGGAGGAGGAAGCATCATGGTTTGGGAGATGTTTTCTGCAGCAGGAGTTGGACCACTTACAGTATAGAGCTACATGGCAGAGTGAATGCAAATATTTATCAGACTCTGTGACAACATGCAGTTCCTTCCCTGAATTTATTACCCAATCAGCTACTGTAGCAATTTTCATGTACAGTACAAAAATGCCGCCTGTCATAATGTGCGGCCCAAATTCTTGATCTAAACCCAATACAAAACCTCAGGAAAATTGTGTCCATAAATTATTTTCTAATTTTGATTTCCACTGTATATATAATGGTTTTAATAGTTTTAATAGTTTAGCTACATGAAATAATAAAATAACATTTTATTTACCATCTATCTATTTAACATCCACGACTATGATAAAAATAAGAAATCTTTTAAAATAGCATTATGCATTGACGTTAGCACTGTCGCCTTGCACCTCCAGGGTCTGGGTTCGATTCCCCGGCCAGGCTCGATTCCCGTCTCTGTGTGCATGGAGTTTGCATGTTCTCCCCGTGCTTGGTGGGTTTCCTCCGGGTACTCCGGTTTCCTCCCACAGTCCAAAGATATGCAGGTTAGGCTAATTGGCGTTCCCAAATTGCCCGTAGTGTGTGATTGGGTGTGTGAGTGTGTGTATGTGTGTGTGCCCTGCGATGGATTGGCACCCTGTCCAGGGTGTACCCCGCCTAGTGCCCGAAGACTCCTGGGATAGGCTCCAGGTCCCCCGCGACCCTGAACACAGGATTAAGCGGTATAGAAAATGAATGAATGAATGAATTATGCATTGACCAGAAGTGTGTAAAATTAGTGTAGTATATTAAATTGACAGTTTGCCCATAGTTAATATGTTTAACCAACTTTTTTTTTATTTTAAAGAAGCAACTTGGTATAGTTTTCCAGGACGTCTTTAAAGAACTTTATATGCCAATAGAAAGTGAAAACACTGCATGGCTTAGTCATTCAACTTTAATATTTGTCTTTGAAATAAGCTTCAAACCCAAGACTTTAGATCAAAATGTCTAAGTTGCATTGTATCTATAAGAGATAACAACCAACAAAGCATCCTGGTATAAGAACATAATGACAGCAAATGAAAAAGAACTAAAGCAGAGTAATTATCTCGGATAACCATTTACTTTTTTAGAAAAGAAGGCGCTGTGGATGTTTTTACACAAAATGGGCAAATTTATTGTTTTTTTTATTTAATTAACCTTCTAGTTCCAGCTCACAAATATTAATATGGTTGTTATAATTACATTTAGGCATTTGGCAGACGCTCTTATCTAGAGGAACTTACAAAAGTGCTTGCATTTTTGTCATTGGATAGATCCTTAAACTGGGTTACTAGGTTACTAACTACAGTATTTACCATCACTCAAACACTGTTGGGACGTTTTAGTTTTTTTTGTTTGTTTGTTTGTTTTTTTGGAGAGGGCGTTACCCCAAGACATAGTGTCATAATGTGTTTGTTGCTTTTAATTAAAACATTTTCATGCACTGTACATAATGTGTATTTTTTTGTTTGTTTTCCTGTATAAATGTCCTGGATATTCTTTGGTTTAGGTAATAATTGGCCTATGTAAACACTTACAACATTCACATAACCCTTCATTCTTATTGTAACATTTTCACATATGCAATTTTAGGAGAACTGAATTTGAACTGTGGTCTAATAAATGGCTGGGTTTGTGAACCTTGATTTATCAAAACAAAACACTCTGAAATTATAGTTAAAATTTGATACTTATTGGTACAAGGAAGGGAAAAAAGCATTGACGTATAGGAGCCATAATCTTTTGAAATTAGACAGCCACAAATTTTTCATTTCATTTGAAGTTAAAAAGACATTTTAACTCCATTAACCTCTAGTGTGTGCCTTCTTTGTGAGTATTCTTTTGCAACACCCACTCAGATTTAAACATGCCAACCAAAATTGTCAATCACACACACACACACACACACACACACACACACACACACACACACACACACACACACACACACACACACACACACACACACACTTTCTCTCCAGGAAACAAAAACTACCAAAATAACGAGACATTGAAGGTCTCTCTCTCTCTCTCTCTCTCTGACATTCTTCCCTCTGCCAGTCCCAGCTTCCCTATGGCATCAATATTCTATTTTCAAACTGCAGATTCGTAATTAATTTCTGCTTCTGTGAGGCTGGAGAAGTGCAGACACAGAGAGGGAGTGAGAGAGGTGTAGAATATCAAATTGCTTCTATGCCAGAAAAGAGAGGTTAGACTAGATTTAAAATAAATAAAAGAAAATAAAAAAATAACAGCTATAAAGTGACAGTCTGAAACTGAGCCAGAGGGAGAAGCAGAAAGCGGTATACAGTGATGGTAACTAGTTTATCTGCAAATTCCACAATGGCAAAATGCAACAAGATGAAACAGCTAATCACTATAAAAATGACAAACAGCACATGAGGCCAATCGGTTGTGTTCTGTATTGGTTATGTTTTCTTTGGTTCTGGGCGTGGCCTGATTACGTGGAGGGTTTCAGGGTCACAGTAAGGACAGATTGCTGCTCAACGCTGACCGCAGCTCAACTCCAAATGTGCTGATGTGAAAGAAGAACATTGAACTGACCTTCAACTGCTTTCGAACACACACAAACACATTATGCAATAGCTTAAAATAATAATGTTCCATTTATCTACTTCATCATATCATTAGATGATATTAACATCAGAGTCCATTAATAGCAAATTAGTACTGCATTTACTGCAACTACCATTAGTGGGTCACCTGTCAGACAAACCTAACGATCGTTGTAATCCTTTGCTTTATAGGGTATAATACTCATCACAGCATGC
Organism: Channallabes apus; assembly: GCA_030522415.1. NCBI lineage: Eukaryota > Metazoa > Chordata > Actinopteri > Siluriformes > Clariidae > Channallabes > Channallabes apus. The sequence continues at coordinate 31,961,898 of CM060108.1, read as the reverse complement.
ACCAGAGATGCGCCTGCAACTTAATCGGTTATCGCTTCTCGCTCACTCTGTAGGCTCACTAGGTAGGCGGCCTACCCCTCTCTGCAGGTGTGCGAAGGGGGTGGGACCACTGGAAACTGGCACGGCTGTGAGGTAATCAGCTCTAATAGATCGCAGGCTTCTCCCCGCATTGTGAAACCAAAGCGGGAAATCTATCTACTGTACGAAGCATAGAGTCGTGCATGCTAAAAATGCAGAATGTCACCGGGGTAATATAATGCATCCCAGGGCCTTTAAAGAAATGAAACTGAAAGCAGAAAGCGGTCGTTTGATCGCTGCGTGAAGGACAGCCATGTGAGCACTGCACACACTCCCACATACTGTAGAGCCTGCCAGCCTTGAGGATCCTGCTGCTGAAGGGGGAAGAAAGGCCACTGTACATACACATTAAGGCCCCCGTTTCCAGCAGGGAAAGCCACCCAGCCATCAAAAGGGCCCCGTCTGAGGCTGTGCCCAATAGAGAGATGGGAGGGGACGGTTGGCCAGTTCAGCAGAAAGAAAAGTTGCCATGAAGATGCAGGAGCCGCTGCTCACCTGGGGCCACTTTGCCTGCCGCCATCACTTTCCAGCCTTTGCCCACATGCCACCTGGGCACTGTCACCAGACCTGCACTTGCACATACCTATTTTCCTTCCCTTTCTTTACGTTCTCCCTCCTTAAAACCTTTTCCTTCCCCATATTTCTAAATAAAATTCCCCTTTCTCCTCCATGTTCTCCGTGTCCATGTTTGTGGTGTCGCCCATGCATCAAAGCAGTTACATACTGTATACATTTGTTTTTCCCTGGTGGACTAGAGGCTAGGAAATAGTACTCCAACCACCGTGATGCAGGTTCGATTCCAGGTCAGGGATCCAGCCCAAGCCACTTGGGAGACATAGGCTTACTGCACCCTTAGTGCTATTTCCAAGCCTGTATAAATTGTGAAGGGTAGGATTGTGTCAGGAAGATAATCTGTCTGTGATGACCCAGATGGAAAGCAACCACAAAAAAAAAGAAATTCTGTATATATTTCCTTTGGGGCATGTTCCTGTGCAGTTAGTGCTAATATGCCACACATCCAAAATCGGGGGTTTGAATCTCTCCTCCAGTCAGTATGTCTGGATTTTGCAAGTTTCCTCCATGCTTTTTTGCTTTACTTACAGTAGGTACTTTCCCATAGTCTGTGTATTTGTATGCATGCTTAACCGATACAGTGCATCCTCTGCCCTGAGCAGAGGGTGACATGGTGGTAAATTAGGTAGAGTTGCTGCCACACAGCTCCACCTTCTGATTCTGAGGTCAGGTTTCTTTCTTTGCATGGTCTCTGCTTACTTCCCAAAGCATGTAGCTCAATTACCTACAAATGTGAATGTGTGCATACAGTATGTAGTGCACTGCAATGGACTTCCCTGCTATCCCTGGTGTATTCCTGATTTACATCCAGTGTTTCCAAGACAGTTAGTCAAGACGAATGAAGGAATCAATGAATAACCACAATAAGTGAAAAACACATACCTGCATTCCTATGAACCATAGCAACAATCATCAGACTTCTTCCATGACTAAACCGAGACCATAAGGGCAACAAATTCAGCAGCAGCCTGGCAGAAATCCAGTGTGTTCTACACTCCTTTCCCTCCTGATGAGAACCCAGGAGGCATCATAACACACGAACTTCTCCATGAGTTTAGCTCTTTGAGGTATAACAAGTTCTACTCCTTGATCCTGTCTTCCACTTGGGTCCTATTATTATCAGCTGATGTGAAGCCCTTACAAAACATGAGTTCATCACTCGGCTTAGGCCACGTCCTTTTGTTAGGACACTTTTAAATAAACCATTTCTTTACACTAGTGATTTCTCCAATTACTATCCACATACTGTAGCTTTTGTAGATAGGTTTTTGGAATCCCAACAGATTTGATTCTTTATAAGAAGTAATAACCAACACAGTGTTTTACAGTCTTGTTTCCAGAAAGATTATTTTAGAGAATCAGTAATGACTAAAGTAGTCATCTGGGGATTTATTTCAGTATTGGTTTTGATTTGGAGTGTCATTATTTACTATGATATTTTAATAGACAAGCTTGAGAACAGATATTGTCAGATATTGTCCTGCTTAGTTCAGATCTTATTTGACAGATTGATACCAGTTTGTTAGCACAAATGGAGAATCTTTCAGAGCCCAAAATATCACACAACATCCTGCATATCTCTGTTTAAGGCCTCTATTATTCTCCCTTTCTATCCAGCCCCTTGGACGCGCAACTGGCAAACATAATGTTGGCTTTCACTTCTGTGCTGATGACACACAATTATATTTGTCTGTTCAGCCCAAATTAGCATGATGGCTATGCAAAAAGAGGACTGTATAAAAGACATGAAATTCAATAAATACTGGTTTCTGCTCCTCACAGTAAGGTTGGGGATATTGGCCTAGAGCTACTACGTGAAACCAAAGGGACACTAAATGCAAATTTATTATTTGATCCCAATGTAAATCTGTAATTATCATCTAAGGAACAGCCAAAAATTAAGAAATATGCTAAAACGACATGAAGCTGAGAAACTAGTGCATGCTTTCATAACTTCTAGATTGGACTCTGTGAGGTGTTGCTGACTGGCTGCCATGCTGCCTCTTTAAGGAAGCTTCAGCTAGTTCTAATTTCAGCAGTCTATGTCCTCACCAAGAATGGAAAGTGTGCCAGAGCACATTTCCCTAGTTTTATTAAAGATAAAACAAAAGCCAATTAAGTTTCACAGTGACTAAAGCTAGACACAAGATTCTATAATTTTTTGTAATGAATGTTTTAATTATTTAACAGGTGCATTTGATGTCAATATGCTACATTGTATATTGCATTTATGCCATCTGACAGACATCTTCATCCAGAGTGACTTACTCAGCGGCCAAGCAATGGCAGATTGGTGATGCTGGTGTTTCAATCTTGGACCTTCTAAGCAGTAGTCCAACACCTGAACCGCTAAGCTACCCCTGCCCCATGTGTGTTGTTAGTTATCGGATGACTGAGATAAACGTATTTGCTATCATTCGTCAGTTCATAGTGTATCATTGAGCTCAGAGATTGAAAAAAAGTTATGTAAGGTTTAATTTTTGACATCAACGTTAATTTATTTGCAGTTAAAAAATGTTTTTTACAACTGAATGCAATAGCGGTTGTAATGAAAACAGTCAGGCTGTCGGCTAATTTTATCAAGTTTATTGCTGTGGATTCAGGCAGCCTATTAGGCATGTCACATGATAACACAGAGTCAAATGCCCCCCCCCCCCCCCACACACACATTTAGTTATATTTGAGCTAATATCTTAATATCTCAGTCTGTTTAAGTGATTTTTATATTATTAATCATTGGTAGGCATACAGTAATTGGGTGTCAGTCATGGGAGGAACAAATGTGATTAAAGTACTTTATTTACATCATCATTACTCTTATATATACTCTTATAAAAGTTTTAGCCCACATTGCCTAAGTCCAAGTTTAACAAAAGAACAGAAGCCAGAGGGCACAAGTTTTGTGTTTTAATTTATATGTTTTTGGCTTGAATGATAGTGTTACAGCTTTTTCATTTACAGTGTTACAAGAGCGAAAGAGAGAGTGAGTCTGTGTATTTTCCCCTGCAATGTCACTTACATTTATAGCAATAAACCAATGCCCATATTCTTCTTCTATTATTATTATTATTATTATTATTATTATTATTATTATTATATGTTAACCCTAGTAATTCAACCATTTAGCTTTATCTTTTGATGATCTTAGCATCTAAAATTACAACCAGCTGTCACTGTTTTATTTGTTTGCTTGCTCGTGTTTTTTTTTAACCCTGATTTCCCTCCTAATGTAGTCAATTCCCACAGCTTTCCACATCCCATGACAGTTTCCAACCAGGCAGTGTGACATGCTTCCTCCAAGGCACGTACAGTAAAACCAACCGGTTGCATCATCATACATGTCAGGGACGGCACAGCACAGAGGTAAGTGCTATCCATCTACCTCCACCTGCATGACCCTACGGACAACCATCATCAAAATTCCAACAATCTCCAGATGTAAATATTTCTGTTGTATCTCTCAGCCTGGATATATGATCATGTTTATAATTAGATCTTTAGATTTGTTAAATTCATTAAATGACAACAATGGTTTTGTTAACTTGATGTACTCTCCTGTGAAGAAAATGTGCTTATGGTTTTGGGTAAGTCTGTAGTCCCACTGAGGTCTGAATACTGAATTATGCATGTTCGGTATTAAATTCTCACTGCGCTCACTTATCTCAACTGTGAATATGGCCCTTGAAGAGATAGCAATATAAAATGACTGCACCTTCCAGTGAGCTTGAAATGCTAAGAAATAAAAAGATGAATGATGTTCTGATATTCTGACTGTTAGCAGTGAAAGGGAAAAACAGCAACACTGGCACCATTCCTACTAATTTCCTACTATTAGACTACTACTACTACTACTGATAACATCAACAACAACAACAACAACAATAATAATAATAATAATAATAATAATAATAATTTTTTCTATTACTTCCAAAGCACAGCCAAGCTCAGACCCAGCTGATGTCTAATCCATGCATTAATGTCTAGCTGCCTTCACTTTTGCCATAGCTGTCTCAGTGGAAATTAGCTCCAGCTTCCTCCATAGGCCCCAAATCCTCCACAACTCAGCTGGCCTCTTTTCCAATTACACAGTTTTAGTATCATTTTACACCTTCACAACACTATTTGAACTGGATTATAGTCTAGAAAGTAATGGCCCATTTCTCTTCATTTTATTTAACACTAGTGTAAGTACCCGTGGAAACGGGAAAATAGTTTTTAGAAATAGTTAAAATGCCTTGTTTACGCTAAGTTGTACTTCTTTCCTTTTCAAATACCTGTTCAATTATCGGAGAATGAATCACAGATGAGAAAGTGAAAAAGTAGATCAGATAAACATTACGTTTTTTCTTTAAATGACTTCAGCGCGTTAAATTTTATGTATACCACTCCAGCACTGTTACTGTATTTCAGTGGTGAAAATATTAACTAATCCCAATAAAAATATTTAGTTTAGCTTTTTTAGGTAATATCTATCGGTGCAGGTGTTTGTTTACATTGAGGGTGTAACTTATTATTAGCTTATTTAAAAGTAGATTATTAAATCTGGCATATAACTGTTCATGACATCACTTTCACACTACATTTTTATTTCATGCCCACCTCAAAGGAAGAAAGCACTGTATTCATACAGTATAACATAGTATTCTGGCACATAAGTGCTCTTCAATTATACTCAACAATTTTACTTCATTTATAGCACAGGTTTAACTTCAGGCAAATATGTGAATATTCATTAAGTTTCATTAAATTCTGTCCAGCCTGTTTTGAGTGATGCTTTGACAAAATCTGGCTGGACTGAGATACAGAAATTCTTCTGAGACTAGTTTCTGTTCCTCCAGTGTATGAAACGTAAAGATACCATTGAAAGAGAAACTATGTTTTACATATTTAGATGTAGAAAGTTGTATATGTGTCTCTGGGTTTCTTTTTAAATTGTAAAAATTATTTGATGTTGGGACAAAATACTGAAGAATGTTGAATTATTCTGATATTTAACTAGAAGCAAATGAAAGACATATAATACAGATTTGATGATTGTGTATACTTAATTATTAATAATTTTGTATAATTAATTAATACTAAAATCCTTCAGGTTAATAATATATATTTATGTTCCAATTCACTGCCATTTCAGGTATTTAGTTTTATTAGAAGTAATCTGTTTACTTTAGAAAATGCTTTTGACTAAATTAGCTTTAAATATTTAATCAACCCCCTTGCAGGGTAACATTTGTTAATTTTACATGACTACATGATATAATTTTATATGACTTTAATATACAAGGGCTGTATAAAACGTAATGCAAACATGGGCATAACCTTTTTATTAACTGACATAGTTTGTTGAGTTTGCACATATTGGTTGAATAACTCTCCCACTAGATAAAGCTCCTACACTTGAAAAAAACAATAATCTAAAATCCCCATTGTCACTGTTGATAGTCTCCCACTGTGTGGTTTGTCTTTGATGCAAGTTTATGCAATTTAAACAACCTTTTGTTGTTATGCCTGTTAATAAAAAATGTGCCCAATTTTCCATTATGTTTGGTACAACCTTCATATAAAATACTTATTTATGTATGTTTTTAAACCCATTAAATTTGGTTAGGAATGCACTGCAATTTGTTTGTAACTTTGTGGTTAAGACTTGAGGCTTGTTTGTCTTTCTTTGGGACTTCACATAGACATCACCGATATTGTTACTATTGTATATTATATATGTACTATTGACTTATTGATATGCTTTCTTTACTACTTTATTATGTTCCATCTCCTGCTACTACATTCTCCTTTATTAAATATAACTCTCATACATCATCAAGGTCAGCACAACAGTACAAAATGTTATGATCATTCTGGGTACAAATTAATACCTAGATGTTTACTTCACAAAGGAAACTTGGATGGAGACTTACGGGAACAATGAGAACTTGAATTAGAACTAACGTGAAGTCCAATTGTAATAACTGTTAACTAATTTTGTTTGTACTGTATAGGCTAGTGTGTAAACTGTACTTGCAAGTGTCTGTCAGAACACTTTTGCAAAACATAAAAAAAAAAACATATAAACATATACACACACACACACACACACACACACACACACATATATATATATATATAAAATGTGCTATATGTGTCAAGCATCTACTTAAAAAAAAAATTCAACTTCACTCTCACCACTTCAAAATTCATACCCAAGTTAAAACATGTGAAACTAATGAATGTTCTGCTTATTGTATATGACAGGTTTTCATATTTTAAATGAAGACACACACATACACACAAATACACACACACACACACACACACACACACACACACACACACACACACACACACACACACACACACACACACGTACACACACTCCTTATGACTCAGAGAACGCACATGTTCTCTGTAATATGAGATAATATGATAAGAATGTACTATGAGCAGATAAAAGAGGAAAATCTAAAGTAATAAGTACAAGATCAAACCAATAAATGAGGCTGTGCGATAGAGAATGTGAGACAGAGAAAAAAAAGTGCTATTACAGTTAAGAATATTTGCATGTGTGTGACATATTTCAGATGCACTCCTGTGAGCCTTCAAACACCATTTAATTCATTTTAAAAAATGTCATGGAAGCTGTCAAAAAGCTTCAGAGGCAGATTTGAATTTTAATTTGATCTGAGAAGAACCAATGCAAAAACAATGAAAAAAGATTAAATAAATGAGAAAATAAACATATATTTTCATCTAAAATCTTTACTTTAGAACACTTCGATTAGTTTTTACGTCTAGATGACTGCTGGTCCTGATGAGCAAAGGAAACTGCAAATAAGTCATAATTTTAGTATTATAAGATGCCATTCATTCCTCACCCACATATAGTGTTTTAATGCTAAGGTCACAAAGGAGCTAAGTGTGCCCTTGGCTTGTACTTTTGTGGACGTTGGCATCAGTTTGCTCTTATCATCACCTGTCAGAGGAGATTAAACGTTATAGCATTTGGGGACAGAGATGAGAGAGAGTTCTTGGAGCGGCAGTTCTGACGATTGATTTGGTGCAGGAGAAAAAGAAATATAAATAAGCAAAGCCAAAAAAAATTAACTCTCAAAAGGTCACACACATTTTCAGCTGCTCATCTGATAGCTTTTCTTTTTTTCAATAAGATGGGTATCATAGCATAGTATAAGCTTTAAACAATGAGAGTGACAGGAGTGTAAATATGCTAGTTAGATTAAACTTTGGCAGGAAGAAAAGCTCTAGTTTCATATAATAACTTTAGTATTATGCCAGACTTAATAATACCTCAAGGAAGCAATAGCAGAAGTTTAGGTTTCTGCAATTAGGATGCCCGAGGAAATATAAGGATTGAAAACTGATTCTGAGATTGCATGGCATCTGCTTGGAATGCAAATATTTTTTTTTGGTTGGTGTTTTTATTATCCTCACATACAATATTGTAGTCACAAGATAACTCTGAATAGACTTCTTACATTCATCTCTTAAGGTGCTTTCACACCTACAGCATTTGGTGTGCACCAAACGTGTTTAGTCCCTTGGTTCGGTTCGTTTGCATTGATGTGAATGTAATCTCGGTACTTTGGTGCACACCAAATCAATCGATCCGAGACCTGCCTGACGGGGTGGTCTCGGATCGCTTTATCCGCTCTACTTTGGTTCAGTTAGTCTGGTGTGAAAGCAACCAAACCAAATCTGATGAAATGGTATAGTTTAATGCACTTTGGGTATAAGAGATACGCGGTTGTGGGTAAAATTCCTTTCACTTCCTCTTGACTCCATTAAATTTTTCAAGCGACTCGCGATGAAATCAAACCGGGGAGAAGCGTGGAGTGCCGAAGAAATTCACGTCTGAATGTGTATCATGACAAGACCTGCCATTTGTATGACAATTTCATAACAAGCCTACAGTATGCCTCTCTGTATTCACATTAAAGATGAAAAATGTGTGACTGGGCTATTTTGATAGGCCAACGGATTATATGGTGGATCTGCAGGAAAATCGCTAGCTAATAACAAAATGATCATTCAGGAGGAGGGCACGTCTCTTCTCCCTGAAGTAGCGCGCGATGCACCGTCGGCAAGATGAATAAACCAGAAAGCTGGTTTGGAGTTGCAGCCGCGAATCGTGTTCGAAATTAATTATCTGAAAATAATGATTTTACACGTACAATGTAGTGCGCGAGCATCAGCACCACCAGAGCAAAGCAAACCCACTGCGCAATGTGACGTCGTAGCGACGTCTTTTCCATGTCATTTTGGACGTCCAATTTCCGTCCATTGATGGGGTTGTTTTGTAACGCCAGGCGACGTCTACCGCACGTCCAATTTTGACGTCGGTGGGACCGTCGTAGTGACGTCTTTTGCATATCATTTTTGGACGTCCAATTTCCGTCCATTGATAGGGTTTTGTAACGCCAGGCGACGTCTTTTTTTCGATGTCTACCGCACGTCTAATGTTGACTCCACCAAATTGCTTCGCCGGCTGACGGCGCTGTAGCTTGCGCCCAATGCAAATGGCTGGGAGTACTTTATTCACCACAGCACGCACATTCACTCGAGAACTAAACCCAATTCAGCCTTAGCATGAACCGGAACACATTCAACAGGTCTCTCACACACACATACTCAACATACCTAAACTTGGCCGAAGCCATTAACCCAAACACATTTCCTCAACATGGTGACACGTTCCCAAAACGTCTTTGGTCTAAGTTAGATTAGATCAAATGTTGAACGTCGAAATGACATCCAAGTTGGGTCATGGTTGGACGTCCAAATAGTGGACCTAGTTTGGACGTCAAAATGACGTCCAAAAAAAATAAGCCAGATTAGGTCGTCAAAATGATGTCCAAGTTGGGTCATGGTTAGACGTCCAAATTGTGGACCTAGTTTGGACGTCAAAACAACATCCAAAAAAAATAATTAGGTCGTCAAAATGACGTCCAAGTTGGGGTCATGGTTGGACGTCCAAATTGTGGACCTAGTTTGGACGTCGAATAGACGTCCAGAATTGGTCATGGACCGACGGACCCAATATAGACATGATCTGCACGTCTATCCGACATCCAATGTTTAGTGGGAAGCTGTTCCTCCATGACTATTGTAAGTGGCGCGCTTTTCTGAAAATAGTTTCCGGTGCCGATGGGCTTCGCGGTCTATTTTGGTTCGTTTAGAACTCTGCATATGTGAAAGCAAACCGTACCCAAATCTGTTTACTACATTGTAACATTTTTCTGACTGGAGCGGACTAAAGCAATCGAACTATAGGTGTGAAAGCACCCTTAAAATCCCACCCTGTGTTTCACTATTTCTTCTTAAAACATACAGTGGTGTGAAAAACTATTTGCCCCCTTCCGGATTTCTTATTCTTTTGCATGTTTGTCACACTTAAATGTTTCTGCTCATCAAAAACCGTTAACTATTAGTCAAAGATAACATAATTGAACACAAAATGCAGTTTTTAAATGAAGGTTTACGTTATTAAGGGAGAAAAAAAACTCCAAATCTACATTGGCCCTGTGTGAAAAAGTGATTGCCCCCCTTGTTAAAAAATAACTTAACTGTGGTTTATCACATTTGAGTTCAATTTCTGTAGTCACGCCCAGGCCCAGGCCACACCTGTTTCAATCAAGAAATCACTTAAATAGGAGCTGCCTGACACAGAGAAGTAGACCAAAAGCACCTCAAAAGCTAGACATCATGCCAAGATCCAAAGAAATTCAGGAACAAATGAGAACAAAAGTAATTGAGATCTATCAGTCTGGTAAAGGTTATAAAGCCATTTCTAAAGCTTTGGGACTCCAGCGAACCACAGTGAGAGCCATTATCCACAAATGGCAAAAACATGGAACAGTGGTGAACCTTCCCAGGAGTGGCCGGCCGACCAAAATTACCCCAAGAGCGCAGAGACAACTCATCCGAGAGGCCACAAAAGACCCCAGGACAACATCTAAAGAACTGCAGGCCTCACTTGCCTCAATTAAGGCCAGTGTTCACGACTCCACCATAAGAAAGAGACTGGGCAAAAACGGCCTGCATGGCAGATTTCCAAGGCGCAAACCACTTTTAAGCAAAAAGAACATTAAGGCTCGTCTCAATTTTGCTAAAAAACATCTCAATGATTGCCAAGACTTTAGGGAAAATACCTTGTGGACCGACGAGACAAAAGTTGAACTTTTTGGAAGGTGCGTGTCCCGTTACATCTGGTGTAAAAGTAACACAGCATTTCAGAAAAAGAACATCATACCAACAGTAAAATATGGTGGTGGTAGTGTGATGGTCTGGGGTTGTTTTGCTGCTTCAGGACCTGGAAGGCTTGCTGTGATAGATGGAACCATGAATTCTACCGTCTACCAAAAAATCCTGAAGGAGAATGTCCGGCCATCTGTTCGTCAACTCAAGCTGAAGTGATCTTGGGTGCTGCAGCAGGACAATGACCCAAAACACACCAGCAAATCCACCTCTGAATGGCTGAAGAAAAACTAAATGAAGACTTTGGAGTGACCTAGTCAAAGTCCTGACCTGAATCCTATTGAGATGTTGTGGCATGACCTTAAAAAGGCGGTTCATGCTAGAAAACCCTCAAATAAAGCTGAATTACAACAATTCTGCAAAGATGAGTGGGCCAAAATTCCTCCAGAGTGCTGTAAAAGACTTGTTGCAAGTTATCGCAAACGCTTGATTGCAGTTATTGCTACTAAGGGTGGCCCAAGCAGTTATTAGGTTCAGGGGGCAATTACTTTTTCACACAGGGTCATGTAGGTTTGGATTTTTTTTTCTCCCTAAATAATAAAACCCCTCATTTAAAAACTGCATTTTGTGTTTACTTGTGTTATCTTTGACTAATAGTTAAATGTGTTTGATGATCAGAAACATTTTGTGTGACAAACATGCAAAAGAATGAGAAATCAGGAGGGGGGCAAATAGTTTTTCACACCACTGTATTATTCAGGTAATTATATTTTGTATTCAATATCCACAATAAACCTAATAAGAGATGAATGTAGTCACTTGGCAATTAGTTAAAAATAATTACATTAAATAAAACAAAAATGTCACAAAGCAAATTTTAAATGTGTCAATAAACATTATATACAGTTAAATAACATTTCAAGTTTTTCCTGCCAAAGCAACCTGTCATCACTCACTCACACTCATTCTCTATATCACTTATCCTGTACAGTATATGGTCACAAAAGGCCTGAAGTCTATCCCATGGAACTCAGGGAACTATGTGGCATACACCACGGATAGGGTGCAAATCCATCACAGGTCATAAGTACTGTCACTCTCACAAAAACACACTAAGGGCAACTTGGAAACACCAGTTTCTCTACACTGCATGTCTTTTGACTGTGGGAGGAAACCAGAGTACAATAAGGAAACCTAACAAGCACACAGAAAACACACAGACCTGAAGGTGAGACCCTAGTGGTGTGAGGTCACAGTGATGACCACTATGGCTCCTGGCACCACACGATCTTCATTTAGCATGAATAAAAACTGGATTCCTAGTCCACTCAATGCTTCCTAGGGTTATCACCTTGAGAGGCACTGGATTTTAGGCCACAGCGTTCTGGACACTGAATTCATAATTAAGGGACTTGAACTTGGTCCATTTAGAATTAGAACAAATGACTCATACATTTGTTACAAGTGAGTAGAGTTTTAGGTGTTAGGGTTAAATTCATATCTCACTGAACTTCTGCCAGATATTTGTAAGCCTCCAGGGTTACTAGATAAAAGTGGGTGATTCCCTGTGTGATGAGTCTATCTCACTATCAAATGGTAATCAGCTGACAGCTTTACTTTTACTCTAGTGTGGCCTCAAGTATTACAATATAATCACAAAATCAATCACTGACCTATGGCTCAAGGTCCACTGGTATCAAGCACACTTATAAGCAACAGTGTACACTTATGAACAATCTACACTCTGCACAGAAGTCTAATAACATTTTATAGTATGGATTTACCCAGAGATTTTCTCCCCATTATGTTCTCCAAATATCTCTATCATTGCCAAGATGAGTACTGGAGACCCAAAGGAGCCCTGTGGAGTAGATAGGAGGTACCCTGTCAATCACCTGCTCCAACTTTTTCAACAAAGCTGAATACTCTAAACTGTCCTCTTTCAAATAAACTATCAAAATGTTACTGTATGTTTAAAGATTTCAAACCTCACAGAGGCAACTGTCTTGCCCTAGGGCTTAGTTCCTAGGGCTGGTTAGTATCCTTAGGCCTATCCATTTCTCTGGAGATGGCGAGAAGCTACACCCTGATAAAGATGTATGGTACAGTTTGGTACAGTACATTACATGTGGATGTAAGACTGACTAAGTTGTCTAAGCAGAGTGTCATCCATCTCACACACTCAGGATCCTGTATGAAACTCTATCTATCTTCCAAAGTCAGTTTCTATCCTAGAGTCTAGTCCATTTATAACTGTCTATCACCATGTCTACTGCAAAACTGGTGTGACTCCTACACTTTATCTTCCAGGTGGTGACCCCAAAACATATGAAAGCTTTATCATTAATATTATTTATCACTGGCTATTGTAGCTATACACTCTCCAGTCACTTCATTAAATACGCCCTGATAGTACTGTGTTGGTAACTGCCTTGATTCTTAGTGACAAAGATTCGACAAGCTGCTGGAATCACTGCTCAGAGATTTTGGTTCATATTGACATAGTATCGCACAGTTGCTGCAGATTTCAAGAGCGCCATATCCATGATGTGAATCTCCCATTCCACCGCATCACAAAAGTGCTCTATTGTATTGAGGTCTGGTGACTGTGGAGGTCACCAGTAGCATTGTGATATGGTGCATTATCCTGTGGTCACACAGTAAAGTGATGGACGTGGTCAGGAACGACAATCTTTCATGCTGTGGCATTTAAATCAAGCTCAATTTATATTGTGGAAAGAAAATATTCCAACATGAATATAGTTTTATTACCAAGCAGTTGAACTGTACCTAATGACATTGCTGGTGAGTGTACTGTACTAGTACTTTTTTTGGACAATAAAGCAATCAACTATTTATGGGCATACCAAATTATAAATTATGATAAGATTTCTGAATGGCAGGGATGAGAGAAATATATGATAGAAAGAGAGAGAGCAATTTCTAAAATGTACAGCATGCATAGCATATCATTATGGTAAAGGAAAGTCATATTCAATTAGATATTAATGGACCAAGAAACTGTCTATGCACAGTCATCAGGGCAACACAGCCTAGAGACAACCTTGCATCTCTATGACTGACAGCTTGTTTTATGTTATGCAAATAATGAAGAAGGCTGATTTCCCTCATCGCATTCATAAATAAAATAATAATAATAATAAATGCTTTTGAGAGAAAAGGAAAAAAAAAGAGAGAGGGGTAAAAGGTAAATGCAAGTGTCCTCTGAGAAAGAATATAATAAATTGGAATTAGAAGATTCTCATTTTCAAATAAAAGGTCAAACAGTGCGTGTGGCACCCAAACCACAGAAACGTCCAGCTGATCTCCATCCTTATGAATATTCAGTGCGGAATTTTACTTCACACTAATTCAAGTTTAACCATGAGTCTCCCTCTCACTTATTACTGAGGGTGTAATGGAAGGGCAAATGGGTCAAACAGAACTGAATAAACACAGCCTGCGTAAAAAAAAAAAAAAATCCAACAGTTTTTTTAACAACATTTATTAATTTAATTCATTAATTTATTTATTAGTTTCTGATGGAGGTTTCATTATCCCGCTTCAAGGGGCTTTTATGGTCAAATTACATCTTTAACTAAAAGTGCAGACATGGGTATAGATAGAGAGAGGGAGAGAGGTTGAGTGAATGAAATGGTAGTTATTTCTGTCAAGATGATGGTCCAGACAGAATCTCAGTTCATGAGAAGAGTTTAGCCGCTTACAAAACTTTCTATTTCTGTATTCCTATAGACAGCGAGTGTTTTCTGCCTTGTTTGATACCTTCTGTCTACACAGGGGATTTCAGTTCAAATTAGGACAACGATGAGACCCTGAAGGGATTAGGTGTTCATATATATGTTTGTGTTTAATGAAATGTCATCAGAGGAGCACACTGCAGAAAGAAAGCCTTATTCCTAAAAACCAAAGCCCATCCCATGCTTAATAAAATCCCCTTTCACATGTGGACTTCCAGATAGACGTTCTATTTATGTTTTATTTACTGGGAATTAGAATATTAATCAAATGTATTTATTCCTAGTACATTTCTACATTCATCCATATATTTGTTCATATAACCACTTCATCATGGTCAGGAGTGTGGAGGATCTGGAGCACATCCCAGGAATACTACGCACAAGGCATGAACAACCTTTGGATAGGATGCGAGTCTAGCCCAGGACATCATGCGTTAATGTGCACAAATACATACATTCACACACATATGCATTTACACATGGGTAAAATATACTAAACCTTGTTCAATAACCAGCACTGGAGATGGGAAAAAACAAGAACACCAAGAGGAATACTCCATACACACACAATTCCTGAGGGACATTTCCAAAATGCGTTTCCCCTATACAATAAATACCTTTCTCCCTGCCTGATTGCCAACTGTTGGATGATAGGGAAGAGCTGGCAAAGATTAAATGAGGGAGAAAATCAGGGGGAAAAAATGACACACATGCAGAGAGAACATGCTCTGAAAACCAAACTCGGGATCGACACGAGGACCCTGGAGCGGAGGCAGCATGGCGGCACAGCAGGGAGCTGCCTAGTACAATTCCTTGAAATTAGTGTGAGATCTCATTTGCAAGGAGAAGCTGATGCATAACCAGGTAAGCAGATGACTTCTTGAAGACTATTTACAGTAGTCACTTTTTAAAGTGGCAAATTTTAGAACACCTGCACTGCATATAATGAGAGACACTTATGCTACTGTACGTATGTGCAGGATTCCCCAAATGTCCATGCAAAGATATTAATGCAGAGAAACAGTATTGTGATGTCTTGCACTGTTTGTGGACTCATGCAGTTTATGTTGTCCTGTGTTAGTTATGTGTAGTCTGTTTCGTTTCACCTACTCTGTATGATTGAAATGACAATAAAAGCCTTACTTGCCTTATCCAAACAAGTAGCTGACAGTAAGTCCCCTACATACAAACAAGTTCCGTTCCAAGAGCACATTTTAAGTCCAATTTGAGCTCATTCTTAAGTCCAACAAGCATTGTCTAGGTACCAGCATACTACTACAGTAATTGACTAAACACTGTATATTACAGAACAGTGTTCTTTGTAATAGTGCTGATGGTTGAACAATTCAAGTTAAAAGAATGATCAATGTCTGCCATCTTCACCTTGCTCAATTATTTTGACTTTTGTCCCCTTTATTATAGCTTGGCTCTTCCTAGCAGCTGCAATGCAGCTTCATTTCTACTGTCTTTACATAGGCTTCTGGAAATCCTGGGTTTGTATTGCACTTGCAGAAGATGCACACTGCAAGCACATGACGATGTACGTGATCGAACTTCCGAGACTGAACATGCATGATCACATATTTGTATCTTCTTCTGGCGGTCTAATTAGTATGTAAATTGATTGGGTTTTTTTTGGTCAGGCATTGTGATACACATCCAATCAAAGCTCTCAAGAGCCAGTTATCTTCTAAATTCTGCATGACTGAAAGAGGCCCAGCATGGATTCTAAACCCTCTCTAGGCTCAATGCAATGAGTTGTGAGCTCTGCTGTGACTTATTCTTCAAACAGCTTGAGCTGTCCGTGCCGTCTGTGATATCGGCCATCACAAAAGCCCACAGGAAAAACATCAGATTGAGTCATGAAACAAAATTAAAGGTCTGCAGAGTGCTACACCATTTGGTGTAGGTTTGAGATACTACATGTGAAAAAAGAATCATGACAACATACACTCCGATGTTGCTTATAATGAAAAAAAAAAGAGCATCCTCAGCACATTGACAAAGCCAAGGCGCAAGCTGGGATCCATTAGGAGCGATTACATTTAATGAAATCCTGTCTCTTATGCCCAGTGGCTATAACGCTAACAGCTATTGTGCTGCCAGTTCCTGACTCTGTCTGGCACTTTTTTTGTTAACCTGAGATATGCCCCAGGTAGAAACTACCTTTGCATAATTTTGTACATTTTTTCTTTCAAATCAGTCATGTAGCAGAAAAGGTTAAGGTGAGACTTGGGGAAATTGCATCTACATTCAAGTAAAAGGGGTGATATCTTTGTGGAAATATTCTTTCACATTTCTTCTGTAGCAGCACCAATGAGACCCAACCGGCTGCTATGCGAATGCACACTTCCCAAGGCATGTAAACGAGTCATAAGCAATTTAAATGATGATAATGGAATCCAGTACCAATGAAGCGTTTTCCCAATTTGAAAACAAATTTATCATCAGGAAATGATGTTAAAATGGATTGGAGAAAAGTGTTCAATATTTAGACACAAATTCGCGCCAGGGTGCAGAAATGCTTTGTGTTTTTGAAAGTCATCGTGACGGAGGCATGACTGTTCGAGCGCTAACCAGACACGTCCATATGACTGACGAGATGAAGAAAGGGGAGATGAAATGTTGGTAGGAGGTCAGACACTCAATAAAACAAACTGACAAGACAGGAGAAAGATCAAAACAAGGGCAGAGGGAGAGCAAGAGGACATGGGATGGAGTGGTAACACAGCAAGACAAATACAGCAAGGTGCAATGGAAAAGCAACAGGAAGCCAGGGACTGAGGAAGGACCAGCGTAATGATGGGAAAAGACCTACAGTAAACATACTGTAGGCAGGGGAGTTTCCTCCAGAGGGATATGAGAGATGAGGGAGTGGTTGTGAACAGAACAATAATGATCAATATGTGTATTAGCATCACTATGTGTGGTTAATTTTCCCTTTCAGTACATCTGAACAAACAACAATAAAGCAATGAACAAACAAAAGCAACCATGGCACCTAAAGATCTAACACACGGAAATCTAATGTCAGATCACTGCTTTATCTTTAAGGAGCTTGTGGCATGAAGGCGCCACAGGAGAGCCGCAGTGTTCGGATAAGTGAACGCTTAATCTGCTTTAGTGTGTACTACTTCTTCTATTGACACCCCATCAGCGCCCATTCATGCTCTAATGACAGCAACAATGTGTCTATTACTGATCTCATTTGCATTTCAATCAATGCAAATTAGAGCCATTTAAAACCATGTGAAACCAAAACACACGCTTGGAGATATCTATGGAGAAAACATACCAAATAAACCGAACTCATTTCAACAAATATGAGGTACAGGTATGAAGAATTTATGCAGATAAGCACGGGAAATATTTGAAATCATTCCTGATGCATAGTGGTGAATGTGTAAGTGTACAAGTGCACCGCTTATTCATGTAGCTGCTGCTTTTATTAGATGTGCTTTTAGCACAGCACAAAAAAACCTGAGAAGATGAATATTCAGATACGCAAACGCTCACAATAAGCACCAGCATGTACACACTCTCACACACTGACTACACACATCCCCACACTCAGTCTGCATATACTGTATGTGCGAAGAAACAAAAAAGAGAGTAGAGAATTCAGTGGAGAAAACAATACAAATGCAGACAGGCAATGAAAAAAAAAATGTCAGGGGGAAAGTGGAATCTATTTTCACTGGAAAAGTCTTATTTTTATCATCTGCATGTCAACACAACTGGATTAATATGAATAGAAACTCACTCAGTGATCTCCTCAGTAACAGTGTGTTCCACTTGGAGACGCGAGTTGACCTCGATGAAGTAGTGTTTTCCATGTTTGTCCACCAGGAACTCCACTGTGCCGGCATTTTCGTAGCTAACCTGAATGACAAAGCAAAAGAGCAACTAAACAATAGACACTGCATGACATGGTTGATAAAAAAAAAAAAAGCAGAGGGGTTTGGATACATCTATAATCCATGCACTATCCCGTATAGCCAGGGTCTTCAGCTCCAGTCTTGGAGAGCCTGTATTCAACGCAGTTTGGTGATTTTTCTTCTCAAACACAGCTGATTCAACCAATCTGTTAATTACTACAGTAGGTTCAGTGGGTGTGTTTGAGTGTTGGTGAATTACAAACTGTGCTGGTCACGGGTCCTCCAGGACTGGAGTTGAAGACCCCTGCTGTATAGGGTCGTGGAGGGGGAAGGAACAGGGGGTATGGATTCCTTGGATGGGGTGCCAACTCTTCACAGGACACACACACACACACACACACAGGGCAATATGGAGCCACCATTCAGCCTACAGAGCACATCCTCTGACAAGTACCCAGATTCGACGCTGCAAACCTGGAGGTGTGAGGTGACAATGCTCACCACTAAGCCACTTTGCTGCTATTTTTGTACATCTGAGGTATATTAGCTTTATAATGGCATATTTTTTCAAAATGTCCCTACAGTATTATGTAACATTTATAACATACTTTATACAGACACTTACAATATGTTTTTTTTAATGAGCTACCGCAACCACTATCAGCTGCCCCAGATACACACTAATAGACAGTGTAGGCTATACAATACACAGTACACTGTATACTACTGTATGTACAAATATATATACAGTACCATTTATTAGAAAGGGTCAGCTCATTGGAAAATAGTCTCAGCGGCCCTACATTATCAACCTGGCCATGACCCTCTGTATTTGTTAATTATTAATATCGTACAAGTGCTTAAAAGCGTGTGTACAGTTATATCAATTAATTTTTTGAGAAATAATTAAACATCACACACCCATTTGAATTATGACAAATTAAACTAATCATACAATTCAAACAAAATAAATGCTGTTGTATAAATAGAGGACAGTCAAGCCAGTCATGAAAGACAAACTAAAACATTGATAAATGAGGCCATCTGATGAAAGAGTATGCCATCCCTTGAACCCAGCCAGCACGAGCAATTACGCTCTCTTGGCTCATGAGTATGGATGGCTAAATTCACAATCTCCTGACATTAGGTTAAATGCATTCTCTCATACTATTTACACACTTTTTTATCAACCCTCAATTTACCCATAATTCAGCACGGAAACAAATTCGACCCACATATAGTCGACAAAAAGCATAATAACGTCCTTTAAACTACCCTTGTAATTCTAGTTTTTAAAGAGCCATAGCTGTTTGACATGTTTTATACATTACACAAACTGGGATAGAGGCATTTCATTTAAACCAGCGCCAAATGAGAAATGTTGCTATCAATTCCTTCTCGCTGACATTTTCAAACCTTACTTTTTTTTAAGCCTAATAGCTAACAATGACATTTTTGGTTGTTTGTGACTGTAGGTATATTTTCACTCTGCAGTCTCACTGTAATGATATAAAATGCACACACACACACACACACACACACACACACACACACACACACACACACACACACACACACACACCGTATTGCATGTATATTTATATCTTCATGAAAATAATGCTGGTAGCACACTAATTGTACAAATCCAATATTGTAATTGTCTGTCACTTTATGATCCTGGGTTTATACTGATTATCACCAGGCATGTTGTTGATCAGTGTGCTAGCTTAATCAGTATTCTCAGTTGTCTTGTGACTTCAGCACAGAAACAATCAGTTCTGAGCTAATTAGAGATCATTAGGGTTTTGTCACTGTTTGTTAAAAATGTCCTAAAATCGAACCGAAGGAAGAATTTTGAAAAAAATAAAGTCTGCATTGTTCTGTTATTTAGTTCTATGTGTTCACATCCTTGATTTAATCTGCTCTGGAAACATGATCGATACAGAGAGAGAGAGAGAGAGAGAGAGAGAGAGAGAGGAACACAGTGAAGCTTTTCAGCACTAGATGATTCCGCAGGAGAAAACTGATGTCATCATTTCTTCAGCAGGCTTTTTGAATTCCTATTTCTGTATGACATGTGGTTCAAAAAGTTATATCGCATTTGACCTGGAAGTAATCCCTTTGTATAACTATTATAAGAATTAAAAAAAAAAAAAAAAACAGCACTTATCTAAAGTCAATGTACAACAGCATGCACTGGCAACACATTTTGAATAAAGAGCCATAGGCAAGAGAAAAAACAGCAAGAAGCTGTTGAAAAAGAGAAAAGGATATTCGGGAATCAGCAGGACTCCTGTGTTTGGACAGGAACCCATATACAGCTTCATGCTTAGATAAGGGAGACAGGGATGAATGTGAAAAGAAATAGGGATGAGTGTGAAAAAGAGAAGATGAAACAGCATGCTGTTACAGAGCAGGAAAAGAAACATGACAGTAAGTGTAAGAAAGACTGCAGACAACTGCATGGAGTGTTGATGTAGCAGCGTGTAAAGAGATCTAGAACGTGGACTTTTAAATATCAGGACAATTCCGACAGGTCACATACTCAAGGTAATATCATCCAAGCGGATCGAGTCTACATACAGCAGCCCCAAGATGTTCGTCTGTTACGGAAGACTCTTAATCTTAATCTCTTTTTTCTCTCCCAGTCAGCTTAGATGCACAGAGAGGATCAGGTTTAATCCAGTGCCAAAATTTACTGTAATCTGATCCAATTTCTACTTAAAATTCTGCACTGCTTACTAATTCCACATCACAGTGAGTCTGCCAACAGCTCTCTCTCTCTCTCTCTCTCTCTCTCTCACACACACACACACACACACACACACACACACACACACACACACACACACAGTATATCTAAATATAAACCTCGACATCTTAAATCACACAATGTATTTTATTTACTAAATGTACAAATAAATAAATAAATAAACAAACAGAAATGAGAAAATCTGACAAAATGCACTCCATTTATTTATCATGCATCCCTCTTTTCTGTTCCTTCACACCATCCATAGTCCATTCAATCCATATTCATTCAGTCCAGTGGGATTTATTTATTAATACATGCTGCCTAATATAGCTATTTTGACAGGGTGATAGAAAATATTACCAAACCATAGCAGAGATGGAGAAGGTGGTTGTGGGCCATGTGTGTGTGTGTGTGTGTGTGTGTGTATGTGTGTTGGGTTAGTTTAAAAAGGAGGTTGGGATGTGAGGGATAGCCGGAGCAGAGCAGATGGTGAAGAAGTTAAAAGGAGGACAGTGGCTCAGACAGCAGCACCATCATATGCCCAGTAAGACAGAGAAGTAGACAGGTACTAGAAGATACAGAGGCAAAGAGCAGCACGGGGCTAAAGGCGAGGCAGATGGCATGAGATGAGATGAGGGAGATATATTGAGGGGAACAGAGACAGAAACACAAAAGAAAAGAATAACAGACTGAGAGAAAGTGGAAGTAATCAGTGTCTTTTTGATCAGAAGCAGTTGCAACGACATGCATGACTGTAATAAGCTCCCTGCTCGAAGGGACACATGGCTGCTATGGTGACAGGACACCTACTGATATTATTCAGATAAAAAAGGAATGAGAAAGAAGAGATAGACTCTGAAACACTCTTAATAAATAAATCTGCTGGAAAACTGCCAATGATTAGTAAAAATGTAATTTAGCAAATTCTCACAAATTGACAATCTGATCTCCACAATCCCCCCGAGACCATCATCGCTACGTAGAAGTCCATAAGCATATGACATACTCTCCATCATGTGATCTCATTACCAGCATAACACTTATATTCCTACTTCAACAAGTCCCAAAATGCTTTATTATTTTGCAACTCATTGCAAGAATTACAATTTATACATTTATTAATCAATTACATGCCATACTAGGTAACCATGAATAGACTTTATTTTGCACTTCAATTTGTCCCTTATGTTCCCTCAGCAGCAAAACCTCTCTCAAAGTGTGCACGTAGCTCTCAAACTGTGTACCTGACAACATCTAAAATGTTCACCATATCACCATCGAGTACACTTACAAATTCAATCATACATGCAACGACTATTCTAATTGCGAGTGTGATTTATTTCCTCAACATCTAGATTGATGGTCTCATACAAACCCTCTTTCTAAAAAAAGAAATAAAATTACAGAATCATTATGGACGTCAGATTATATTTATATTGTAACATATCACATCCAATAATGTGTCATATTATATGTAGGAAATAAAGCACTTCATGTGATATCATTACCAGCCTACCATTAATTATATTCCTTTAACATCATCTTTCAAAGAACTGTGTTCGCTTATACCATTTCAACTTGTCAAATCTTTATAATTTCTATTTATAAAGTTATCAATAAATTACATGGTTACATATTTGCAATCATTAGTAATTTGACTTTATGTTGTTACTACCATTTAAATACTTACTGTACTAGCATAAGTATTGACGTGAAAAGAGTTTGTAGAAAGAGTAAAAGGTTAAAGCTAAAAATAAGATGATTTGGTAATTGGAGAGTGGATCACAGATGAGAAATAAAAAAAGTAGATCGGATAAAGTTTTGTCTTAAAACGACTCCAGCACATTAAAATTCACTTACTGTATACCACTTCAGTGCTCTTACTGTATTTCAGCTTTAAGTTGTATGCAAGTAAAAATATTTAGTTAAAATTTACAGACACAATTTTTATGGCCTCCAACGTATGACATGTAAAGATATCAGTGAAAGAGCGAGTTATGACCAATGTACAGACAAACTTTTCTTTTATTCATATAGATGTTTCCTCAGCAACCGTATGTCTATCTCAGAGTGTGTGTATCCAGTACAGTACATAACATTGTGTCGCTTATATCTTGCTTGCAAAGAGCAGGATTTCATGTATTTGCGTTGTGCGCGTTCTTATCATGCGACCGGAGGGGGGGGGGGGGTTGGGTGGCCGTTGTGCGCGTCCTTAACATGCGACTGGGGGGGAGGGGGTTGCGCTTTCTGATCATAAAAATAGAGTAACGAGGCTATTTTTAAAATGTAAGGAGTAGAAAGTACAGATAATTGCTTAAAAATGTAAGGAGTAGAAGTAAAAAGTCGGCTGTAAAATAATTACTCCAGTAAAGTATAGATACCCAAAATTTCTACTTAAGTAAGGTAACGAAGTATTTGTACTTCGTTACTTGACACCTCTGGTAATGCGTTGCTCCATAAGACATAGTAACAAATGTTTTATTGTTTACTGCAACATTTTGTAAAAGTGCATAAAGACACAACTTTAAAATGAGTTGTTTATGTAACAACCTCAGCAACCTCATTTCCCATCCCTTCTGTTCCAACCACTTTAGAATTCAGCATCACAAGTATACTAGTCACTAACCTGATCATCTGTCATCATCTGCACTTATTTCTTACTGGTTCATGCCTTAAGTTACATATGTTTTATGCTTGAATGATTCATAGGTCTCTGTGGGGCTTCACAAACAAAACCATTTCTCAGAAACTGGTGAGGTACAGGAACTATACTAAACTTGAGAGCCAAAAAAAGCCAAAAGGAAGCCTGGAGGACTATTCCTCAAGACCACATAGAAAATACAAGAAAGTCTGGTTTTTGAAAGCAAAATATAAAGAAATGAGGGGTGACTCAAAGTAACTTCAGCGCAGTACTGTATATACTGTAAGTGCTTACACCTAAGATTATATATAAATGCACATTAGCTTTTTACATAAATGTTAATAATCATCTTCCTACTGAAAGATTCATCATATCACTACATTCCACATTTATTTGTAATTTCTCTGCTCAGTAATAACACATTTGTAAATGTGCCTTTTAATAGCCTAGTAATGTACGGCGCCTCAACGATACTAGTTTCTTTTTTGTGTGTTTCCTATAGAAACACATGTTTTAGAAAAACACATTGAAAAAACATGATTTTACCTTATAGTTATCTACAATAGTAATGCTATTTTAGAACATTTACTGTTTAATGTTTATGCTACTATATTCAACATCATTCGTAATATATTATAATACAAATCTTTGTAATTATTATTATTATTATTATTATTATTATTATTATTAGTAGTAGTAGTAGTAGTAGTAGAAGTAGTAGTAGTAGTTGTACTAGTAGTAGTAGTCATTAGTATATAAAAAGCCCTCAAAACATGCATTTTTCATATTAATTATGACAAATGAAGCAAAGTGATATAAATACATAAAACATCTTATTGTTTTTACATGTTTTGCTTTTAGTTCCTTAAATTCTACATGTTTGATTCTGTTTTTTCACAATGTTTCATTTGTTAAATGCGCCATCCGTGACTTGGAGCTGGGGCTCTATCTAAACACAGCAGTTAACTAATATGGTTATATGGTATATAAGTTTTATGTTAATATTAAGTGGTATCAATTGAGATCCTCTCTAATGTAGCTCATCTCAGTTAAACTGATTGGCATAAAATGAATACGATACAAAGTATTTGTCTTCTGAGTGAATTTTCTGATGAATTTATCATATCAGACATTAATAAATGCAAATTAAAATGCGGGATGAAATATTGTGAACTTTACCATATCCGCTGCAGGGATTTAATCAATTCTGACTCTAGCTCACACAGAGGTCACTGGATTTATTCTACTGTGGCTCTGAAAATTCCTCATAATTTGTCAGAGCACCGCTTTCCAATTGTGTACTGTTTGTACCCGATTAAAGAGTATAATATGGTTAAGCTCACTCATATTAGACAGCTGTATTGAAATAAAAAATATGCAGCATATGACCCAAAATGAGCAAAAGTACTCTTTTTTACTTTTTTGCAGTGCATATAAGAAAACTTCACATATCTCATCAACATAATATCTGAAATTAAATCTTGTAGTACTTTAAAAGTTTAATGCTGGAGTTTAACAACTGCCCTTAGACTTGCTTTATATGTGCGTTTTACAGACACGCTGAAATCAGAACTTTCCTTATTTGCTCATGTCCTTGGTCAGACTGCTTCACTATTAATCACTTAAAATTCTTCTTTGTCAGTGCATCTTCCACAATAGTGCAAAAAATTTCCATCTCTAAAATTTATTTTTTTTAAACAGATTTTTTTTTTGTTTTTACATTTCATGTTCCTCTCCTATACACATAGCTATTAATAAATAGAAACGCTAATGGAATTCTCGTCTGTGGTAGTCACACACGTACTACAGGTGATAGGTTTTAAGATAAAAAGAAAAAAAATTAATAAAATAAAATAAAATGCTTTAAAACACATCATTGAACATTAAACGAACAATATTTTGCTCATTGTTATACCATATACTCATTGGGTACAAACATATTACTTAGTCAACTGTGTTTACTTATAGTCTAAATATATATTTATGTAAATATTTTTTTTACTAAACAGATGTCCATCTTCTATAGCCAGATTGTATAGTATACATTTTATACTGTTAGTATTCTATTTTATTTTATTTTATTATATTTTATTTTGTTGTTTCTTAAATTTTTTACTTTGCACTGTCCACTTGCTGCCATGGCAAAACAAATTTCCCACTTGTGGGACTAATAAAGGTTTATCTTATCTTATCTTATCTTATCTTACAGTCCTGGCCTGTAAAAACGCACATTTCTGAAAAGGGATCCCGCGACTTGCCGCGGCTGTGCGCGGCAAGCTGTGAAAATGCCCTTCATTACCTGTAGGGGGCAGTCGTGTTTCAGTCTGAAGTCTTGTGTGTCTACTGAAGCCGAAAAATGGGTTATGTCTCTTAGGCGCCCATTGACAGCATGCCACAGAGCTCATAAACGTGTCTAGCTCAAACTGTAAATACTGAAATGTATTTATTCTTCATTTTCTTCTCTCCTTCTATGATGATACTTCGTTAACTGTTTCTCCATTCAGTATTATTATTATTATTATTAGTAGTAGTAGTAGTAGTAGTAGTAGTAGTGGCACTAGTAGTGCTCTGAATTTATTATTATTGTTATTATTCTTATTATTATTCTAACGCACCCGCGTGTGTGTGCAAAAAGCCTAAAACAATATTGTTTTATTGTGTTTGTGTGCTTTAAATATGCTCTAAACAATAAACACTGCCTTTTGCAAAGTGAAAGTGAGTTGCGCGTGCGGCTTTTTGATCAAAAGGCTGATAAACGCGTGCGCAGATATGAGCAGATTTATCGATAAAACTACAGACATGAAATGAAACAAACACAAAAATATGTGCTACTCGCTGAATACAATGCGACAGCATGCAGAATCCCCAGGCTTTGTTCATTCATTAGTACTGTAGTAGTCCACTAAATAATGCTGGGTTTCTATACATTTTATACTGTTAGCATTATATTTTTTTCTATTTTATTTAATTTTATTTTGTTGTTTCTTAAATTTTTTACTTTGCACTGTCCACTTGCTGCCATGGCAAAACAAATTTCCCACTTGTGGGACTAATAAAGGTTTATCTTATCTTATCTTATCTTATCTTACCATTAATGAGCAAACTCACTGAGGCTTTTATTTCAAAATTCAATAACTGGTACAAATGTGTTCACCTCGCTTATTATTTCCTATTCACAAGATGTTTTGGTTTGTAAACCTATAAAACTGAATTTAATAAACATGCTCCCTCTGTTGTAATGCTAATCAAATTATTATTAATAATACATTATTACACTGGGGCATAATAATATTTCAGCGATAGAGCATTTGATAACTTAGTAAAGGGAAGACTAGAGGGACAACACACACACACACAAACACACATACACACACACAACGAATGTAGTGTGCAAGCTTCGCAGTTCATGTGTTAGCCTCTCCTGTCATTCAAGCAGAACGAGAGAGAGAGAGAGAGAGAGAGAAGCAAAGACAGACAGAGAGAGTGAAGTAAGGTGAAGGCTGCTTAGAAGTTTCTGATTAACAATGACTAAGTCAGAAAAAGATGTCTGGATATGAGAGTGAGTCATTGCAACCAATTTCCCCAAAACCATAGTTAAGAATCATAGAGTAACACAACAGCTACCATAGTGACAGTGACTTCGAAATGAAATAAAATAAAAAATAAAATAAAGCATATTCTCCACGATCACATTCTTAATGCACTGCATAGCTGTCTGCATAGAAAAAACTGAGCTTTTGTATTTCCCTCTCAAAGCTCCCAGCCCTTTAATCTACCTCTCTCTCTCTCTCTCTCTCTCTCTCTCTCTCTCTATCCAGTTAATGTGTCTGAATCCCCTTCTTTTGCTCCTTCACTCCATTTGTGACTCATCTTTCACTCACAGACAGACATGCAAAACACAAGGCTATAAACAGCATCTAAGAGTAGCCTCTCTCTTTCCTTTACCATCTCTCCATCTCTTTCAGACTCTCAGAACAGCGGCGTTTTTAGACTGAGACATGAATATAATCCATTTCTTTGCTTTATGTCAGATCTGGAAAGGTGAAGGATGCTGCTGCAGAAATGGGGGTCGGTGCACCTTTTCAGGCTGTCAGCCATGTCACACTGTTGTGGGTCTCGGTGGAAAATGCCTGATGTGTGGCCACACAGCTGAGCACCACTTCACTGCACTGAGAGTGTGTATGTGGCTACATACTATATGGTCCTGTGCCAGTCTAAAATATTTAGACATACTGTATGCTTAAAACAAAAATATATGACAGAATAATGTGAATATGAATTTATGAATATGCCACTGTACCACCATCACCAGGTCTCAATACGTAGATAGATCACTAGCATTAAGTTTTTTGCAAGGACATTGGTGGCTCAGTGGTATGTTTCTTCTCTGCCATATTCATTATTATTATTATTTATTTATATGTTTTAAAGATATTTTTTTTGGACAATATTTAAGACGTGAATTTAGGTTATGTTGTTTTTACTCATATTATATGCTTTAAGTTAATCTTGCAGGAAATTAAAAACAGAACAGAGAAAAGAAAATATTATTCACCCATATGACATTCATATTGAAGCAATTTTGTCAGCTGCCAAACTTCATATAAAGGCATTGCAGCAGTTTCATACTAATACAGTATATGTAAACATTATCAGGATTAACATTAATCAGAATTTTACGTTACATATTTTATTGTAGAAATAACCAGCTAACTAACAAATGGTACATGAATTCTGAATAGGAAGACTGACATAACCACATCATAATCAATTCATGTCAGATATCAAAAGCTGTCATGTTTCGAGAGTTCAAGTGCGTAGATAATGTCATGTTCCATTACCAGTCACAGTCAAGATATTTCCCATGAAGCTTACCATCATAACAACTTACAGTGGTGTGAAAAACTATTTTCCCTCCTCCTGATTTCTTATTCTTTTGCATGTTTGTCACACAAAATGTTTCTGATCATCAAACACATTTAACTATTAGTCAAAGATAACACAAGTAAACACAAAATGCAGTTTTTAAATGAGGGGTTTTATTATTTAGGGAGAAAAAAAATCCAAACCTACATGGCCCTGTGTGAAAAAGTAATTGCCCCCTGAACCTAATAACTGGTTGGGCCACCCTTAGCAGCAATAACTGCAATCAAGCGTTTGCAACAAGTCTTTTACAGCGCTCTGGAGGAATTTTGGCCCACTCATCTTTGCAGAATTGTAGTAATTCAGCTTTATTTGAGGGTTTTCTAGCATGGACCGCCTTTTTAAGGTCATGCCACAACATCTCAATAGGATTCAGGTCAGGACTTTGACTAGGCCACTCCAAAGTCTTCATTTTGTTTTTCTTCAGCCATTCAGAGGTGGATTTGCTGGTGTGTTTTGGGTCATTGTCCTGCTGCAGCACCCAAGATCGCTTCAGCTTGAGTTGACGAACAGATGGCCGGACATTCTCCTTCAGGATTTTTTGGTAGACAGTAGAATTCATGGTTCCATCTATCACAGCAAGCCTTCCAGGTCCTGAAGCAGCAAAACAACCCCAGACCATCACACTACCACCACCATATTTTACTGTTGGTATGATGTTCTTTTTCTGAAATGCTGTGTGTACTTTTACGCCAAATGTAACGGGACACGCACCTTCCAAAAAGTTAAACTTTTGTCTCGTCGGTCCACAAGGTATTTTCCCAAAAGTCTTGGCAATCATTGAGATGTTTTTTAGCAAAATTGAGACGAGCCTTAATGTTCTTTTTGCTTAAAAGTAGTTTGCGCCTTGGAAATCTGCCATGCAGGCCGTTTTTGCCCAGTCTCTTTCTTATGGTGGAGTCGTGAACACTGACCTTAATTGAGGCAAGTGAGGCCTGCAGTTCTTTAGATGTTGTCCTGGGGTCTTTTGTGGCCTCTCGGATGAGTTGTCACGGCGGTCTTGGGGTAATTCTGGTCGGCCGGCCACTCCTGGGAAGGTTCACCACTGTTCCATGTTTTTGCCATTTGTGGATAATGGCTCTCACTGTGGTTTGCTGGAGTCCCAAAGCTTTAGAAATGGCTTTATAACCTTTACCAGGCTGATAGATCTCAATTACTTTTGTTCTCATTTGTTCCTGAATTTCTTTGGATCTTGGCATGATGTCTAGCTTTTGAGGTGCTTTTGGTCTACTTCTCTGTGTCAGGTAGCTCCTATTTAAGTGATTTCTTGATTGAAACAGGTGTGGCAGTAATCAGGCCTGGGGGTGACTACAGAAATTGAACTCAGGTGTGATAAACCACAGTTAAGTTATTTTTAACAAGGGGGGCAATCACTTTTTCACACAGGGCCATATAGATTTGGAGTTTTTTTTCTCCCTTAATAACGTAAACCTTCATTTAAAAACTGCATTTTGTGTTCAATTATGTTATCTTTGACTAATAGTTAACGGTTTTTGATGAGCAGAAACATTTAAGTGTGACAAACATGCAAAAGAATAAGAAATCAGGAAGGGGGCAAATAGTTTTTCACACCATTGTATGTCACATGCTGATTGTTACTATAAGTATACTTAGGATAAATATCAAGACACATACTTCATGACAAGTGTCATATACTTTGATGACACTGACTCTTACATGGAAAGGTAAGTGTAAGTCTGCACCTGCAAACAGCTCATGCCACTTCAAGATGTTAAAATGAGCAGTGAATCCAATGTGAGTTTGAAGTTACAAATGATATTCAGATCTTTATATCCATTACAAGAGTTAGCCATAACATCAACACCACCACCAGGTAAACTGAACAATACACAAGCAAACTGGTGACAGGATCATGGGCAACCAAGGCTCACCCATATCTGTGGGCACCAAAGACCAACCCGTCCAACCCGGTCCCGCAAAAATGCACATGGAATGCTCCAGACAAACATGTCTGATACATGGAAACCGCACCCCTGCACCCAAAGTAACCGCTGCCAATGTCCTGGTCAAGTCAAGTCAACTCAAGTAGGCGTTTATTGTCATTTCAACCATATACAGTTTAGTACATGATGAAGCGAAACAACATGATAGACACCACAGCATACCCTCAGAGGTCTTGTGAAGTCATGACCCAAGAAGCCAGGCCAGGGGAAGTGCTTTTGATGTTAATGGTTTTAATGTTCTGGCTGATTGTGTTTTATGCCTACAGTATAACAACAGAACAGCAGGCCGACCCATCTGATAACATTTTCCAATGGATTTTTTTTATTTTTATTAAATAGATAGTATTGGGTCCAGAACTAAGCCTTGGAGTAACACCATGAGAGTGTGCCAAAAAAAGAAAAATTAAATGTCTACGTCTGAGAGATTAGATCAGAATCCAGCCAAGATTACATCTTGCAATTCTGTGTTTAAAACAATAGTAGTCAAAAGTAGAGTATGTTCAACAAGCCACAATCCATAACCAACCATCTATAAGCCATAACCAAGAAGGCATCTGGCACCTGAGGAAGGTCAAATAGGCATAAGGATGAACTTAAAAAAGAATTTATTAATAAATAAATTGATCATCATCATCATTGATGTCCATGCTGTTGTCTTGGCTCTCTTTATTAGGTTGCTATATGTACTGTAGAACTTATATAGAAATTTGTAGGCAAGTGAGTGAGCACTGTAAAGCCTGTCTTTGAGTGTGTGTTTCTAGAACGTGGATTTATTTGTGTAGATCCTTGCTCTGTTCTTAGATTAAATTGCGTGGTTATCCTGCCTGTTCGCACTGCTATACTGTATGTCCTAATCGCCCGGGAAACACCCAGGTGAGTGATGGGAGCAGTTCGCCGGGCCCCCTCCACCTCTCTGCCACAACATCCAGCGTCTCTCGTCTCATGGTCCAGATATACCTCCAGTTTGGTCACAAACGTGTCAAAAGTACTATGTTCATCGTCTCCGGTGCCGCAGGAAACTTTATTGACCCCTCTAATGCCAAAAAACTGCGATTGGAGCTTGAGGCGTTATTCCAGCCTGTTCGAATCACATCAGTCGACGGCCGGCCCCTCTCCTCCAGCCCCTTCACCGCCCAGGCTCAACCCATCACCCTCATCATTGACCAACACCAAGAACTGTTCCGATTCCAAGGATTCCGATTCTCCGCCAAGGTACCATCCGGCCCTCTTCCTCGCCTGCCGCCGCAGGGTTTTTCTTTGTGAAGAAAATGGACGGCGACCTACGTCCATATGTCGACTATCGGGGGCTCAACAACATCACTATCAAAAACCATCACATATTGCCAACTCATCCCTGGACGCCCTCTCTGGTGCCACTATTTTCACAAAGTTGGACCTCCGGAGCGCCTACAGCTTGGTTCGTATCAGAGAGGGCGATGAGTGGAACATGGCCTTCATGTTAAATTCTGGCTTCAGGGTGCCAGAGAGCCATTTATCGTCTGGCCCAATCACCAGAATCTCATCACCGTCCGGAATCTAAAACAGCTTAACACAAGTCAGGCACGGTGGAAATTGTCCTGGCAAAGGACATCGACGAGTTCGTCCAGGCATGCCCAGTGTGCGCACGGGCCAAGGACACCAACCAACCAACACCCGGGGAACTCCAACCGCTCCCTGTACCCCGCTGGCCATGGACGCACATTGCCATTGACTTCATCACGGGCCTGCCGGTCTCAGAAGGAAAAAACACCATCTTGACCATCGTGGATTGGTTCTCCAAAGCTGTGCATCTGGTGGCCCTTCCTGGACTCCTGTCAGCTAAACAGACAGCCGAGCTGATATTAGAGCACGTAGTCCATATGCATGTATTCCCAAAGGACATCGTCTCAGACAGGGGGCCCCAGTTCACTGCACGGTTCTGCCGTCTGATCAACAATTGTACCACGTAAGTGACAAAGTGTGGCTGTCTACAAGATACCTGCAACTCCATACAGAATCCAAAAACCTATCACCCAGATTCATCGGTCCCTACCGCATCACCCTCCGTATCAACCCTGTCACCTACCGGCTCCTCGAGTCGGGGCAGAGGTTTCCAGTACCTGGTTGACTGGGAGAACTACGGCCCTGAGGAATGGTCTTGGATCCCGGCCCGGTTCATACTCGACCCCGTGCTCATCCGGGAATACAATCGTCGGGAATCCTCCACCCAGGGACCGTCGGGAGTCGGTCCTGGACAGGGGGGTACTGTCATGCACACTCGCTCCGCGACCAGCACTAGGACCCGGAAGTAGTACGGTCGCGAACCAGGAAGCATAAAAGGAGACAAGATGGCGCTTCAGTCATTGAGTTCACCCATGCCATTTCTGACTCTTCGGCCGGATTTTCTGTGAGAACTCACCGATTCAGGTTGTCTTTCTGATTGAGTGTGTGTTGCTAGAATGTGGATTTATTTGTGTAGATCCTTGCTCTTCGCGTAAGAGAGTTCTTAGATTAAATCGCGTGGTTATCCTGCCTGTTCACGCTGCTTCCGTGTGTGGGTTTACCATCCACGCTACGCGGGCTAACTGCTACGTCTTCTGGTCCATCTCCGGTCGCCCGTGACAGACACAGTTTAATTAGCTACCAGTAGCTTTCATATGGTTGGAAATTATTAACTTCAGGAGAAAATAAAAGAAACTGGTAAGGGAACAATAGAATATCTGTATCTACTGAAGGTTTAATGGCATGAATAATAGCAAGAACTAATTGTCTTGTGAGTGCCATATTCTCCAACCTCACTACAGCCCATGGCCACTGCATACATCAGCTCATGATCTAGTTGGTGGCTTACAGAAATGGCCAGCATGGCCTACAACACACAACACACACAGTTCACACCATCATACCTTTTATGCATTATGCACTAATTAGACTTAATGTCTCCCACACACGCTATAGATGCACAAACTCCAAGCGCACCATGGACATGGAGAATCACTCAGAATATAATTTTATACTGACATACCAAACTTTGATATCATAAACTGATTATTTTCATTTTTTATGTTTGGTTTTTATTTGGCTCTTACCTACCATGTCTCCTGCACACAGGAGACATTATCTACTGCATAATGTTATGCATAACTTGTTTAGTAGACGTTCAACAACATTAACGGTTGCCCCAAGCAGATACAAAATTATATAATGAGTTACTTTTTAAATGCAATTTTAGTGGTATAAGAGGAATATTATTATGCTACTATAAAAGGATAATTAATAGTTGTTAAAAGCACTCTAATTCACATCATTCCACATAATTTTTTGTTTTGTTATCAGTATGTAAAAAACTTGGGTTTTCCGTCTCCCACATGTTCTACAGTACATATATGCTATGCAGTGTATATATACAAAATATAAGGTGGTTAATAGGGGTTTGACCCAGTGGAAGCAAACATTATGAGTGTGTTACAGTTAATATTTTTATTGGAAAGGCTGCTATGAGTTAATCTCATTAATTTTTTTTTATGATTCTTAACACCATCACTCCCAAGTTCAAAGTTTAAATGAAAGTTGCTTGCATTTTCTTCTTCCTCTCATATTCAAAGTAATCTCAAACACATTTAATTGAGGTCTGGGATCTGGGGTGACCAGGCTATTGTTCTGAGTAAAGCAGAAGCGTATTCCTTTTATAAATATGTCTTGATCTTCTTATCAGTGTGCGTGGGGTCAATCATATTTCTGTAAAATGTCAATTATATTGCTCTGTTCAGAATGTTCAAAGTGGAGTTAATGAATGCGGATGTTGATCAGAATTTGCCATGTTTCCAAAAAAAATAAAAAATGACATTGGTGGTAGAAACCCTTGTATTTACACCTGACTACTAATTGAGTCTTCCATTGTATCGATGATCGTATGTTACTTTAAGATATCACACCTGGGTCCATAAATCCCAGCTGAAATCCCAGAAGTTTGGTTATGGTGCAAGTTTTATGTTTTTTTTTTTTTTTGCAGGTACATTTGTTATGTCAGGACCATAGCAATAACTTGTCTTGGGCAGTGGAATAATTGACACTTGGGTTTTTTTCTAATCTGGTATAAGAGCAGGGCTTGACATCCTTTATAAATAAAATAACTACGAATTAATATACACTGTCTGTCTAATCGGTATAGCTATTTTCAGTGGTCTACCATGATTTTCATGGCTATTAAAAGTCCAATTGTCAGTTACATATTTTTAAAATCTATGCTTTCCCTATGTTTCTTAAATAAACAAATTTTTCAATCTCATATCTCCTTACTTACTGTAGAAGTCCTCAGTTAGTTTCAACCAGGCAATTTGAATGAAGAAAAAGAGGCATTCCATGAGGTCTGATATAGAGTACAACAGTACTGGGATGTTTAACTATATAAATTACACTGTTAACCACTGATCAAGAGCACTACGTCCTGTGTGGAACACCTTACACCTTACACAGTGCACTAGCTTTCCAAATAATACTTATTTTGGATTCAACCGAAACCCAAAAGTTAGCTAATATTTTAAACGCAAATATACAGTAAAGTAAATCTCGTAAAATTTCTCAGGGATGTAAACCACCTCCGAAGTTTACTTCCAATTACTTTCGCTCCTGTTAATTATACCAACTGTCGGTCATCAGCTCCACTAGTCATGGTTAGTCAGTTCCATCCTTCATAGAATCACACTCGAGGTAGTGCTGTTATTCAGTACATCACTTCATCTTGCGTGACAATGCTTAAACATGTACATGACAGAACTGAAATGGCCAGATTAGCTATAAAGACAAGGTTAGACAATGAAAGTCTTTTGGGAACAGATTTTGCAGCTTGACTCTCAATGAAACATCAATTGCCCTACTGTAAAAACATCTGCCTCTCATTACCCCATTATTCAGTATTAACTATTTGTATGTTGCACATTTTATGTCAGTATATGCATATACTAGTTGTCATAAATATTGCCCTTTTTACAATATTAGGTTTACTGTTACAGAATTGTTATAGTATACAGTATGTACTAGCCTTTTCTTACATCAGAAAAATGATCTACTGTAACTGTAAAGCTGTAAAGCCACGGCAGCAATTATAATGTGTTTTTTTTTCTTTCTTTTTTTTTAGTAGGACTGACATCTGTTTCTTACATGCAATTACTATTTAGAAACAAAGTATTTTATTAAATGCTCCTTTGTGACAGTTTTGCTGTCGCATGTAAATAAACACCACAAGAACAGTAACAGCTTCCACAAGTAAAGCTAATGAGGGGGATAATGTCAGAATTTAACATGATTTAAATCTGCATACTTTTGTCAGACATTCTCTGTCATTTTTAGTAATGATCTTATAATTAACATTAGCGTTACAATGTCAATTTTTAGCTTTCTATTAGCAAAGGATGATAAATTCTGCCTTAAGTAATGCTGCCATGGAAACTAATCATATCTGTGTGTGTGTGTGTGTGTGTGTGTGTGTGTGTGTGTGTGTGTGTGTGTGAGAGAGAGAGAGAGAGAGAGAGAGAGAGAGAGAGAGAGAGAGAGAGAGATGTACATCTATAAAAAATCTAATATCCAAGATGTCATCTCATAATTCTGCCTTGACACGAACACATTTTGTTAACACAAAGTTCTCCCAAATGTTTTCCCTCCTTAAATTCCCTGCTTATTATTCAGTTATTCATATTATAACATATTATTCAGTAACTAATATGAATTATTCAGTGCATCCAGTGAAACTAATAGAAAAGTTATGCAGTTAGAAGAGTGAGGAATGTAGCTATCCCAAAGGGTTTAAGGGGTTAATAGAGTTGCATGGGAAAGTGACCTTGAAATGAAATTATAAGGCTTATTCAGTATATTCTGTTCAGTTTTAAGCTGCTAACTGAGCAATTTGATACTGAGCCACTAGAACTTGATACTTAACAAGTAACACCCAAGAAGACTTTAAAAAAAAATAAAAACAAATTTGCTTACACTTAAAAAACAGTCCATGCATACAGTACATGCTTGCTAGGCGGTGAAGAAAATATCACATGGAAATTTATGCTAATGCTGTGGTTAGCACTGTTGCCTTGTACCGCCAGGACGGCATTCTGTTCTGCTTAGTGGTTTTCCTCCAAGGACTATTAATATTACTATTGGTTACATCCCATAGTCAGAAGACAAGCACTACAGGCTAACTACCCTTTCCAAATTGCTCATAGTGTGTGACTAGATGTATAACTGTGTGTGTACAGTATGCTTGTGACTAACAGGCACTACATCTACGGTGTGCTATGCATTTGGCCCTGAGTTCCCTGATATAGTGTCCAGGTTCACCACTACCCAAACAGGGCAATCAGTATGGACAGTGGTTGGTTGGATGGAGATTTTCTGACTTAAGATACTAAAGAGCCCAGGAACAAGTAGCAGTAAGGCTGCGTTCAGGCAGTGTTAGTTTACTTCTTAGAGGTCTACAGCAGGAAGCTGTGGGTCACTTTTTTATAGAATAGCTAAATTCCCCATGCAAAATCAAAATCAAGCAAAAGACTTCCATCCTAAGACTCAAATCTAAAATTATCAAGAAAAACATAAACAACAACAACAACCACCTACTGTATATCTGTTACAAGATGCACCTTTACTTAATAAACCAAATATTAAGGACACCAAATATTATGAGGGGCATTTGAGTAAAATCAGGACTTTTGATTGTGCTGAATAAAAGAACACAGTTATAAGAGTAACGGTGTTTCCTGCATTTGGCCCTGAGTTCCCTGAGATAGTGTCCAGGTCCACCGCTACCTTCCATAGGGTAATTAGTATGTACAGTACAGTGATTGGTTGGATGGCCATATTCTGGCTTAAATTTTATCACAAATCCCAATTTAACTTGAAACTAAAAAGGCAATATGTAAGACATGATTTTTCGTTCTGAAGGTGACATAAAAATGTTTTAGGGGTTAACAACAGACACGTATAACATTTATCTAGAGCACTCTAGGAAAACAGGGTTCTTTGAGGTTCTAAGCATAGATGCAAGTGCAGATAAATAGAATCAGGAACATTAGCTAGGAATCTGTACTACAGTATAAATGAGGTCTACTGTACTGTATGTGCTAACACACTGAAACACTCCCAAAAGCAAGACCAACACATTCTGGAAACAATGGTACGTTTGCAAAACATGGACTAAACTGGGACGACCTCAAAACAGGGGGAGATATAGTCCGGCCCTTCTAATGCATGACCCTGACAGCAGTTTAAACATTTTCTGAGACTGAAGAATTCCGAGGGGTTCAAATTTTTCAATAAGGCAGATCTAGGAAAATAATTTATTAATTCATGTAAATGATTCTTGCCATGACTTCACTTGGAACCAAATATCTTTACATCCCTAGTGTGTAAATGTGTAACCATTTGAACCAAACACCAGGTTTTGTTTAGACCACTACTACATGGACAACAGTGCTTCACATACTGTACCTCATTAATGTCTTCAAATACTGTATAAAAAAACAAAAAAACACTTCATCTATACCACCTAATCCTGTTTAAATTTGGAAACTCCAATTAGCCTAATCCGCATGTATTTGTATTGTGGGAGGAAACCCACCAAGCACAGGGGGAGAACATGCAAACTACATGAACACAGACCTGTGCCAGGGAATCAAACCTGGACCCTGAAGGTGCAAGGCAAAAGTGCTAACCACTATGCCACCGTGCCAACCCAAAATGCATGCAGTTTGTAAAAATTCATCCACACAAACTATGGCAAACTCTAGCTTATAGAAACTTCCTAGTCCGTTATGTGCTTCCAACAGTTTGGGAAAAACCCAGTGTGTGTGTTTATGGGTTTGATAGTCAAGTACTGTATACACAAACTTTTGGCCATATCGTGAGTGGACTGGCAAAATAAAATGTTCCCAGCACAGAATGATCCTCTATAAACATGAATAAATATTGACTCAAGCAGCCCTCCTTGTAGTGAGTATTTTCAATACACAGATTATCTGACCTGACAAAGTTTGTTCTGAATGAAAAAGACCTAGGCCCGGTTTCCCAATAACGATTGATCTTTGCGCTTAAGACCGTTTTCTACAAGTCATTTTGCGAACATTCGTTATTGCTTCACGTGCGTTTCCCAAACATGCACTTAACACAATTGCACGTAGCCCTGCTTTAAGTGCTACTTACTGTAGGAGTCGCTAGGGTTAGGGTTAGAGATATATCTGTTGGTCATGTGCTGAAATGTCACGCTGTAGAATGGCTCGTTATTGTTGCACATGCTGTTTTAGCAATCCATCTAAGCTTTCATTTCTGTTTTTTCTACTTGTTTGAATGCATATTCAGCTCGAATAAAAAAATGTTCTGTAATTTCTTCTTGAGCAAGTTTAAAAACATAAATAAACTGGAAATGTCATTCTGTAAAAACACTGTCTTGCTCCAATCTCGCATAAAACAAATTCTAACAGTTCTAACAGCATAATTTTCGATATTTATATGAAACCTTAATTATTTAAGTAGAATTATTTATCAATTTCTTTATCAACAATTGCTTATCTCACATCAAAATAAATAAAACTTATTTATTATAAATAAATAAGTACATAAATAAATAAGCTCTTACATTTATTTTTGAAAAGTTTAGCCTTGAAGATAATTTTCAACCAAGACATGTTCAATACATGGCTGGGTTTCATGCACATCCTTTATTTGTGTCATCTTTAAAGCACATTAAATATTTTCTATTAAATACATTTGTACTGTACCCTCGAAATGTCCATATACAACATATACAATGTCCATATACAATATTTTTCATTTGAACATTTATTATGTAATTTTTATTTTATTTCTTTACTCAATTTTATTTCTATATTGAATTGTGTAATGAGTAAAAAATAGAAATTAATTAAAATATACGTACAAATAAAATGAAAAATGACTTTGAAGATAAGTAAATTTTAGGTGCAATTTGCCAGTTGTCCAGCAGGGGCCCTCATAATTCTGTGTCCTTACGATGCACTTAAGTCTTTACGATTACTCCAGAGTACTCGTAGATCTACGAAAATTTTCAAGCGCAACTTAAGTTACGATGGTTTTGGGAAACAGACCGTAATATTAAGATCATTCGTACAATCATTTTTACGAACTACTTAGGCTTACGATGCTTTTGGGAAACGCAGCCCAGCGTGTCTAAAGCCTTCTTAGAGCTTTACTCTGAGTCAGATCAATTTTGGAAATGTCATCTATTTGCTCTGGATTGTTAAAAGTCAATTCAATCCATCTGGACAATTTATTTGTAAAATCTGAATAGGTTCATGTTGGACAATGACTGTTTACCTTAAAGTTAGCCTTAATCTTTCCTGCGCTTACTGTACTTAAATTTTACTGAATTACTAAATATTAAAATATACCATATCAAAATATACCATACGCAATGTTGATTAATTAACAAAGCACTTTAGCACATGTATTAATCAGTGTGTAAATACTAGATAAATGCACAAGTATTTACTTAACCCATTACAATATAAATTTAACAAATTACTGCATATTGGTAAATGTTGATAACTTTTAAATCTGGAATCTTGCTATTCAGTCTCAGGTTTGAATTTTGTTTGTTGCTTGTGTGATCTAATGTTAAACGATTTGGTAAATAATGGAAACCATAAGGATTAGCTACTGTACCTTTTATATGTAAGCTTTTGTTCCATGTGGCCTTTCAGAGTTTTGTGAATTGAGGTGTAAAAATAATACTGTAGATATATTTTTATTCTTCTACATATTACATCTGCTTGCAATAATCCCCTGCCCCATTCATTTGAAATTTCCTTGCTGTGCCCTTTAGTGTAAATTCACCATTGCATCATCTTAATGCATCAACATAATTTAATTGTTAGGGTTTTCAGTTGTAATGTTGTTTGTAAAAAGTGTTAACTATATATCTAGTAGTTTTGTTATTAATTTATGTAAATTGACTTAAATAACATATATGGTTTCGTCTAGCTACATTCAGTTGACGTCTTTCATCACTGAAAGTCACCGAAACTATGTCTAATAGGACTTATTGCATTCCTGAGCTGAATACTCATTTATACTCATGAATTTGGCCTGAAAATGCAATCACCTTCTCCAAATTGAAATAGCTCCCTTGAGCTAAGCAGATATCTCAATTGACTTTCACAAGTAATACATCCATGAGTTTGGATATAGTCTCTTCATGAAAGTTTAGCTGCTCGATTGTCTGATTCACCTTTAGCTCTCGCATCAGCATTTTGTGGATAAGCCTACCAACATATAACATATAGGCATATTTTGTGAGAAAATGCAATATTAATTCCAGAGAATGAAAAAAACTGCTATTTGTGGATTCTATGTTTATAGTGAGGGAAGGCTTTGGCAAAATGTTGATCTAATTGCTCATACAGTATGTTGACTATTTATATACAGAATAGTGCTGCCATTTAAACAAACCTAATAAAGGAAAATGTTGTGAAAAATTATATGATGACCATATAGAATACACTATACGCTCTTATGAGTACCAATAACTCCCACACATATTATTTATTTATTTTTTTAATAGAGTATTTGCATAATGAAAAGAAAGCTCCATTTACACTAAACAAATCTGCTGGTGTGAATAAAATAAGATGAGATGAGATAGCAGTATACAGACCTGGTCACTGAGCTACAGCAGGCATGAAAGCATCTAGTGGAATGACAAATTCGGAGATAATAAGTGAAATAACGCCGCCTCCCTGAAAAAACCTCAGCAAGATTTGTGAGTGAGTCTCATTACTGAACACGGACACAGTAGAAATTGGCCGAGTGGAATAAACCTTCTCGGCATAAGTATGTATAGACAGTAATTTCCAAGCTAGTTTGCCAATTTCAGGGTGTCTTCATTTTGGCCTTTTAAACAGAACATTCAGCATGCAAGGTCAAGCCACTGAAATTGATTGTTTAAAAGTGAACAGCATGGCATGCACGTCACCACGCAGGCAGAGGAATAATCAGTGCTAGAGGAGATTGCTATCTCTCTAGATTCAATAAACGTAGTCCCGATTACTCTTGTCAGTCACCATGGCAACCATTCATGACAGCTGGCTGGGGGAAATGAGGATGAATATCTGTCTAAAGTCTGAAAGAGACATGCATACTGTAGGCTTTCATACACACCCCTACTGTGAAATACCAGTGAGCATGCTTTTAGTAGGACCACAGGAGACAACTTCTAGACTCTTCCTAGGCAAGCGCAATCTCTTTCCTGCATTCATGAAAATTAGACATGCAAAACTAATCACTGCTGACAGAATCAGGACCTCAATTACACTGCTGGGAAAAGATAGATAAAGAGGTCCGAAGCCACGCACAACACAGGACATTACGAAAGGCTTTGAGAAAAGAAGACTAG
The DNA here is from genome assembly GCA_030522415.1 of Channallabes apus. NCBI lineage: Eukaryota > Metazoa > Chordata > Actinopteri > Siluriformes > Clariidae > Channallabes > Channallabes apus. Next base: position 31,919,730 of record CM060108.1, on the reverse strand, counting down.
GTTTTGTTGAGAAATAGGAATATCTGAGAGGTTGGACACATTGTGAAGACATTTGGCTGGTCCTCATGAAGGGTAAAAAAAACTGTGAGATTAGATATAGGTATAGGTGTGCTTGGCAGATGGGGGTGTTTTTGCATAGAAAAAGTTTGAATGAGCGATGGACTAAAAGTTAGCTAAAGATTACAAAATCTTAATTATAAACGCTTTTTCTATGTTTCTAAGTAAACTGTATAGTTTTGTTATGGTTGTGTTTTCCATATGGAAGAGTTCAAACTTTTCCTTTCCAATAAGTTCAAATTAAAAACTCAAATTGGTGCTACTAATCTCCTCAGCTCTGCCAGTTTCCATCGAACACTTGCCTAATCAACAGAGATATTGGGTTTAGGTTCAGGGGAAGTTGAATTGCCATTTACCTTGCAGGCAGCTTAATGTTTTAATCTCCTTCACTGTAAATGCAACTGTGTGCATGCGTGTATGTGTGTCCAGTCTGCGTATATGAGGGCGTGCATATGGAATGAAGATCTTTGTATGCCAGCTGAGGGCTGGAGTTTATATCACTAGGGGCTTGTCTGTTTGGAAAGATTTGGCAGCCATTTGTGCAACACCCACTCACACAGCCCCAAGGAGAAAGAAAGAGAGAGAGAGAGAGAGAGAGAGAGAGAGAGAGAGAGGGAGGGAGGGAGGGAGGAAGCATAGTAATAATTTCTACTGCTCTGGAGCAAGTAAGGGTGATATGTGAGAAGGAAATGATAGAATTGGGTTAGCTCAAGCTCTTGTGTTAGTTTATGAGTTTCTCCATTTCCAGGGTCTACCATGGGAATTATTCATAGGCTCTGCTTTTTTTATATGACCAATCACCTCTAAGCTAATTTGTTTCTAGTGACACATGCATCGATTTGCCAATAAAACCATCTGCAATTTAAATCATATTTAGAGGGAAAAGTAGTAAGAGCCAAGAAAACACACATAAATACACACGCACACAGACACCTGAAATCAATGACCATATCTGGCATATTCAAGCCTACTAGATAGGCACATAAAGGGTTCTAAACAAGACACACACACACACACAATCAAGTGCAATCAGAGCCGGAATCCTGTAATTACAGCATAAATACTTTGATTATGGTTTTGCACAAATATTACATAAACATACTGAATTTGAACATATTGGTTATCTCAAAGGCTTTAATGCATATCATGATTTTTAAGATATCTTCATGTTAGGGAAACAATATAACATTACTCTGTGATTAGGTTTCTCCAGAATACTATATTTCCATAATAGTGTGTGGGTGTCCATATCTCTACACAAGGCAGCATAAAATGTACACCATTTTAAAAAGAAAATATTAACCAGAGCATTTTCATGACCACAAGGCATTTGCAGGTCGTAGAACAGAAGGAGCTGACAGGCCAGCGAAAGACTGAGAAGAGTGCGAGCACCTCAGGGTCAGAGGTCCTAAATGAAGGTTCATACAGAGTAAGGAACGCTGACTGTGTGTGTGCCAAGCACGGAACATTTTTTTCTTCAGAGAAATGTACACATACTGTAATATCACTGTTGAAGTGTGTGCCTCGTGTACTTTCATATCTGTTACATTTCATGTGTAGGTTCATCAGAAGAAGGCATTACGTAGTCAAACTTCATGAAGTTTATGTGAAACAATTAATGTACAGGATCTCTCTTATTTCATTACATTTGGGACATTTTAGTGGTAAATCTATTCTTAAGGAAATGCAAAGCACAAAGAAGTAGCAGGGAGAACACATAATCAGATGGGTGGATAATTAAATGATTAAGCTTTGACCTAAGAAGGTCTCGCTTTCAAAAATAGTTTACAGATTTCATACCCTCCAGATATGGCATGGTTTTTCAATCATGACTCAGCATTCTTCCATTAGACAGTGGACAAACTGCTGTATTGTCAACGCTTAAGTTACACACAGTGCTGTTTAGACAAACAGGTTGTGTCAGGAGATAAGTGTCCAGTTGAAAAGCTACAAAAATGTCTCTTTAAGTGTGTGTGTGTTTTCTTTCTGCTGTGACTGATTTGATTTTGGCCATGTCAATGTCGCCAACAATAAATGCTACCCTTTAGAGACAGAGGACAATTTTACATGTGGTACTGCCATTGGAGCTCGAGGCTCTTTGTGTGTGTGTGTGTGTGTGTGTGTGTGTGTGTGTGTGTGTGTGTGTGTGTGTGTGTGTGGGTGACAGCGATCTTCATTGTTTCATTTTGACCCTATAAAGATGAGTGTCTTTCTCAACCACTAGTTATTCCTCTCCTTCATTCTTCATTCATTCTAGCCTACTTTTCTTGTATCGTCCAAAATAACAGGGTACTTTTGGATTTCCTCCATTTTTATCTTCACTCACTGCTTAAAATACTATCTAAACGCATCTTTCATAGCATGCGCTAAATCTCTCTCTCTCTCTCTCTCTCTCTCTCTCTCTCTCTCTTTCTCTCTCACACACCTTCAAGGCAGATTTTCCATTATCAAAACAAGCACATAATATTATTGACCTTTAAATCAATATAGTTACATGGATCAAATAAACCCAAACTACAAAATACAAAGTAATTGAGTTGGGATTTGAAGAGCTGCGTGTAAATTAATGAGCTATATAAATTAATTTATAGAATTAAATCAGCTTTGAAGAATTAGCACAGAAATCAAACCAAGTGCAAGAAATGTGGTGGAATAAAATAGAAGTATTAATAAAGTTTGATAGGACAAACAAAAGTAAATTGATGATTGAGTCAAGCTTCTCTCACGCAGCTTGCTCAAGGCTTCCATTACACTTCACTATTTTGTGCGAAAGGCACGGAGGCAGAATCGGGGGTTGTTCTTGTTGCGCCTTTAAGTCAGCAGTAGAGATGACATGAGATCTGTCTGAATGCGAGAGACAGAATTGCAGGGGTTTGAGGTTTTGACGCTTGTAATGTGTGAAACCTGCTACAAGGACTGGTAGAGAACCAGTAAAATCAGTGGCTAACTTTAAAAGTACAAAATGAAATGAGTGTACAGTACTACAGTAGTGGCAGGGAAGACAGAGAAGTCATCAACTTCATCACAGTCTGTGCGGAGTATGACTGATCTAAATGTGCACGGCTAGCAAAAGAACCTCAGCATTCTGTTCACCCCTTATTATATTTTTTAAAGCAACAGTACATATGTGGGGTATTTCTGAGGCATACGGTATGTTACACATTACTAGACCAGAGGTGGAAGGAACCTATGTAAGTACTTTTACCTTGTTACTGTATATTTCATATATCTGTACATTACTTGAATAGTTATATTAATGGGTACTTTTCACTTCCATCCATTTCGACCTCTACATTTACCCTTTTACATTTACCTAACTACATTTCTTCATGGCATTGTGTTTCCCATTCACAGTGGCGTGTGGGAATTTTGCCACCTGCTGACTATCATGTGTAAAGGTGTGTCTTGCCTGTCCTTCAAGACATGCCTAATAACCAGAGGTGGAAAGAGTAATAAAATTTTGTACTCAAGTACAAGTACTGTTACTTCAGTGAAATTTTACTTAAGTACAAGTAAAGTTACCATTATAAAAATCTACTCAAGTAAAAGTAAAAAGTAGCTCATAAAAAAATTTACTCAGAGTAAAAGTTACTGAGTTACTTTTTTATTTTAATTTTTTTTAACAGCGGGGGTGGGTTGAGGCATTCTAGCATAGTTAAAAAAAAGATGAGCAGATAAATCTCAAACTAGTTGTTTTTAACTGAAGGAACACCTTTGCATAATAAAGCTGTTGTTTTTCTTGTGCTTAAAAATCAAAGTGGTCACTTAAATATGGTGTTACGTCCCAGTCTAGGGTCATACAGCAAAAGAATGGTTCAGGGTTCTATTTTAAACTGTATGGAAATGGTGGTATATGGCAGAAAGAACTAGATCCAATCATTAACTGATGAAATAATGTTTGTATATATATATATATATATATATATATATTCATTCATTCATTCATCTTCTATACCGCTTAATCCTGTGTTCAGGGTCGCGGGGGACCTGGAGCCTATCCCAGGAGACTTCGGGCACTAGGCGGGGTACACCCTGGACAGGGTGCCAATCCATCGCAGGGCACACACACATACACACACTCACACACCCAATCACACACTACGGGCAATTTAGGAACGCCAATTAGCCTAACCTGCATATCTTTGGACTGTGGGAGGAAACCGGAGTACCCGGAGGAAACCCACCAAGCACGGGGAGAACATGCAAACTCCATGCACACAGAGACGGGAATCGAGCCTGGCCGGGGAATCGAACCCAGACCCTGGAGGTGCAAGGCGACAGTGCTAACCACTACACCACCGCGCCGCCTTATATATATATATATATATATATATATATATATATATATATATATATATATATATATATATATATATATATATATATATATATATATATATATATATATATATATATATATATATATATATATATATATATATATATATATATATATATATATATATATATATATATACACACACACACACACAAGGAGGAGGAGGATCAGATTCAGCGTGGACCCAGGCCAAAATAATAAACAAAATGGTATTTATATTTAGTTATTTAGTAATATTTAGTTATATATATATTTTTTTGCAGATTACGTGCAAAAAATAAAAAAAACAAAAATACAGGTACCTTCCCGAACTCCCTAAACCAAAAACAGTGAAATTATCTATAAATATATACAAAGACCAACCAAACCAAAGGGACAAAGCAATAATCAAAGTCAATTGGAGGCAAAAAGTCAAAACCGGAATACACACCCAAATATCAAAACACCAAAATCACAACCTCTTTCATCTTCCCGCGTCTCTCCGGTTAATAAATGGTCGCGCTAGTCGATGACGTCACTCAGGGCGGAAGCGACCGTGTGGAAGGTCAGGTAGATGCCGATGTCAGAAAACCTGGAGTGGAGTCTGGAGCGGCGCGCGACCAGGACATGATACACACACGCGAGCGCAACGGGGCATTTATACAAAGCATAATATTTTTATTATTTTATAATTTTCATTCATTCATTTTTTACTCAGTAGCGAATATGACTTAAAATGTAGCGAATTACAATACTTCAAACAAAACGTACTTAAGTAAAAGTAAAATTACAGATTTTTAAAACTACTTAAAAAAGTAGAAATACACAAAAAAGCTACTCAATTACAGTAACGCGAGTAAATGTAATTCGTTACTTTCCACCTCTGCTAATAACATAACAGGTGTTCAAAATCAGTTTTTTACTATGACAACGACTACTGTAAGCTAATACAACCCCTATATATTTGATACTTAAGTACAGTTTAAGGTGAGTACTTTTTAATATTTTTGAAGTACGTGTAGAATTTCTCCTTTTACTCGAATGATATTTGCCCTAGGGAATCCTACTTTTACTCAAGCACAGGAGTTGTGTATTTTGTCCACCACTGCACCAGAAACAGACATTATTAGTACACATTATGCCTCTTCTGAATCTGGAACAATTGTGTGCTTCTTTTTTTTTTTCTTTTTGGCTATTTTCTTCCATTTCTCTTTATTTCCTAACATACTCTGTTTTCATTTGCCTTTCTATTTTATCCTTCCCATCATTCAGTGCACTGTTTTAATCCCTAACCTTATCCCTCATCTGTTCATGACCCATTCCTGATTTTCATTCACTCATCAATCCAATCTTTTGTGCAGTTTAGCACAGCATTTACAAGATACCCAGAGCCTGCGATGTACAAAGGGTGGGAGAATGAGATAGAAAGAGAGAAATGGGGGGGGGGGGGGGGTATCTTCTAATGTCACCACGTAAGAACTTCTGTTACAGTACATGTACTCATGTTCATGTACTCACCAAAGCGTTACAATGGAAGCTGAAAAGCTTTGATATAAACTGTATAAATTGTATTAATACATAAAATGTACTTACGACCCCCCCCCCCCCCCCCCGCACACACACAATAAAATAAAAATACATTTTCAGACTGAATTTTCTGAAATGAACTAATAATAAGTAATACAAATTTTTCACAGTGCTACATACCACATAAAAACAAACAAACACTCACCCCACCCTCTCATCTACTCACATTTTCAAACTATCTGAGAAATGTTTAAATACTGCTGCACATTGGTCTATGATAGTGCAACATGTAATCATCATTTAGATGTAATGTATTTCAGCAATGATTAAATGTGCATGTTGAACTTACAGTACCAGTCCTCCAGTTGAAGGGTCAACTGTTACTCGAGTGCTGCTAATGACTGGCTCTTCAGATAATTTCCAGTTAACACGCTCAGTTTGATGCACATTAGATAATGAAGAACGGAGGTCAATGTAACATTATGAATGAAGTCAGTAATGCTGTAGATATTAGATTAACCCTTTCAGCATACTTTTCCTACGCTTCTATGGTTCTCTGTGATACAAATCTATTTTTAAATGCCCTAACCTACTTTGAAAAGATAATTGGTCACGCAGTGGTTAGTGGTTAGCACTGTCGCCTCATGCCTCCACAATTGGGCACTCAAATCTGGCCTCCGGTCTGTTTGCAATGAGTTTGTATGTTCTCTCTGCGCTTGGTGGGTTGCTTTGAAGTACTTCAGTTTCCTCCCACAGTCCAAAGACTGTTTAATTGGTGTTTCCAAATTGTCCATACCCCAACCACCACCTGACTCCCATCCAGAAAGGCAGTGTGGTAAAGGGATGAAAAAAAAATGAATGAATGAGTGAATGAATACAAAATAAACACACACAACACATACTCACAAAGTGTGAGCTGATTTACTAACAAGGTCTGTGGAGGATTGCATCTTTTATGTGCTTTCTGTTCTGCTTTGTTTATGGTGTTTATAACTAATTCAGCAAGACCAGTGTAAGAATGTAAAAGATGTTGTGAATGAAGTACAGTAAAGTATGCCATAGTAAACAATTCAGAAAGTTCCTTAAAGTTGTCATGTTTTTCCTTGGGGTTTTTTTTTTTTTTGCCGTTCTTAGGATCGCCACATTAGATCAGTTTTTTTTTTTTACTGGCCGGATACCTTTTCTGTCTCAACACATCCATTTCTCCAGGACTGGGACTGGGACGGGCCAGGGGTAGCTCAGTGGTTAAGGCATTGGACTATGGTTAGGAAGATCCCAGGTTCAAACCCCACAACCACCAAGTTGCCACTGTTGGGCCCTTGAGCAAGTCCCTTAACCCTCAACTGCTCAGATGTATAATGAGATAAAAATGTAAGTCGCTCTGGATAAGAGCGTCTGCCAAATGCATAAATGTAATGTAAATTGAATTAGAATTTTCAGTGGCTGGGTACTGTATTTGGGCATAGAGTTAAGGGCATTGCCAAAGGGCCTAACAGTGGCACCCTGGTAGTTGTGAGACTCAAACCCCAAACCCTCTGGTCAATGGCCCAGAGCCTTAATGGCCTGAACCATCACTGCCCCCTGCTCAAAATGTTCATAAATATCATAAATACCAGACGGTTGGAGAATATTTAATTCTATATTAAATAGAAATTATTCACGCATTCTCAAAAATATTTTCATGCAAATCTTTAATACCTTTTTAACAAAGCTCACCCAGGGCTTAAAGTCATAGCATATTTTGAATAGCTTCTTAACTTTTCTTACTGCATTTATTCAGTGTTACATTGTACACTAACTGTCATAAGTTTGGACACATTCTAACTCAACAATCTTACTTTAGTTGTATTATTTTCTACATTGTAGAACAATCCTGAAGGTGTTATAATCTTACTGTATGCGGTAACCTCTTCTGAACAGTTGATATTGATGTTGATGTGTCTTCTATTTGAGCTTGTGTCATTCATGTCAGCTCTAATCTGAGGTGCTATTAATGGATGATTCTCAGCAGAGGACAAAAGTTTGGTCTACCTTTCATATGCCAGTCCTCATGACAGCATCATCATAGCATTTGATGGTTTTTGCTTCTGGACTTGAAAATATTGCCTTTGCAAGTTCTTTTAATGCTTTTAATGATGGACTGAGCTTCATGTTCTAAAGTGAGAATGGACTGTTGTTTGTTTGGTTTTTATTTAAACCTCTGACTTTTACTGTACCTTACGTCTATAGCCATTTTTACTTTTAAATTTTGTTTAAAGCTTAGATAATCACATTAATTGTATCGCCAAGAAAGGACTTCATATTCATATGAAAAATCTGCTCAGTAATCGGATCTAAAGGCATTCACACACACACAAAACACACACACCTTCATGCCATGATACAACTTAGTATAGCCCATTCACTACTGAGGTGAGCGGTAAGAGCACGGCAAAAAGTAGTTTTACATTCTTACCACTATTATTGTACTGTATGTATCTCTAGGCAAGGAGAAGGGACAGTCATCTTAAGTTTCTCTCTATGTCTCAACTTATTCCACTTTAAAATAGTCAGGGGTTAGAAAGGGATTTGGGATTCAGCCTTGTGTTTGAAGCTGGTTATTTTTGTAGCCTGTGTTAGCCATGAACAAAGTGGTTACGTGAGTCATGAACCTGTCAGCATACTGGCAGAAACTCACACTCACGTACAAAAGATTGAAACATGGATGTAGGATGGAGACAATTCAGAATGACCTTAGAAGCCATTACTAAGAAGACGAAGTTTTGTTTAAGATGGAATAATGTTATAAAAAATTTTTTGACTGGAATTGTTAGTATGTCTGGTTTTGTGTGTGTAGGTGTGTGTGTGTGTGTGTGTGTGGTGTTGATCCATCATTGAATCTCTTAATGGTATGCGGTAGTTGACCAAACTGACCTATTTTCACTCACGAGCAAAAGGAAACTGGAGAATCTTAAGGCAACCTTCATTGACACAAGGAGAACAAGTGGAACTCCACCAACGCCACCAACTGCTACTCACTCACAGAATAAAAAGGGTCTATATAAAAAAAAGGGGATTGCCAGTTAACTGAATATCCCTTTTTTGCATAAACAAACTGCATCCCTCTGATTCAATAGACAGAAGGCTAAATGGGGCAAAGCTAAATGTTACTGCCAGCACTGCCAAATTACGTACCACTGTGTGCAAGGTCCTTAACCCCATTTGCTCCATGCTTTCCCAGTACTCTAACCACAACTTTTTAACTGAGATAAAAAAAATATAAATAAAAAACAAAAACACTATGCTGTAACATACAGTACGTGGGACAAATAATTGAATATTAATCTTAAATGCTCCAAAAAACCACATGGAATGAACATTCAAGTCATTCCTAATGAATCCTGTTATCACAAAATGCAATACAGGCTAGATCACTAACAATTAATGATTAATGCAAATGTGCATGCAAGTATGTCCAAAAACAAAGCACATATACCATTATAATATGCCTCATGTTTGTGCACATGGGACCACATGGTGCCTGGGGACTCACACTGCCCCCTGCTGCACGAAAGCCATGTCTGGAGGAGTGCACATAAAATGGCAGGATTCCCTGTCAGCACCCTAAGACCATCATCTTGCCAAGTTTCATCAAGGGATGAAAATGGAAAATATATCTATCCTGTCTGCTGCAGTTCCTCAATATTATTTTTCTCTGGGTCTCCATCTCTTCCTGTCATCTGTCCTCTCTTCCGCACCTGCCAACTTCCCTAATGTCATTTCAAAGGACGTCACATACAAATTTGATTCTCATAGGAGGGAATGACTTATCAAAAGTGACAGCTCACGCTTTATCAGCAGATGTGAATTGTGTACACACAGACACACAGGCACACAAATAAGTTTAGAAGCACTACAGGTTCTCTGACCTAGGACTATGTGAGAGAGGGATTACAGATTAGACCCCCACCTAGTGATTACGTGTGTGTGTGTGTGTGTGTGTGTGTGTGTGTTTGGTGTTGACAGGGCACAAAAATCAACACAGGTTAATCTCCATAAAGAAAAGATTTTCTCAGAGTGCAGCAAGAGTGATTTTCATTTGCACTCCTGAATATCTAAATGTCAATTCCACCTTCTCACATCATTTATCCACTGGGACGTTATGACACACGCTGTAAGACTTTAAACCTCTTAACAGTGTTGCTTCAGTTTTATGTAGTACTCATCAAGCGTGTTCTCCGTACCACCGAACATCAAACATACACATGGCATTCTTCGCTTCTGTGTCTACAAGCTGCGCGAATACATCAGAAACTTCTGTCTGAGACAGCAGGGGGGGGGGGGGGATTTCTTACACTCACCATGAATCTTTGTGTAAGTTTAGAAAGAAGTGGTTTGGAGTTTCTGAAGGGTCTGAGACATCAGGATGTCATGAGATTGCACAAAGCGTCTAGGAATATAATCCATGGTGAGGTATGACATCATTAGAGATGTCTGCAGAACAGGGCATGATTTTCCCTGCACTACAAATTACACTGTTTACTGCTTTCTAGAGCATGCATGCACAGCACACACACATGAAAACACTGATACCACTGCCTAGCCAAAAAGGTCTCACACACAAATAATCCATTCAACTGCAATGTGGTGGCAAATTCCTGTTTGAGAATGATTCCTCATGCTCCGAGAACCATTCCCTTATAGCTTGGGTCCTGGAATAAACTTGTGCCATCAGGGAAGAAAAAACACATTTATGTGATAATCTAGATCATATCAGATCAACACAATGTTGCTGAGCCTAGACCTGACCGACTAAAGCAACCTCAAGTCATAACACTGCCTTCGCCTTTTACAGTGAAACTGTAAAAGTTTTTTCCAAAAAAACGTTTAAACGATCAGTTCCAGTCATTTCAAACCTCCTCACCAACTCCCACTGCGTTTTCTTTGCTTGATGTAAGGCAATAATTTGACTCTCCTAATATGGCAATCTTTTGAATATCTGTTCTTCTTTTATCAGCTCCGTACGCTCACAAAAATGAAACCTTTTCTCACTGATAAGACTCTAGAGATGGCCATTCATGCTTTCGTTACAACCCGCCTTGACTATTGCAACTCTCTTTATTATGGTATTTCTAAATCTCAAATCACCCGTCTTCAACTGATTCAGAAAGCCGCTGCTAAATTTCTCTTGAAAAAGAAAAAAAGGGATCATGTGACTCCGCTTTTGAAAGCCCTTCATTGGTTGCCTGTTCAATTCAGAATTCATTTAAAAATTTTACTATTTGTTTTTGAATCGTTACACCAGCAAGCACCCATCTACTTATCTGAATTGCTGCACCATCATACCCCCATGAGAAGTTTGAGATCCTGTGACCAGAACCTCCTCTTAATCCCACATTCCAGACTTAAGCGTAGAGGTGAACGTGCTTTTTCGGTTATTGGGCCTCGTCTTTGGAATGACTTGCCAATTGATATCCGAATGGCTCCTAGTTTGACTATTTTTAAATCCCTTGTCTTCCCTGGCCTACTAGGCTCTACTGTGCCTATTACGTTTGTGTGTGTATTGTGCATTTTTAGCCTTTTTATGGTGTTATGATGTGGATGTACAGCACTTTGGGCAGTCTCGCGACTGTTATAAATGTGCTATATAAATAAACTAAACCTAAACCTTCTCCTCTGTGGCTGGAAGCAAATGTTTATCTTTTATCATTTTATTATGATAGTATACTGAATATACTATCATAATATCAGTCAGCTATGATAGGGGGAACAAATGTTTTAATTTTCATGTATTTTCATGTACTAAATGCTTTCATGAAGCGCAGACCAGGTTGAGAAATACAGAGCAAGAGAAAACAGTGTGAAGGCGGGAGATGAAAGGTTAGAGAAAGAACAACAGGGCACTATGCAAACTTTGAGATTGAACTGGTGCGTGAAATTTTTTAAGTGTTGTAAAACAAGTTAATCCCTAATAATACTTCTCAGTAAGTGTAAATCTGTGTAGGCAGGAACAATTTGTTACCTAAACTGAAAAACACAGATTTAAAAAATGGACTGACTCACTCACTCGCTCATCTTCCCATTCCAGGAGGCACAGGGCACGAGGCAGGGTACACCCCGGACAGGGTGCCAATACATCGCAGGGAATACACACACGCACACACATACTCACTCGCACACTACGAGCAATTTGAGAACATCAATTAGCCTAACCTGCATATCTTTGGACTGTGGGAGGAAACCGGAGTACCCGGAGGAAACCCACCAAGCACAGGGAGAACATGCAAACTCCATGCACAGAGAGATGCGAATCGAGCCTGGCCGGGAATCGAACCAGGACGCTGGAGGTGCAAGGTGACAGTGCTAACCACTACACCACCGTGAAATGGACAGACATCTATTATTATTATTATTATTATTATTATTAATTATTATAAATAAAATGCTTATAAACTATAGAATTTATATACAAAATATATAATGTATGTACATTTTATATATTGTTCCTTTTTTCGTCTTGTAGCCTCTCATGTTAATCCTATATCTGCAGAAAAAAATATATACTTGTTCTAATCACTGACAATGAGACTGAATAACATTTGTAATGTTTCTGTGCCTATTGCTTGGGCATATGGAAAATATTTGATAATTATACACATTAAGTACTGAGAATAATTAGTAGATTACATAAATGACTACAACTACACTGATCATGCTATGTGGGTGTAACTGAGATCCTCCTGATATTAGCACCTGAGAGAAAGTACTGTGTGGTCCTGCAAAAAGGCAGAGAGAAAAAGGGAGAGAGGTGCAAGCAGGGGATTATGGGAAGGAGAAAATGAAACAAACAGGCTAGAGTCAAAAGGGATGAGTGGGAAGATAATGATGAAGATGATAAAGGATGGTAAATAGATTATAAAGTCTGATAGAATGATGGATATACTGAAAACCATAATAAAAGAGTTTAAGAAGTCTGCCTCATTTTGAGCTCAGTGATCCCTCCTTTTACGTTTTCCTGTGCCTGGTATTGCAGGGATTGATAAATAAAAGCTGTGGATTTAGTCACACGGAGAACACATCCCCCTGAAGGGTTAGCAGACAACCCTAGTATTAGAATGTCATTAAATGCCCTAGCTGCACAAATTGGAGGGGGGAAAAATAATGATGTGTGTGTGTGTGTGTGTGTGTGTGTGTGTGTGTGTGTGTGTGTGTGTGTGTGTGTGTGTGTGTGTGTGTGTATGTGGGAAAGTGTACCTGCTTGGCAAGTTTAACTGAGTCAGATGTGAGTCTGTCTCTGAGATGAGGGTCTAGTTGAGCCGCAGGAGCAACCTCCACCACCTTCTGATGACGTCTCTGAATGGAACAGTCTCTCTCATACAGATGTATAACATTTCCGTACTTATCACCTGGGTAAGGAAGAGCAAGAGGACACAGGTAAAGGATAAAGAAAACCAAACAAATTGCTTTTAAAAATCCTAGTTCTTGACCCTGGTATTTCAGACACTTGTGTGGTATTGTAAGCACTGTTCCTTTTGAGTTTGCTGAGATTTTGCAGACTCCTACAGAGCTAATCACTGTGCAGGGATCTCATCTTGTCAATACGATAATAAGGGTGCAGGAAAAGGGGCTGCTATTTGTGTCTCGCTCACTCACACTTAGATTTCATAGACAGAGAATCCTCCACATGGTGGACATCATTAAAAAAAAAAAGGTCAAAACCTGGGTTCTGATTTTCCCATGGAATTGATTTACATTTATTTCTTTTTATTATTTTTTTAAGCTTAAAGCATTCATTTATCTTTGTTTTTGAGCCGTACCCAGAAACCAATTCAATCCAATTTAAGTCATATAGTGCTTTTAAGAATTCACATTCTCACAAAACAGCATAACAAATATCTGGATGTAGATTTACGTCATTAATATTTTTTTTAATGAAACCCCTCTCTGATATGATATGGTGAAATCCAAAAATGGAATGATAGGACTCTTCTAGGCGACATTTATAAATCATTACAGTACTGTATACAGGTCCATAAGAGGAAAGTCAAGACCATTTTTTAAACTAAGTGTGCTTGGATGAGCATAGACCAGGCTTTAGGATTACAGTGAGAGTTCTTAGACTGCTGTAAAAATACAGTATTCAAGTTTATCTTGGCCATAATTTTGTTTTGTGCGACGTAGAAAGCTACAGTGGAGCCATTCACACAAGTGCAAAGTGAGCCATAAGTACAGAAGCCAAAAGCAGAAGAAGACTATCAGGATAAATCAGGCATGCTCGGATGGTGAGACGAGTTACAGCAGTAGAAGTGTGTCAAGATCAGGCACCAGCATTCCATCAGGCAGCTAAGTGACCAGTAAATCATCTCAAAAATGCATTGCTATAAAATGTTTAATGTAACAGTTAAATTCTCAGCATGTCACACACTTACACAAATGTCTTAACCCTTTTGTGAAGATGTTACTCATACTTTTTTGGTGATGTGACACTGAAATTTTTATGTGTCCGTATCTTTTGAGTTTGTAATCCTAGAAAACAAACTATTACTGTATAGACTTGAACTAGAAGATGTACGTCACAGAACTATTCAAAAGTCTTGCACCCCGCTCATTTCTTCATATTTTTAATTTTTCAATTTTATTTATATAGCGCTTTTAACAATGGTCATTGTCTCAAAGCAGCTTCACAAAAATGAAAGAAAATTTACAAAAAATGAAAGAATTTTTTTTAGAAAAGAAAATAATTGGAAGTGTGTATGTGTGAGAAAAATGTGTCTAGATAATAATGAGATGAATGAATGACGAATTAAATGTCTCTGATGAGCAAGCCAAGGGTGACGGCGACCCAAAGAGTCAGACCTTCGGACTTTTTTGGCTCTCATTTCCAGTCCAGTCCTTGTAAATCACCATTTTCAGAGGAAAGTGTTTTTGTTTGCTAAGCACCACATTGAATCCATTGAATCACTCAAGGAAAAAATAAAGTAACTTAAGGCTTGAACAAGTGAGAAACAGATAATTAAGCAGGCCAGTGATTAGTACAGTATACTGGTGATGCTGAATGCTACAGTAAGTGGATAGAAAAGATGAGAGGGGAAATGAGGCTGCTGCTGAGGTTGCTACATAAATAACAAATTTATTAAATTGCATTTTCAGGCACTTTGCAGCCTCTTGCAGTATAACATGTATTCCCATTTCTTGAATTTAATCTACATTTAAATTAATACAACGAAAAGAGGGGTGGTTCAAGACTTTTGGGGTGGCTTAGCAGTGCACACGACAAATTGGTTAGCACCCAATGTGCAATGCTTAATATACAAAAAAGCTTAGAGCCCAAGTCAAACACATAAGAGCACAAAAAAGCCTATTCTAAAAGTCTTCTTAATCCCCTCTGACAATATTCAGGCCAGGCAGTACAACATTTCGTGTCCTTCAACCAGTTTAAGGAGACAAGTACTGGCTTAAAAAATATATAAAAATTAAAAAAAGCACCACGAGTGCTACTTTGCATCACTGACACTGTGTGTCGTTGTTCATTTAAAAATAGTGCACTGCTTTCACCAAAAAAGTGTGTTCTCCCATAACAAGCTTTATTCACTGTTAAATGTATCATATAAAGTGAGCACCAGGCACCAGAGGAACAAATCACGCTTAATGAATGAAAATACTCCCACATAATGGCTGGAATATGCCAGCGTCAAGCTAATAAATCATAGTAAGAGGAATTAACACAGACACACACATACAGTACACACTCTTACTCACCTAGAATTTGCACCTCAATGTGGCGGGGTTTCTCGATGAACTTCTCAATGAACAGAGCGCCGTTTCCAAAAGCAGCCAATGCCTCAGAGAATGCCCTCTGATAATTCTCCTCTAACTCCTGTAGAAAAAACATTATGATTCATATATGCAATTCCTTAAACATAGACATGAAAGTGGAGTAAATGCTCAGAAGAGGATTTGTTTTAGGAGGCTCTGCTGTCTATGATGCATTTAAAAAATACATGATAAGCTTTCAGTACTGAAACATCTGCATAAATTTATCTCCCTTTCTTTCTTACCGAGCCAAGGTTATTTCACCCTCTTGCAGGTGTATTAATGACATTAATACTGTTTAAATTATTCATATAATGGTGTTACATTTGTTACAATTTGCCCATATGCTTGTTATGAGTTATGAATAAATTATTAGGCAAAGTGTATGAGAGTATAACAGGGATTAATAGACAGGATTATAAAAAAATAAATAAATACATTGACCATACAGGAGGAAAGAAATTCTAATATTCTGCTGGATAGCCACCACACTTATCATCACAAATATGAATATACAGTAAGACATATCCACACCTCATACTCCCTGACCACCCGCATGCCACGGCCGCCTCCACCATAGGCTGCTTTGAAAATAATGGGAAAACCGTAGGTCTTAGCAAACTCCTGAGCCTCCTGTAGGGAGGAGATTGGCGCAGCTGTGCCTGGCACCACTGGAACACCTACACACATATAAATAAGCAGGCTTTTAGTATATCTTGGACATATACAGTAGGTGATTTTTTCTTTCTGCTAAGGCAAAAACATCCTACCAGCTTGGATGGCTATTGCTCGAGCCTCAACTTTATCCCCCATCTTGCGCACGACTTCAGGACTTGGGCCAATGAATCTAACCCCTGAATCCTCACAGGCCTGAGCAAAATCAGAACGCTCTGACAAGAATCCATATCCTGGATGGATGGCATCCACATTATTCTCCTGCAAAAAAAAGAAGACAAATGAAAAGAGAATAGTGAGAATGTAAAAAAGGCTTAAAAATGGAAATAAGAAAAGGTGTAGGAAATAAATAGCATGAAAGATAGAAGACGTGCGTCAGCTCTAATTAGTCCGAGAGTATGCAAAGCAAAAGCGAAATTTATTAAAATACCAATCGGGGGTAATTGGAAGCCAGCCTCCCTGTGTTGACTGAGCGTGTGCTCCCCATGATAATGGATTATAAGAAAGAAGCCCACTAAATCACTTTCACAAAATAAGTCTGGATGGATTATGTATGGAAAACTCTCTGACTCTTTCTCTCTCTCTCTCTGTGTGTGTGTGTGTGTGTGTGTGTGTGTGTGTGTGTGTGTGTGTGTGTGTGTGTGTGTGTGTGTGTGTGGTACCTTACTGGTAGAGTCATAGATAAGCTCCTTGTCTGATATATGAGCTGTCTACTCTAAAAATTATACAGAAATCACTGAAGGCCCCATCTGTGTACCAATGTTTAGAAGTAAATGGACCCTGAAGGTCTGACCAGGCCCCTGTTTTCATTAACCTTAGCTTTGAAAGATTGCCATTTATCCATATTATCTCCATGCTAAAATTACAGAAAAAAACACCCGCATTTTACAATCACTGCAAGAGAAACCACAAAAGATTATTTCCAAAGCTAGCATAACATTCACCTGCTGGCACAAAAGTCTCTTTGTCTCTTAATAAAGCACAGCCTGAACCTTGTGTTCATTTAGAGAGACCCAGCACTCAATATAATTGACTCGAGTCTTCACATCCTGAACTCAATTAGCACACAATTCTCATGGTGCAAACATTATGAAGCAAAACTTTTCACAGCAGTATGAATGTAGGATTGGTTAAACACTTCATATGATTGCTATAGAGCAGTCTATTGAAACTGTGCAGAGCTGAAGAGGAATAACGCAGTGTAGGGAAAGAAAGGACATGAAAGGCATAAATACAGTATAGAAATATAAATACATACTGTATATCCAATCAAGGTTAAAACCAGATATTAAACTTGGCCTAATACTAATTTGCCAGTGCCTTTGCATACCAGTTTACACAATGTTAGCTACCAAACATATAGTGTGTTAGGATGGTGTTTAGCCACAGCAAGCTGCTAGAACAGCTTCAGTCCATCTTGGCATTGATTGTCAAGAACTGGATTGTAGGAATACAGTCAGGCTCCACCGCACACCCCCAGGTACCAACACATACCCCTGAGGTCTTGTGGAGTCAATCCCTGGGGGAACAGTGCCACCTCCATGCCACCTACACAATATCAGGCATAATGTTTTACATTGTAATGTTGTGGCTGGTTGGAGTATACCTACAGTACTGTATGGAATAAACCATATATTAGACAGTAGAAAACTTATTCACGTCTCGGTAATCTGAGCATTCATTGCTACTTTTTTCTCCTTAAGCTTTGTATGTACT
This sequence comes from Channallabes apus, assembly GCA_030522415.1. Lineage (NCBI taxonomy): Eukaryota > Metazoa > Chordata > Actinopteri > Siluriformes > Clariidae > Channallabes > Channallabes apus. The sequence goes on along the minus strand of CM060108.1, from coordinate 31,901,645 downwards.
ATAATTTTGGGGAGATTTTAATTGTAGCTCAACATGCAGCACTATTTGTTGCGCAGTTATCAATGGCTCATATGATATTTAACTGCTGGCCATTTGGGTTGGAAATCTGTTAATAAAGTGTAAGCCAACATTTGCAAACTGAGCTGTCAAAATGCATAGTTTTGCCAGTATTGGAAAGTGAACAAGAAAAAAAATGTGTTTGGTAAATGTATTTTGTAGAAAAGCAATGAAAAACTTATTTACTGTTTGGTCCATGTGGAGTGCTGTGTGAAGAGTTTTGAAAAAGTGAACATGGATCTGAACATTTCAAATGACGAAAAAAGCAAAAAAGCAATAGCATGGCTGTAAACTGTACTGTAGATTTGTGCTTGATTTCAGGGTCAACCCACAAGATTGTATCTTTGCTGATTAAGGAGAACTAAACCTCAACAAATAATGGAAAATATTGACCACCAGGTCATTGTGGTACAATGTACCCAGGAGGAATGGCTGTGTGTGCTGCCATGAGCCAGTATGGGTCTATACACCACAGCTCACTTTAATCAATGATATATATTTCATCAAGATCAGAGCAGGAAAAACAGTCTCGCTATGGTGTTATTTCAGATAATGTACAGTACTAACAGTGCTGTGATAGTGGATAGCTGTTCCTTGACAAAAAAAAGTTACTTCTCTCCTGTTTAGCTTTAATTAACCCCACAGAGGAGCAATTGTGTGCATTGAAGTGGAAATTATATGACAGAAATCCATATGAGTTGTAAAACCTTTTTTCCTAGAAGGCACGAGGGGATGTTGCGTTAGAGTCGTGCCACAGCAATGAACGCAAAGCAGTTGAAGTTTCCCACATCCCCTGCTGTTTTTATAGATCAGTGCATTTTTAGTTTGGTAATTATAGTTACCAGTTATAGGGAAAATTGGAGCACCGTGTTCAGAAAATGTGTGGTCCATTTCTGTCTTTGTGACAGAGAAAATGGTGGTGTTAGGAAAGATAAATACAGAGATAGACAAGCAGTAAAACAGGGTGTCAGGGCAAGTCAGAATGACATACAGACAGGGAATCATCATGAAGCATTCTCATACTTTATATTAGTAGTGATGTACAAATGTTGCGCTCCATTCTGAACTGATGAGGCATACGCAGCGTTTTTGTTGTTGTTTGTTTGTTTGTTTGTTTGTTTTGGAAAAAGGAATGCCCTGTGCAGCATTTTCTAGGGGTTTACAAAAGACATTACACGGGAAAAAGCATTTACTTCAAATAGCCCTTTTTAAAGGTCATTGCTGGAAGGAGCCACTGATGGAGTCTTCACTCCAAAGATTCAGCAGCAGGAATTCAAAACACTAGCATTGCTTACAGTAAAAGAAATAGCCATAAGCAATGTTGGGGTAAGTTAGCAATTTAGTGGTGTCATACTGTATGTTTATAATTCACGTACTCTATATACACACATACTGTACAATGTGAGAAAGTGTTTGTATTGCTAAAGATCTGCTCTTTAGACTCCCAGGCTGGGGGCACAACAACATTCCTGACTCTTGTACAGTAACTACATATAGTCAGGTCCATAATTATTTGGGCAGAGAAACTAAATTATTTGTCGGTTCAATACCACACTCCGATTGACGTTTAGACTTTCAGCTTGAAATCAAGAGTTTAATTAAAATATTGTCTACTGTTCAGAAATTGCAGTCACTTTTACATAATACCTTAATTTTCACAGGCTCTAAAATATTTGGACAAAATAAGAGAAATATACATTATAAAGTTTTTTTTCTTCTTTTTTTTTTAATACATAGAAACAAGTAAGAAGCCAATTTCCTCCCTTGACAGGCTTCCTGAGTTTCCTCCCTTTATACACCTAGCTGCCTTTGGTTGCTAAGTGTTAATGGGTCCTTCTACCTCTTGTAAGTGAAAAGCATGCTCAATTTAGTTTAACAGGCACTTACTCTGCCCCTTAAGAACATTTCATTTCTTTTACTTAAGAAGCTCTGAGGTCACTGCTGTATGTTTCGAGTCATTATACATATGTACAGTACCATGCAGCATTTCACACAATCCAAGCAAGTAACGCTTTGGATCACAAGTCCTAATCCTGATCTTTCTTTCTATTATTATGAGTTAATCTTGCACCTTCTGTAATTGGACAGACTTTTTAGAGGTTTTCTGGCAAAACTTAAAATATCATAAGTAATATTTACATTCATGAAGGCACTGCATGCCTGTAGGCTTTGACAATGATACATCAATGTATCTAGAGTACTCTTGACTTGCATAGATGTCTTGAAGTTGTTTTTCTTTCCATTATTTACCAAGGAAATGCGTTATCCACTTTTGTTGCCTTCTTTGTCCTTTAAGCCATTTATCTGGCCTTGCTTGTACATTTATTCTTTTTAAGAATGTACACAATTGTTTCTGCTAGGTCACTGATAGGTCTATTTTGTAGATAGAAAAGAGACAAATAACAACCACCCATCAAACCACTTTATAGTCAGAAGTCCAATTACTTTTGAGGCTGTGAAAATGGAGGTTTTGGCTAAAATATATTTAAGTTGTACTGAATTGAAAATCTACACTTCGATCACTTTTTGAATGCTTAATTTGTGTTAATTGCTATTGAATAATGATAGGATAGGCAGGCAAATAATTAAATAAACTAGATAATAATTAGATTATGTGACAAAAATCCAGGAAGCAGAGCTGGAGGTGCCAGAGCTGAAGATGCTGCGATTTGCTTTGGGAGTGACAAGGATGGACAAGATTAGGAATGATTACTGCATATTAGAGGGACAGTGCAGGAAGGGAGGTTTGGGGACAAAGTTAGAAAGGCCAGATTTAGTTGGTTTGGAGATGAGCATATGAGGGATCAGGGGTATATTGGGAGGAGAATGCTACAGATGGAGCTGCCAGGCAGGAGGAGAAGAGGAAGCAGGTTTTTGTATATGGTGAGGGAGGACATGCAGGAGGTTGGAGTGACAAGGGAAGATTTGATAGACAGAGCTAGATGGAGATAAATGGTCCGCAGTGCTGACCCCTAACGAGAGCAGACATAAGGATGACAGAACCATTTTTTTCTTTGAAAAATGAAATTTAACTGAATGAAACTGAATGTTTAGAGGGGGAGCCCTTTTAAAACTTGCATAACCTTCAGAGTAAGAAGCATACAGTCACAATGACTTCAAACTGGTCTGCAGCCAGAAAGACCTGCCTCACCTTGGCCACTTTAATGATGTCAGGTATATGCAGATAAGCAGCGACAGGGGGCAGCCCTTTGCCAATCAGGTAAGCCTCATCTGCTTTCTGTCTGTGCATCTGGCCTATATCCTGCTCAGAGTACACAGCCACCGTCCGGATCCCCAGCTCTGTACATGCTCGGAATACACGGATTGCTATCTCACCTGGACACAATAGAGAACACCCAGATATTAAGAAAGAAACAGAATTTAAGATTCTCACCTACTGTTACATCAAAATAAAATGTGAATGAAAGGATAATTCTAGTCCTGCACATCCTAAAGGATGTGACCAGTGACCTCACCTCTGTTGGCTACCATGACCTTTTTGATTGGCCGGTATTCAAGGCTCTGAGGTGAAGTGTGGGCAGAGCGAGATAACAAGCATGCTCTCCGGATAGAGAGCATGCCCAAGCCATGCCTCATTACTCCCAAATACAAGACCATCCTGAAAGAGAAGGGGGTTGATAAGAACAGAGGCATCTTTCAGTAAGACAGAATGAAATATAAAACTAAATGATGTGAGAGATGGGTCATGGTCCATAGATGTACATAGAGGACAAGGACAATACTGATCAAATTACTTGACAATATAACTTACATAAATGCTCAAGACTAAACTAATAACCCACAAAGTTTTATGACACCAGTGTAAGTGATGCCATGTTCTTCTTTTTCTCCATTGTTTATACTATCCACCATTACAGCTCCTACTGCCTTAGGAGAGCACGATTGCTTCAGTAAGTGTGTGGGTTCTGCCATCTTATGGATCTGAACAGTACTGCCATATAAATATTACATTCTGTCAATGTAAAAACCAAGTTTCATTAGTCCACACAAATACAGTGGATTCAATATGCATTGATAATAAAAAATCATGTCAATATTATATTGATGTAACAAATTATGTACTGTATATAAACACATTGCCTTCCACCTTTCCCCATTATACACTAAATCACCAGTTAAACAACTCCAGAAGCCAAGCAACAGCAATGGAAAGCACTATACACTTACATCATAATGTATAAATAAAATAATCAACCTGTTGATCAATCTTATGCAATGCACAAAAACAGTTGATCAGTAGGGTGCAATGCTTGTGCAATGCTTGGGGATGTTTTCATATGAAAACAGTATTCGGTGTTACACAGATAAAAATTGGTTCTACTGTATTATGTGCCTTGGCTCCTCTAATGGTTTCTTTTTAAAGTTTCTTCTTGCCACGGTTATCACTTAATTGCTCATTAGGGAATTTTTGGTGGTATTTGAATTATAGGCTCATTATTATTCAAATGGATTTAAAAAATAAAGTTTCTATGTAATTAAAAAAGACATTTCTTAAATATATGTGGCTGTGTTTATATATTTATTTTATTGTCATATTGCACATTTTGCACAAATCATCTGAAATGTTTTAAACCCTCATAATAAGAACTAATTTAACACACCCCATACCCACTCACACAGTTGTAAAGTCTGTAGTTTCATAAATTTTCTGATTATGTGCCTATGTCATGTATTTGACAGTGTGACAGGTGACACTAAATACATCGTGTTGAAGTTCAAGAGTCACATGGTCAAACACGCATACACATGTACATGCAACAACCTTAAGACCTGCCCGAGCAAGCTCCCTTCGTTTCAACTGCACATATAACGTGGCTAATGAATCTGAAGTCGTGTCTCAGCACAGTCACAGAGCATACCTTATTAGGTTTTCAAAAGAGCACACCCAGCCCTGTTCCTGGCCTCTGTGCAGCTATAATTGCTGTGCTTAATGGTAAGAAAGGGCAAACTACTCAAAAACGTCAATGTGTCTTCTTTTCCTTGCCTATTAACCTTTATATTGTGTACTAGAATCTGGTCAATGTAGGTCAGGGTTCACGTAATAATTGTCTCATATTATTATTTTGCCTCAGATATCCTGTAATTCTTCTAGTAACTGCTCTTGTATGTGATATCTATCTACTGTATCTATCTATCCATACGTTTCTGTATCTATCTATCCATACGTTCCCTGACCAGTTTCAGGGAAATGTCTTTTGTTTGTTAAGCCATGCAGTGTCCTAGGAATCATTCATTCATTCATTCATTTTCTATACCGCTTAATCCTGTGTTCAGGGTCGCGGGGGACCTGGAGCCTATCCCAGGAGACTTCGGGCACTAGGCGGGGTACACCCTGGACAGGGTGCCAATCCATCGCAGGGCACACACACATACACACACTCACACACCCAATCACACACTACGGGCAATTTGGGAACGCCAATTAGCCTAACCTGCATATCTTTGGACTGTGGGAGGAAACCGGAGTACTCGGAGGAAACCCACCAAGCACGGGGAGAACATGCAAACTCCATGCACACAAAGACGGGAATCGAGCCTGGCCGGGGAATCGAACCCAGACCCTGGAGGTGCAAGGCGACAGTGCTAACTCCTAGGAATCAATTAAGCATAAAAAACATCTAACCTAAGGGATGAACTAGTGAGAAACAGGTGCAGATGATGGCAGATGATCAGGGCAGTGATTAGTATAATGTTGATGCTGAATGCTGAGTGGTTGGAACAGACAGGAAGGAAAATAAGGTTGCTGCTGAGGTTGCTACATAAATAACCAATCTTTCGGCACTTTGCATTCTGTTGCGGTAAAACAGTTGATCCCATTTTTTTATTTTAATTTAACAAGAATAAATGGGTGGGAGCTCAAGGATTTTGCACAGTACTGTTTATTATAAAAGTTGCTATATTTTTTTCAATAAAGTGATATTGCCAAAAAGCTCAAGACATAAGCAACATGAAAAAGGCAGATAAAAAATTACTTTACAATGGTTTTGATTTTATACACATACTGTATGAGGGTTGTTATGACTTGACAGCCTATCCTGGCTTAACTAATTACTCTCTGAATGATGATTCAGGCCAAGATTAGCTAGCTAGTTACAGTGCAATACCCAGAAGCATTTTCAAAATAGTCTGTTTTTCCCCCCTTTTATTTTACCAAGTAAACAGCATGAAAATTATACATCCAATAAAGTATGTACATTTAATCAGCATCAGTAAAACACTTACAGGAAATACCTGTACCCTTTTTCATACAGTACATATGATTATTCAACAATGTCATAGAAGCACAATGCATAAAACCATGCAGATACTGTACATGTTAAAGGTTTTAGGTGATGTTCACATCAGACATTGCAATGGGAAACAATGAGATCTCCGGAACCTTTGACCATGGCGAGGCCTGAATAATTCAGAAACTGATTATTTTCTGTGATTTTACATAAAACAATTTCTAGGGTCTGGTGTGAAAAAAAAATATGCATTGACTGTTAATGTCAACGCTCCAAGAAGAATGGCCAAACTGGTTCAGGCTGACTGGAAGACTATTTGGGTAATGCAAGTAAACATTCTTTACAAACATGGTGAGCAGAAAAGCACATAAAATGCACAAAATCCTGAGAATTAAGTTATCCTATTCTAATATTAGACGGGAAAATTTACTGAAACTCCTGATCTCTTGGTCTGTATGATATAATGCGTTACACTGCTGCCACATGTTTGTTTGTTTGGATAATTTATCGGATATTCAGAAGTGCAGATGGTACTATTATAGTCGTGGGAGGGCATAACCAAGACCAAGGATTTTTAAGAAAACAACAATGACAAGCATGGTTTGGAATGTTTCGAATAGCATTTCTCTCTTATTCTACAGTAGGTAGTTCCGGATAGATATATTCATATAGTATAGTACAGGTCCTTCTCAAAAAATTTGCATATTGTGATGAAGTTCATTATTTTCTGTAATGTACTGATAAACATTAGACTTTCATATATTTTAGATTCATTACACACAACTGAAGTAGTTCAAGCCTTTATATTGATGATTGTGGCATACAGCTCATGAAAACCCAAAATCCCTATCTCAAAAAATTAGCATATCATGAAAAGGTTCTCTAAACGAGCTATTAACCTAATCATCTGAATCAACTAATTAACTCTAAACACCTGCAAAAGATTCCTGAGGCTTTTAAAAACTCCCAGCCTGGTTCATTACTCAAAACCGCAATCATGGGTAAGACTGCCGACCTGACTGCTGTCCAGAAGACCATCATTGACACCCTCAAGCAAGAGGGTAAGCCACAGAAAGACATTTCTGAATGAATAGGCTGTTCCCAGAGTGCTGTATCAAGGCACCTCAGTGGAAAGTCTGTGGGAAGGAAAAAGTGTGGCAGAAAACGCTGCACAACGAGAAGAGGTGACCGGGCCCTGAGGAAGATTGTGGAGAAGGACCGATTCCAGACCATGGGGGACCTGCGGAAGCAGTGGACCGAGTCTGGAGTAGAAACATCCAGAGCCACCGTGTGCAGGAAATGAGCTACAGGTTGCAAATTTTGCATGTCATTCGAAAACCAAGGTGCCAGAGTCTGGAGGAAAATGACATGTGGGAAATGCCAAAATGCCTGAAGTCCAGTGTCAAGTACCCACAGTCAGTGATGGTCTGGGGTGCCATGTCAGCTGCCATTAGGCAGGGTCAATGCAGCAAGCTATCAGGAGATTTTGGAGCACTTCATGCTTCCATCTGCTGAAAAGCTTTATGGAGATGAAGATTTCATTTTTCAGCACGACCTGGCACCTGCTCACAGTGCCAAAACCACTGGTAAATGGTTTACTGACCATGGTATTACTGTGCTCAATTGGCCTGCCAACTCTCCTGACTTGAACCCCATAGAGAATCTGTGGGATATTGTGAAGAGAAAGTTGAGAGACACAAGACACAAGAATCTGCAAAAGGATTCCCGACCAAGTATTGAGTGCATAACTGAACATAATTATTTGAAGGTTGACATTTTTTGTATTAAAAACACTTTTCTTTTATTGGTCGGATGAAATACAGTATGCTAATTTTTTGATATAGGGATTTTGGGTTTTCATGAGCTGTATGCCACAATCATCAATATTAAAACAATAAAAGGCTTGAACTACTTCAGTTGTGTGTAATGAATCTAAAATATATGAAAGTCTAATGTTTATCAGAATATAATTAACTTTATCACAATATGCTATTTTTTTTAGAAGGACCTGTATATGGATGCATTAAATACAAAACATGAACTTGTGGTGTGATGTGAAAATTTTAACTCTTGCAAACTGGCCAAAGAAACATTAGACTTGTTATTCATCCCAAATGGTAGAAGCAGGAACCTGTCACTGATGTTGCACTGTATGACCCTGTAACTCACTGTTAGAATGGCATTGAGTTCACCACCTGAATTGTAAGTAGTTGCAAAACTGCACGAATCTAAAAGAATAAACAAATAAGTTACGTGCAGGTTAGATACCAGCTAAATGTTAACATAAACATGATTGAACTATCTCACACAGTTTACGTCACTGACTGTATACTTAAGTCTGAGAATGACATCTAATGTGTGTGCGCATGCGTTTTAAACCGACAAGATAGCTTTAATCAGTCTCGCTTATCTCAGGCAGCCTGTGTGTAGTGATCAATGAGCGATCAGCAAACAAAGCTCATTTCAATGATAAGTAGAGAAGAATACACTGTTAATCACTAGTAATCTATAGAACACATACATTTCAGCACCATCACCACACTAAAGAATTAGGTAATACAAGATCTAATCTAGGCTAATTCTTTGTAGTAATTGAGTCTATTGCTTTAAAGAATGTGTTACAGCAGAGGTTTAGCCAGGTAATTAGGTGGGAGAGTGAGCTTATTCTGAGCTCTAAACTGCACCTAAATTATTTTTTGTCTTGTGGGTTTGTAATATGTGAGCAACTGAAAACTACTTTCATTATCTCCCAAAAATACAGATCACTATTCCTCCTTGCTTGTCTAATTTTGGCCCCTTCTCACCTACACACTTTCCCAGGAAAAATAATATTTCAGCCCAAGCACCCTGTTCATTGTCCTCAGATACCGCACCAAATGACATTGCATCTTCAACCTAAGACTTAGTGGCCTTTTTCTTTCTTTGTTAGTTAATGAGACCTTTTGCAAGTCAGCACTCATCCCTGCCTACTGTTGAGTAAATTAACGTCGGTCATCAACTCGCATTCCACTCAGGAGTAAAAGGTCATAAATAAATGAGAACAGAACAGGGGTTAGTGATTTACTAGACCTGGGAGTTTTAAACAGAACATTTAACATCTAGATTAAAGGGCAGTTGGGAAAAATCTTTCTACTAATGAACCCTAATATGTGAGGTTAATTTACACTAATTAAAGGACTGGTGTTTCAGATGGGGCTTTAATTCAGGCATTGGCTTTATATATATATATATATATAGACTTCAAAACAGTTTGTGTATTAGATAGATAGATAGATAGATAGATAGATAGATAGATAGATAGATAGATAGATAGATAGATAGATAGATAGATAGATAGATAAACTGCTGTCAAAATTGTATCATATACTGCAGTAAAGTTCAAGCGTTTTAAAACCAAAATAAAAGACAAATATATGTCTAGATGATTCAACTACTTCTGCACTTATAACTTATAGTATATATAAGTATATACACTATACTATTTTTATATATTATATGTATACACACTAAATTATTTTCCTGACAGACATTTTACACCGGAAACTGAGATGCTGAGATGAGAGTCATCACTCTAATTATCAGCATCATCTGCATTAGTTGCATCACCTGAGCTTTTAAACCCAGCCTTTAAACAAGCGCCTTATTCACAATCATGTCATTTCACAGTTGATTTCTCTTATCCCGCTGCCGACCTCTTTCCATTTGATGTTCTATTGCTTCCCTGTTTGTCTTTCTAACAGTACACTGTGGCACTGTGTCATCAATGTGGCAAACAGAGCTCCATTAGAGCACATAGGAAGTCACCCAAGCAGTTTGTGAGTTAACATAGTGTGAGTGCTAACGTTTTAGCTTTAGCCTTGTAAGTCAACACAGACCGCTGGGACATCTGCCATAATAGGTGTGATTTTGTTATTTTCCACAGAATACTTGTTGTGCACTTCCAGAAGTGAATTTCTGGTGATATCTTTGAATTTGTTAGTTTCTTAAAGGTAGTTTGGTAACAAAAGCTACAGTTCAAATACGCTCTGCACTGCTAAACTCTTATGGGTGTGTCAGTCATGCAGGCTAAAATTATTTACTTATGTTGTAGTTTCCATTCAGTGTATTTATTTATTTATTTATTTTCCTTCTTAGGTTCCAAAAATCACAACATCAATAATAATAATAATAATAATAATAAAACCATTAACATTCTCAAGGCATGATCCCACAGAACCTCTATAGGTGTGCTGTGATATCTGTAGCAGTTCGCAACAGATTATTCAAGTTAAAGTTGCAATGTATGATATTCATGGAGCAGACTTGTTTGTCCAGCACATCCCATGGATGCTCAGTCAGATTGAGATCTAGGGAATTTGGAGGCCAAGTCAACAACTCTTTGCCTGCTAAGCCCCATACACAGCAAGTTGTGAAGCACTGGGTGTTCTGATACCATTCTACTATGAGTAGTATTGCCTTTTTTCAGCAAATTGTGAAAAAGTGTAAATAAATTAATCAACAATACTATGTAGTTGTGTGTTTATTTGATTTGTATAGGCTTAACCATCCTATTTTATCTGAAGATTATAAAGTTTTAGAACGTTGTATGATTTGTATGTTTAGAGACTTGTGTATTAAGACTTGTTTTCTTTTGATTGTGTAAAGCTGCTTTGTAAAAAAAAAAAATGCGCTATACAAATAAAATTTTATTTAATTGAACTGTTTTATGTAAGTTTCAATCCAGACCAACATGAACTCTGGAGACAGTTCTTTGTTTTGTTTTATTTTAGACCAGAAAAAAAATTCACAGGATATGATGGCCAAGGTATGCCAGCGATTTATTACGTTTAAGTGCATGTTTATTGATGTACATTAGGTGTGTTTTCTCTGAGCATGCTAATCATGAATTGTTGTGGGATGATTGTAAAGTGACGTAAGTTTACAATATGCAACACACTTCAATGACTCCAACATGACTTCTGCACAGAGGACATATGAAAATACTATAAAAACGGTAACACATAAACAATGATCCACATTTGAGAGAATATGTACACCTGATACATAACACATGCTATTAATACATTAAACGTACAATTGATTGTTTATCAACCCTAACTACTGAGTTCATATTGCTTAAACCTTAAGGCTGCATTCCAAACCAACACAGCAACATCAAAGGTTCTGTAGTGACACACGCGTGTACACACACACGCACACCCACAAATCTTTCAGCAACAATGCATATGTGTGGAACATGTCTCCTGGACATTCTCCAAGCATATTCAGCTACATTCACACCCCAAAAAAATTTTTTTAATTACACACACAGAGGCATAGTAAGAAGTTCACATACAAATGGACACATGACTGACATACTGTGTCCACAGACAATGAGCAGTCATGCTGATCCACACCTGCACATTGCAAACACACTCTCACATAAAAACAGATTCCCTGTAGAATGGAAAGTGTAAACATTCACATGCAGCAAAAAAGTGTAATTCACTACTAGTCAGAACAGAGCCAGAGCCCAGAGACAAGTTTAAGACTGAACACTCACCTGAATTCACTTAAATGGGCAGTTTTTAGTTCACAAACAGATGAATGAGGCAGAAAGTGACGCTTTGGTCTTGATGTTTGCTCACTTGAATGAGGAGGCGTGTGATATGCTGATGCAACTTCTAGTTGTATAGAGCACACACATCCACACACGGTTAGAGGAAGTGTTGCAGTTCCAGCAGACAGTGAACAAGAATTTCAGGCCTGTTTGGAATACAACCTTCAGTCTCTCTCACTCCTTTAATCCTCAGGCTGCTTATTATGCAACACATGCATGCCCCCATTCACATCAGCCAATCCCAACAAGCCTGAGTCAAAGAGCAAAGAGCGGCAGCATTTAAAGGGAGAAGAACTGAGAGATGGATAAGAGAGCAAGAGGGAAAGAAGACAGTAATAGCATGTTCACAGAAAAATCCCCTGTGTTAGTTTAACACATTTAGAGTCCATTGGAGTCCAAATAGACCTACATAAACACATTAGGCTGTTAATTCAACACTGGGGATTTTGCTGTTTAGGCTACTGTGGGAAACCTTAAGAAAAATGAAAAGTGAAAGCCAGTTTCTTCTATAAGTATTAAATTAAGCGTAACACATTTTTTGCACTTACATTAAAGGAAATAGTCCATGATATTTAAAACAATTGAACATTTTTATTTTACATGTCATTTTCCAATATACAGTATGTCATAAAATTTATTAAATAGAGTCAAATTGTGTACAAATAAAGATTTACAGTACAAGGTTTCAATTCAGTTAGTTGTTGGAAAACCCCAGAGTAAGGAGCTATAAAAAATAAATGCAAACTATGATTATGATATTATTTACCTATAACACATACCCTATGACCATTTAGTACAGGTACATTAGTGGAGAGTATGTATACAGGATATGTATAGTACATGCACCTTAACTGCAAAGCCTAAACATAGCAACGATTATAATTTAAAAATTACATTCATGGCATTATACAGTAACAGTTTCACTTCATTCAACTTTTCATTTGATATAGTTTGTTTCTGTTGTTATTCATTTATTCATTCATTTGTTCATTAAGAAGTGGCAGTTGTTTCAGACCCTCTAGTAGTGTATTAAAGTCTGATGATTAGAGCAGTTAACAAAAGCTGAATGTCTTCTAAATAAATAAAAATGTATATATATAGTATCTCACAAAAGTGAGTATACCTCTCACATTTTTGTAAATATTTTATTATATCTTTTCAAGGGACAATTAAAGATATGAAACTCTGATAGAATGTAAAGTAATCAGTGTACAGCTTGTATAATGGTGTAAAGTTGATGTCCCCTCAAAATAACTCAACACACAGCCATTAATGTCTGAACTGCTGGCAACAAAAGTGAGTACACCCCTAAATGAAAATGTTCAAATTGTGCCCAATTAGCCCTTTTCCCTTCCTGTTGTTTATATTAAAATTATATATACTGTATATACAGTATATATATATTTTTTATAAATATATATTAGTTCAATAATTATATACAAACATTTTGAAAAATCGTTATTCAAATTAGCTAACTGAGTTAGAGTAGCTGGTTACATCGCTAATTAACCCCAAAAGGGGCCAATAAAGCTGAAAAAATTTAAGCAGCCAAGGAGCCAAGGTCACCAGTTGTCCAAGTTGATTTCTATCATCATGTATATTTTATCTTCAGAGCATGTGTGTAGTTATTATTTAGATGCTTTCTATTTGCACCAAATATGTTTCCAGCAGTAGAGATGCACACTTAAATGGTCATCTGAGCTGTACGTTCAACATTTTTCACTAATTATCACAAAGTGAACAAGTGAACAAAGTGACCATCTATATATCAAGCTAAATTACTGCTTTCACCCGTTTTTTTTAGAACTAAACCAGCTGTCCGACTCTTGTCCCAGGTGTGTAATTTGACCTCATAATTTTACATACAATAAAAAGAAGGTGTAGAGTTAGATTCAAGTGTGCCTTTTGTATTTAAAATCTGCCTAATATTATAAAGTTTTTTTTCCCACTTACTTTTTGCCTAGTTATATTTTATCAATACACTAGTCTATTAGGTTGTAAAAGTTAAACACAAATCACAAATAACATGTGCCATGGGATTCAACCACCTTGCTATGCTGTATGTTTTGAAAAACTATTTTAATCCAGTAACCAAACAGTTAATGTTACCGTTCACATCTGTGGATGTGTGGCGTACAACCAGGTGCACAGTATCTTCAAAGTTAATATGTGTCATTGTCCAAAGGTCTAAAGTCACATTTGTTCCCCAGAGTCTACAGAACTGTTTGTTATGGTGGCATATCAAGGCCATAGGGCATGGCAAAAAGGGGGAAATTAATAAAATTTATGATCAAAATACAGTATTAGAGCTGTACTGTACTCTGACACAACTAATATAACAGGGGGTATACTGTATATACAATATGTATCTGTGGTTCTGTTCTTTGGTACTATTAACCTATATCAAATCTGCCTAGGGTTTCTACATTTGTCACTGCAACTTGTGTTATACCTTTTTATCAAGTTGCAGGTTCAATGCACTCCTAAGCTCAGATTAGGTCTAATCAATGAAAGTGTACCTTGTGGAATAGCCCAGCTACCCATATGGTTGGATGTACTATAAAGTAGATTAGACACTTGGACGTCTATCCATATTATTAGCTCTTATAGTATTAGGACTATTCCTGCTGCACCAGTGCAGTAAAACTATTCTATCCTCAAACATGGGAGTGTTCAGTAGAGTTGTCTGTTCCTGCCACTACAACCAGGTTTTCTTTTATATTCCTAGCTGACTTTTTGGCTGCAAAGCTGTATTTCAATAGCCTGCAGTGTCCACTTGGAATGTTTCCTATAGCATTATACTGCAGTTATTATAAACTCCCTTATTTATGTGAGAGAGGAATACTGTAGCATTTGTTAGTCACTCATCTGTCACTCACAGGCTTTTGGAATGATCTGTACGTACTGTACCCTGCATTTATGGCACCTGTGTTCATCATTTAATTATTTCAGGGCTTGGCAGAACAAGTAACAAATCATTCTGCCTTGGCATACCCAAACAACAAAGTTCTCACAATTTCTCACAAAACAGTTTACACATGCTATGATTTCATTCTTATGATTATTAATTTAATGTTTAACAAAACAATCAAGCATAGAGGAAAAACAAGCAATAAGTCAAATAATATTGTCCCATCAGTGCATATACTGTAGTTTAACAAGACCAAGATTAACAAAAAGAACGTTACACCAAGCAACTTTAAATTAATCTCCTTAAATGCTTAATAGGAAGACAAGGGTGACATTGCAGGGGCATTTGGTGTCCTTGTCACATGAAACAGCTGATAAAGTTAATATTCCTGTTCATAACTGGAACACATGAGTTGAATAGAATGTATTGCTCATTTTGTGTTAATACTTAAATGTTGCTTGTCTTTTAGCTGCTCCATTCAAAGGGCCAAAGTGAACCATCTAATACACACACACACACACACACACACACACGCGCGCGCACGCACGCACGCATGCACGCCCACACACACACACACACACACACATACACACACACACACCTACCTTGGCACAAATTTTATACCGGATGCACTTCCTTATGCAACCCTTCTATTATATCCAAGCTTGGAACCAGCACTACATCCAGTGGCTGGGGTTTGGGCATTGGCTGGGAATCAATCCCAGCAATTCAACATGGCTGGCAAGAAACTTAGCACTTAATCACCAATGCCCTTTGTGTATACCTAACTAAATATTAAATTTGGAGCTTAATACAGTGCAGTGAGAATGAAAATTATTATTTTTTCTTTGTACCTGGAACATGAGACTCTAAGCCTAAAAGTCACTGTGGAATGCAATTAAATTGTATTATTATTATTATTATTATTATTATTACTACAGTACAGAGAGTTTCATGTTAAATGCTGACCTGATTATATGTTTACAGGCGCAAGATCATGTATGAGTTTACTATTATTAACTTTATTAACAAAAATGCACAATTATATTATTTTACCTTAATATTTATTTTAAACAGTTTTGCTTATGTACATTGAACCTTGGGATTTTTACTTGGACAGCCGATACATTAAATACAATACATGATAAATGATCATCTAGTATGCCTGATGATTTTAGTATATTTAAAAATGCCTTGATAAATCATTTATTGGGGGCGTTAAATGTAAACATTATTATCACAAACCTTTATGACTGCTATGATTGCACAAAGTCCCACAATAGCTTAGATAAAAGCTGCCTCCATCTATAGTCTTCTTTCTGACTTCAGTTCAACACAGCATTGTCTCATTTGCCTGATGAAATTCCCATATCTCTCTGAGAATGTAAATAAAATACCTTGAAACAAGGCGGTTGTCTTGCAATGTTTGCTAATAGATTTAATATCAGTTTTATCCATTCTAGAAAAAGTATGGGATTTGAACCAAAACAATATTTTATTCTGAATGTGGGCAGCACAGTGGTGTACTGGGTAGTGTTTCTACCGTAAAGCTCCAGGGTTCTGGGTATTATTCTGAACTCAACTGTTCTACAGTTTCTTCCAACAATCCAACTAATTAGCTAAGCATAATTCAATAATAGCTTTAAATAATTGTGTGAACCTGCGTGTACACAATGCTCTGCGATTGACTGGCCAGCATCCCATCCGATGTGTATTCCTATCTTAAAAAGTTGTGTTTCTATGGCAGGATCTAGAACTCAATCCTAACCTAGATTAAGCTCTTAATAATGACAGACAAATACAGTAAATGAATGAATGAATGAATGAATTAATTAATTAATTGATTAATATTACAAAATATACCAGACTGTGATTTTCATGCAATATTGAAATTTGTAAAATAAAATAATGAAATCTTGTGATGTTAAGTTGAATGTCATCTAATTTCAGTGTTTGGGTAAGTGGACCAAAGGATTAATCATCAGTTGATGCACTGATGTGGTGACTTTGGGGTTCATTGTTATTAATGATTTTATTCTTGTTTTTTTATGTTATAGTAATCACAGATCACAAACGTGCAATAAAATTACAATCCTTCAATCTGATAAAAACCGAAGTAACAGTAAATCAGATCTGGAGACACAACTTTCTATGAACACGTTGTGACCACTGCAAAATTAAGTTTTAATTTTTAATTGTAGTGTATTAGGGTTAAGTACTAAGTTTTATTAATGGGGATTGTTGGCAAATGAAAAAAGATTACATAACAGAAGACAAAGTTCCATTGTCCTAAAAACAGTGCTGAGTAGAGCAATTCAGAATGCATTCCTGTATACGTAGGTATCTACTTGATGAAACAAAAGAAAACAAAGATAAGATGCGATCAATATCTGGATTACTTTTCACTTTGTACCTGGATTTTAAACTGGAAGACTTTAAAAAAAAAAAAAACAGGAATTAAATTTAGAGATCACTGCTTGTATGTTTTTTAAAATTAACAAATGTGATTAATCCATTATTTTTTAACTGTTTGCAGAAAAAAGAGTGTGGAAAATAGGTTTAGAATTAAATACATTTATTTATGGCTTTTTCCATGCATATTATAAATACAACTCCATTAACGATTATTTTAATATAATAATAATAATACTAATAATAGTAAGTGTCATTTTGCAGAACATTATTTAACAACTAGTATACATCTAAGCTGTTTGAAACACATGGCATTTTATCCAGTAAGGCAATTTATATAATAATTTATTTACTATTAAAAATAAATTAATAAATAAGTAACAAATAAATGTAAATAAATTAAAGTTTTGTCTGTGCATTGGTCAGAATTTTCAATTATATCTTTACATTTTATACATTGAAACCAGTTTCAGAAAAATTTATTTTGTCTCTCTGTCCATACAGTATGTCTGTCAAAGTGGTCAATGTAGTCAATTTTGTCACTGCATCACGCAAAACTGGCTGGACAGGATTTTATGAAACTTTGCCAGTCCTTTTAAATAAATCAGTAAATCTGAACCATGAATAAAATCTAAATGCTGGGTATAAGGGACATTATGAGCAGTTTTCATCACAATATCAACTGCTTTTATAGACAGATATATAACACTTTTTCCTTCGAGGTGGACATGGCTATTTGCATTCGCAAGATATATAAACTTTATTAAAAAAACTTTATTATTTTGTATTAATAAATTAAGCAGAAAGCTCTGACATACAGAAAGGCAGATAGATACGCATATGGGCTTCAGCCTAAAATAATATCACTGATTACATTGAAGCTGGTCAGCTTATTTTTAGCTTCAACATTTTGAATTCTTCTTCATTATTTAGGTTATATTTTTTATAACTTTCATGATGTTTTTTTTTATATATCTTCTCTATTTTTGAGGTCAATCAACAGCAGGTATATTTATGTTGAGGTCACATGCAGAGGTGGAAAGTAACGAATTACATTTACTCGCGTTACTGTAATTGAGTAGCTTTTTTTGTGTATTTCTACAAGTACTTTTTAAAATCTGTAATTTTACTTTTACTTAAGTACATTTAGTTTGAAGTATTGTAATTCGCTACATTTTAAATCATATTCGCTACTGAGTTAAAATAAAAAAATAAATGAATGAAAATGCTAAAATAATGAAAATATTATGCTTTGTATAAATGCTCCGTTGCGCCGCGTGTGTGTATCATGTCCTGGTCGCGCGCCGTTCCAGACTCCACTCCAGGTTTTCTGACTGTCCCCACATCGGCATCTACAGTACCTGACCGTCCACACGGTCGCTACTGCCCTGAGAGTGACGTCATCGACTAGCGCGACCATAGATTAACCGAAGAGAGACGTGGAAAGAGGAAAGTCATTGTGATTTTGGCGTTTTTATATTTGGTTGTGTATTCCGGTTTTGACTTTTTGTCTCCAATTGGCTTTGATTATTGCTTTGTCCCTTTGGTTGGGTTGGTCTTTGTATATATTTGTAGATAATTTCACTGTATGTTTGTGCACTCACTAGTAGTAGGGGCGTGGCTGCCATTTATTTTGGGAAGAGGGAATTTATTCACTGTTTTTGGTTTGGGAGTCTGGGAAGGTACCTGTATTTTTATCTGTGGGTTATTGTTTTTTTTTTTTGCAGGTAATCTAGCTACTAAATATAAATACCATTTTGTTTATTATTTTGGCCTGGGTCCACCCTGAATCTGATCCTCCTCCTGTTGTGTGTGTGTGCACGTGTGTGTGTATTTTTTATGTATATACAAACCTCATTATTTCATCAGTTAATGATTGGATCTAATTATTTCTGCCATATACCACCATTTCCATACAGTTATATATATTATAAATAGAACCCTGAACCATTCTTTTGCTGTATGACCCTAGACTGGGACTTAACATCATATTTAAGTGACCACTTTGATTTTCAAGCACAACAAAGACAACAGCTTTATTATGCAAAGGTGTTCCTTCAGTTAAAAACAACTAGTTTGAGATTTATATCTGCTCATCTTTTTTGAACTACACTAGAATGCCTCATCCCACTCCCGCTGTTAAAAAAAAATACAAATAAAAAAGTAACTCGGTAACGTTTACTCTGATTAAATTTTTTTAAGAGCTACTTTTTACTTGAGTAGATTTTTATAATGGTAACTTTACTTGTACTTAAGTAAAATTTCACTGAAGTAACAGTACTTGTACTTGAGTACAAAATTTTATTACTCTTTCCACCTCTGGTCACATGACACTAACTGCAAACAGATGGACTCCATTTAAGTGAAGATGGAGCGTTAAAACAGTGACACAGCTGACAGTGTTGGAAATAATGAATTAAACTTTGCTCTTACAGCACTGCAGATCATGCACCAATTCCTACATTTCCCATGATGAAGCTTGAAATCAACAAAAAACATGTTGCATGGATAATTCTTCCCCAGAACTTTTTTTTTCTCTCTTTTTACATCTTGTTTGTGCACAATGTTTTATGAACCCCAAATGAATTACCCTATTTATGTTTATGTTTCCTCCTTGGTTGTGAAATATTGTATAAGTCATTTGTTGGCATGTTATACTGTACATATCTGCGAGGAATTTCTAATTTCATAATGGTTTTACTGGGAATAGATCTAAATGCATGGGTAAGATTTTCTAATGTTTACTTTAAAACAATGTAAAAGTAAAATGGTGCACAAATATTCAGTCAAGCAATGAATGAGTAGTCATTAAAAGTTGCTGGATAAGAGGTGTGAGGCTGAAGGCACAGGGGTAAAAAGAGGTGAGGCAGGGAAAACTTATGACGATGTGGAAATCCAAATAGGGTAGAAAACTTTTAACACAGGTAGGTAGCTACTAGTATAAGCAGACAGACAGAAGACAGAGTCCAAATTCATAAAACAAACAATGTTTAAAAAAAAAATCTGTTATATAAGAGGTTAAGGCAGTGTCCAATTTCAATAAACAGCACAAAGATATCAGATAGACAGACATGGGAGGCCAAACAGGGGAGAGACAAAGTCTAAACTTTGTTAGTCAGAAAATTTAGCTGAGAAGAACAGACAGACAGATTTGCAGAGGTTTAAACTAGGCGCAGGCTAAGAACAGGCAGATTCAGGAAATTAATGAAGGCTGCAGAGCTCAAACATGACACAAGGAGACAACCTGACTAAAAGTGGACTTTTAGTCAGTGACTGTGGCTGTGTAGACTGTGGCTGTGGAATAAATGAGTAGAGAGGCAGGTTAATTGGAGACAGGTGGAGTCAATTAGGAGTGGTGGTAGATAGAATAAAGTGATTGGCAGTGGTGCAGTGCAAGTTAGAGAAAAAAAGGAAAGTAAACAATTAAAGCAGGAACAGCTTATGACCAGGGTGCAGTAATTTGCAGAACAGGTCCTTCTCCTTAAAAAATGAAGAAGAACTTGAAAAACGGGCTAGCATTCAAAATAATTTCAGTGCTGTGTTTTTTTGTTATTGTTGTTGTTTTTGATGTTGTTGTCACCCCCCCTTGCCCTACTTTGCTGATGACTGTATTTCCCGTCCTGACCAGGTTATGACATCTGTCCCCTACCCTGCCCCTCGGCGGACACCACCCTACTGTAGATATGTAAACTGCCCCTCTCTGCCCGTCTGTTTGACAGGGGAATAGGATTTTGCTACACTTCCTTGCTGTACCATGATTTTTGAGCCCCCCTCTAGCCTGTACACAATTCCTCCCCAGGCTTAATCTATCTTGACTTAATCTAGACCTTTTTTTTTTCTTAGACCTTTAATTGCATATAATTAAAATCAGATTCAATTGCCTGGATTTCATGGCCAGTGCAGTAACACAGAGTTTTAACATTTTGCATTTTATCATACAATTAAATTTATTTTATTTATTAATAATTTTTATATTTAATTTTATTTTACATCTAATGATTTTCATCTAATTTATTGCATGTTGTTTGATGTTGTGTTTATGATTAATGATGATTTTTTTTTTGGTAGCAATTGTCAACATAAAATATAGTTAAATAAGGGGTAAATGCACATTGCGATCAAAAGACAAGGCAAAAGTCAAAACACATGAAAGGCTTTCAGAAATGTGAAATACTTGGGCTGCATCGAGCAAAGAACTAAACTAAAGAGTTTTGAAATTACTGGAACTGGTTTAAGAGCCATTCAACACATTAAAGTATAGTCCTGAACCGTCAACTTTGTGGAATAATTGTGGCCAGAACAACAAATAAATAAAATAAAATAGAATAAATTATAAATGAAATTACCTAAACACTTAGTGAAGTTGCATGGTAAAAAAATCATAGTGAAAGCAAGAGCATTCCATACATACACTGTCCATACAATGATAACTGTATTGGGATTGGGACTAAACAGCTGTGTGGCCATAAGAAACCACTTGTCAGTGAGACTAACCAGAAAAAGCTTTGTATTTGTTAAGGGGCATTAAGATTAGACTATGGAGCGATGAAAAACCGTCATGTGGTCTGATGAGTCAAAATTGACCCTATTCCAGAGTGATGGGCGAATCAGGGTAAGAAAGCAACATTTATACAAGCCTCTGAATTCAGCTAATGACCTGAATGTACTGAATGACCAGAGTGTCACATCAATGGCGTTTTTGTCCCCTGATGGCACAGACATATTCCAGGACTTTACAGTATGAAAGAGTGGTTCTGGGACGATGAGGAATAATTTTCACACCTGAATGGGCCACTGCATTGTAAACACACTAAGCAAAAGACAACTAAATAAAATGTATACTTTTGTATGCTTATATTATAGTACAGTAGTACTTTACAGTATATAGGTTGAAGTTATTATTTATATGTTCCATTTAGCATTTTTTAATGACTTTCTTACAGTGTGTTTTAAATATTACAATACAGGTAATAGAGGGAATGCTGTAATTTGAAGTTTTCCAGCATGGGAAAGTCTTCAGGACAGAGAGCTGGCTGCTTTAATTGTAATTTGATAAGATGTCCTGTCATGTTTTATTCATAACTCAAAACACTGTTTTAAAGAGTTTATGATGCATACATTCACAAAGATTGAATAATTTTTATTATTTTCAGAAAATCTCAGTTCACTTAACCCCTCAACTTTTATGGCCATGGTCTGTGTCTGATGCCCTTTACTGTAATACATCACAACATCCACATGGTGACAGTAAAAGCATTTAACAAATTCTTAAAGCTATAACATCTTGAACATTTTCAACTTTTTAGATCAGCATCTGTAAAAAGAATTTTGAATCAAGATAATTGCTTCCAGGCTAGCATGCGTTGAACCCCAACTGGCATCTCACTAAATGTTTGTGCACTCAATAGAGAGCAGAAGCCATTATTTCATACCCAGTGTAGTGCATATAGATTAAAGAAGCATTTTGGAGACATTCAGCCATTGTTCTGTGTTCAGTGGATTGATAATTTGAGTAAAGTCTATTGCATTGAAGAATACAATGCAAAGACTTTCCATGTGAAAGTCTGAAAAGTTTAATCTTTTTACCATGTTAGTTTGGTGGGTTGCCATACCCCATATGACCCAGCACCTGCATGTAGTCCCAGGTTGAATCAGGAAGGGCATCAACCTAGCTTAAACCATCTTAAACCTGTGCCAATTTGTGTGCACTGCATCGACCCCTTGGGATAAGCAGCCGAAAGAAAGTTTTTTATCTCATTGCAATGATATTAATAGGCAGATTTAGGAACTTAAACAGCCACAATAATGAGTAATGTCCTGTGCCCATGTATAACTGTATTATGTACAGTACAAACACTTACATATTGTACTGTATATGTTTTTTCAGTGGTCCTAAAGATTTATATTTTATATATACATAAAATTTTATATCAACAATGTAGACAGTATTTAGCACTAATGTCGCATACCTAAACGGTTGGGGATTAATATCCTGTCTCCAGTCACACTCCAGTGTGTGTGTGTGTGGTTGTTCTTCCAATGCTTGGTGTTTTCCTCCCACAGACCAGTGAGATGCAATGGAGGGTCATTGGCGTTTCTAAATTACCTGTTGTGTGTAATAGGGTGTGCGAGGGTGTGTTTGTGCCTGGACATAAGTTGCCACTCCATCCATCATGTATCCGGCTTTGTGCCCTAAGTGGTACAGGCTTGAGGCCCCCTTGCGACTCTACACAGGATAAGCTCAATAGATAATGGATAGATCGATTAATGTTGTAATGATGTTAGATCGATATGGTATTTCAGAGGAAAACAAGAGGGACTAAAGGAAAGACTTTAAGACATTAAAAGGATAGAGATCATACTGTATTTAATAATATAACAAGAAAAAAATCTTTCTTCAGCATGCCCAAGTGCTTTGAAAGAACGCTCAGTGAACTGAAAGTCCAATAATGAATCAAGAAAAGAATGAAATCCAAGTCCATCTGATGAAGAGCACTTGGCTATAATGTCTCTGTATTTATCTTTAGTATATTTCTCTCATCTCCTCGCCTTATCTCCCTTTATTTTCATTATCTTTTAGGAAAGTATATATTAGTCCTCTCAGTCTTCTCAATATTCTCATTCTTCAACTATGTGACTTAATAGCTGATCTATTTACACTGTTCCAGTCACTAACATTAATGAGAACCCCAGGTGACAGCGGAAATGACATTCACCAGATATTTGGAAGTACCACTGTGGAGCATGGAGAGAAAGGGGATACTGACATACAATAAAGAAGGGGAAGGTTAATGAAGTATTAAACACTATCATGCTGACACCCTTTCATTTTTTAAACACTCCATATTGGTGTGCCAAATGACACACACACACACACACACACACACAAAGGCTTTTACACACAATATGAGAAATGCGTACATTGTTCCCACTACACACTTATGGCAGCGGGGGGCATCATTAGGGGAACTCGTCAGGTTGGTGGGTGGTCAAGAAATGCATGGAGGACCTGCGATCACTAAATGTCACAGCGAAATCCCACTGAGTGCAGAACTCATTTCCTGTTGACTGCAGCCTTCAAAGTTCTTCATTATTAATAAAGGCCACGCTTAAGACCCACACTCTCTCTTTCTCTTTCTCACACACACACACATACGTACAGTATAACATGACACTATTTAGATGATTTTAAAATGTAACTTTACAGTGAATTAAAGGAATAATTATTGCTTTATCTGTCCTTTTGAACCTCAATAAGCTTTCCGATGTCGAAAGAGCCAGAGTCAAACACAAACACATGATCGGTGTCAGAAAGTTCTTTCTTTATTGTCAGCAAAGTAGAACATATTTAAAGCCTCTTGGAAAGTCACCCTGTGTCAAGTACATCCCATATGTGAAAAGAAAATAAGCGTCATAAATATCTAAGTCATATGGAGACCCAGAGACAGACATACTGTATGATAAGAATTACACTAGCATGTCCTGATTAGAACAAAAGGGTTCCAGCAAGCCATGTAGTGTTATGGACCTACATTATAACATAGAACAAAGAGAAATGCAAGAGACAGAGGCATTAGAAAACAAGATATCAGAAAACCCTGACACTGATGATGATCATAAGGCTCATGGTTGGCTCTTGGCAGGATTGTAGTGTCTGCCAGCTTTGTGGAAACATGTATCAAGTCTCATTTACTGTCACCACGGTAACAATTGAGGCGGCAAGGGACCACAACGTGTTGAGTTGAGGATTGCGCTCAAGGAATTGAAACATATTTTGAGGAAATTTGACAAACTCAGAACATGACATGTACAGACATACAGTAAGTCAATGAGCCATAATGAAAAATGATGAGAGTGAGATTCTGATCCATGTCGCCTGTATGTGTCCATTAAAGTGTAATCATTTTGTCAAATCCTGAGTTTTGATTCAAGGGAGTGGTACGGAATTTTAGAGGCTTCTTCTTCCTATGAGATAAACTTAAAATGCATTGGAACTTTGAAGCATTCACTTTGCCACAATTCTGCCTATCATTTAAACCCCTCAGTTAAGACTATACTGTATATGCTTTGATTGCTGCCTTGTAATGTAAATAGGATGATTGTTCTCATGGTAGTTGGCTCAGTTGGGATAGAGAAATGTTGAACCAACATGATTTAATGCAATTAAATGTATTAACACAGTTAAGTGTTCCATCATCTATTTTTTTTTCTTCAAGATATTTAGATATTTCTTTTTATTATTAATTATTATAAGGTTTTAAGCATGTAAGAATTACAGTTTGCTCAGGGCTCAGTTTCGAGGGTTTTGGTTCACTCTCATGCAGCACGGTGGTGTACAGTAGTGGTTAGCATTGTTGCCTTGCACCTCCAGGGTCCGGGTGCGATTCCCGAGCAGGCTTGATTCCTGCCTTTGTGTGCATGGAGTTTGCATGTTCTCCCCATGCTTGGTGGATTTCCTCCCAAAGACATGCAGGTTAGGCTAATTGGTGTCCCCAAATTTCTCATAGTGTGTGAATGAGTATGTGTGTGTGGCCTGTGATGGATTGGCACCCTGTTCATAGTGTACCCCACCTTGTGCCCTAAGCCTCCTGGGATAGGATCCAGACAACCCACAAACCTGAATCCTGGATAAAGCGGTATAGACAGTAAGTGAGAGTGATTCACTCTCAAGCATGGGTTGCTAAATACATTTTTATGTCCAAAATAAACATTAGGCCCCATGTTGTGCACCACTTATACAACTGGGCCTCTCAGGGCCTGACTCCTCATGACCAGATCCTTTGGGTGCTGTGGGTTGTGGAGTTTGGCCTCCATGGATTGTACTTGTTTGCTCAATTGTATTGACATCTGGGTTGTTTGTAGGCCTGGTTGATGCCATTGGGCTCTTTATCTGCTGGGCCATGTGTGTGTGGCAAGGCATGGTGTGTGTTTGTGTGTGTGTGTGTGTGTGTGTGTGCCCTGCAATGGGTTGGCACCGAATCCAGGGTAGCCCTGCCTTGTGAGTCTCTTGGGATAGTCTCTAGGCCCCCCGTGACCCTTAAGAAGTGTCAGACATGCACGATGACATTTTACAATAGAAGTCAAGAACTTTTTTTGACTGTTCGAAAATATTCGTTCTCTTTTGAAACACTGTGCTTATGCTTTGCTTTAGCAAGTACCTGGTATTGTACCTAGATGACTTTAACACTGCATGAAAGCTTAAGCACAAATTATCTTGGGAAACAATGAGAAACCAATCTAAACTAAGAACTAGAAGACAAACCAAAAAACAAATACTAGGCTTCATACTGTGATTCTAAAAATCAAGGCGTACAGTATACGAGCACAGACAGGGCTGACAAAACAACAAGAGACAGCTGAAATAAAGTAGACATGGGTGAGAATAATGATCAGGGCATTGTGGTCAGGGCTCAGTGGGAGCTGAAGCTCGGGAAAACAGTGCAAATAGCAAGGTTCAGTGACAGTAACCCTCTCCTTGTGCCATTAAAGCAGTCTTCTCTGATGGACTTGACAGTAGATTGTGTGTGTGCATGTGTGCATGTGTGTGTGTGTGCGCATGTGTGTTTTCACACATTGAAATGATAGACTGGTCCAGATGTCACACCTTCTCCCAAGATAACTAAACAAGTTATCGCCTGTCTTTCATTAGTTAAGCACATAATAATTTAATATCGTCCTCCTGGTGATTCAATTCACAATCCTCAATTCTCTTGCTCTTGTTTAATTTTATGAAAAACATCACTTCTTTTGCATTACTTTAAATATTTGTGGGAAAATTATATTATTCAAAGTTGGCACACCGGTTAGCAGAGACTAAAAGTGATGGATGTGGAAGAACAGGTTAGGACAAAAAAAGAAAGACTAGCAAAAAAATTTGGATAAATTAATAGAACAAAAACAATCCTCCTAGTTCTTGCTCTCTCTCTCTCTCTCTCTCTCAACTCTCTCTTGCACACTCAAAAATGCCATTCACACTTTTTCTATCTCTTTTCACACACACACACACACACACACACACACACACACACACACACACACACACACACACACACACACACACACACAACACTTAGAGTGCTAATGCGCTGCTGCACTCAAACTGCACATCTCGTCCAAGTTTTGGCTGTAGGCTCTGGAGAGCTGAATGCGATCATGTGGCTCACTACATAAAGGTCAGTGAGTTTGCCTATAATCATTATCATCATCATCATCTCTCTCTATTTCTCTCGCGCTCTTGCTCTCTCAGTATATAAAACACAGCAATGAATATGCTTTAGATCAAAGCAGTGGTAATTTCAGGTTTTTACACATGGAACAGCACAACAGGGTGACAAATGTGCCACTACAATCTGAATTTATAAATCTACAATCTGTTTTGTGGGGTTTTATTTTCATTATGTATTTGTAAGTGATGTGACATTTCGTGGATCAAATTCAATGTAATTTCATCTTCAGGTTTGTGATAATTCTACTTATTATTTCCATATAGAAGCAGATATTCCTGGTGTAAAGACACAGTCTTTCATTCAATAGGCTTCTGTCTAAAAATAAATAAAAAAATAAATAATCAGACGACATTATAACAGATTACTTATCTGGGGAAAAAAAAACTGATGTGAAGCACAATAAACATTCAAACCAAGCCAGTACATCCCTATTTTAAATCAGAAGGCAATAGTGTTTTAATTTTTTTTTCTAATTACACTCAGTACATTTACACAACATTATGCTGGTGCAACTAAAACTGGACTTTTACAATAGATGTAAACATGTGAGTGTGACCGAAATCATACTAAATCACTAGCACACCTAGATGCAGCTGGGAGTCAAGCTACAGCATGTACTGTCTAACTTAATCAGACACAGAAAGTGCCTTAAGCATTCTGCGCATGCACCACAGTTCCTGCCGTGGGCTTTGATCCAAAAGTAGACCAAATTTAGAAGAATCTGCTAACAATATAATAGTGTTTCTGCTGTAGAATAACCACTAGGAACTGCGTATCTCAATTGTGCAAAAAGTAATGTGTACAACATGTTCAAAATGGACAGTACTGTAAGTTGTCCGTGTTTTCACCACTCAACATGTTACTCGCTGCTAGCTAACCTGTTATCGTAATGTCTAAATTACTTAAATAAATCAATTCTCATTGTTTTTCCTGGTAATTCGATCTGTATGTCACATGTAATATTAAATTTCTTGATTGGATTAAAAATGCATTGCCCTGCCATGCTTGTATCGGGGACAAGGAGAGTAGACCAATTAAATTGCCTACGTTGTAAAAACTCCAACTAGACAAATAAATTGATATTAGATTGTTGGTCCATCCTCCTACAGTGGTATTTGTTGAGACAACAGGTAACACTGTATACATGAAAAATTTGAAGACACAGACTGAAGAAACTAAAATAATCAAGTTGAGCCAGAAATGTACCTTCGCTTAAATGCAATCACGTGATTGTATAAGTGTAACATCAATGAGCGGTATATCGGTTAAATTGTTTGTATGAAAACCAAATTGAATAAAACATCTAATTTAAAACATCACTCAATTCAATTCAATTAAATTTTATTTGTACAGCACTTTTAACAATTGTCACTGTCACAAAGCATCTTTACAGTGGCATGGAAAAACTCCCTGAGATGACAACAGCCTTGAGAGGAACGGACACTCTAAACACGTACAGTACTGTAGTTACTCCTGAGAATGACAAAGTAAAACTCTTGATAATATCAAACTCTTTTGAATATGAAACAATATAGCCTTAACCCATTACTAGAATTCCAGAAACAGCCTTTTACACACTCTGGTACTTATTCATATCTTTAATTATCACAACTAGATATACTATGAAATGTATTCATCTTTGTCTTTACAAGACTTCTTTTGTTTTCGTTAACCAGAGCAGCAGTGGAGGATTGGGTCAGAGGGGTGACAGTTGGCCTTTTGGAGCTGCTGTAGGAGCCTGAACAAGCTGTTGGAGTTGCTGTGGTGTTGGAGGGGCTAGGTGACTATGCAGCAGCTTTAGGAGTGATGTTTTGTCAGGCCTGTGCTCTGTACACTGAATACCAAAAGGACTGGATGTACACATACAGTATAAAGCCATCCAAACCATTTTTATTGGATTTGGAGAGACATGCTCCTGTCAGATTCACATGTTAAGGAACAAACTCTTGTTGTCATAAACTCTTTTATAGTGTTTGACACATTGGGGAAAAATAACAAAAACTGATCATCTTTGCTTTTTTTTTTTTTATGGTTATGATATTGTAATATAAAAGAATCAGCATCTGGTATTCTCCAGTTATTTTATGTTTTAACTTTGACTAGTTTGGGATAAATAAAGTTTTTAAGTAATGTTTGTGTGTTTTAATTGTTGTGTTATTGTTAGGCCAATTTGTTTTTATATAAAAACAATCACTTGAACCAACTACTGTACATCAATGGGCCACAATGGGAGACAATCTACTTTTTTGAGTAGATGAAAAGTCAACCCGAGAGAAATATAATTAATTGGGCCACAACCACTATTATCTGAGCTGAATTAAATATTTGGATTACAAGTTGATTCAACTTAAGATTTTAAACTGGATCCACACCGTGTCAACTAAACATCAATGTGAAATTTTTTTTTGGCCAGCAAATTTCTCTAAAAGTTCAGTAAAACTCAAAAAAGCTATGTGCGGCGCCTTATTTATTTATTTATTTACTTATTTTTACAGGGTGGGGTATAATTATAGCTTGACTTAACTATGCATGTAAATGTATTGACGTCACAGTCTTTTACACTTACCATCTTGATGAGTCCGTCTTTGTTACAACTGACAGTTTCTATGAGTCTACAGTATACACTAGCACACTAGGGTTCTGGTATTTGAACAGTAACTAAGAAACAGTTTTTATTTATTACATATACACAGCAAAGTGAAATTCTTGTATTTCATATATCAGCTTGTTAAGATGGTGGGATAGAGCACTGTAATGCAGAGAAGGTTAAGAGCCCAACAGTGGCAGCTCAACACTTAGAGCTGAGCTACTAGGTGACAGTGGCAATTACAGTAAGAAGCTCAATTTCAGTAATAGAGAAGGTACTGTATGATTCAAAAACACATATAGAGCTACAGAGAGCTCAACACACAGCACTCAGAAAGCTAACAAGAGAATGGGAGCAATAGGCTTGAGACAGGCCACCAATGTAAATTGAAAGCTAACCAAGATTCATTATGTTGCATTCTCATACACAGCTTTGGTTTTGCTTCTGTATACAGTATGCTGAAAGGGATCTAAATGGATCACAAATAATGTGCTAGTTGTAAGTTTCAAGTCTTATACTGTACATACCAATGTTGAATGTTTTAATTCAATAATAATGGAAACCCAAAACACATACGGTATACAGAGGGGCTCAAAAATATATACAGACATTAACATTTATCTATGCCCTTTTTAAAACTTGGATTGAATTATTCTACATTTGTACTTTATTATTCTACGTGTGTATACCACACAGCAATGTGTAGTATACTGTACACACGTTAACATTTGCCATTAGTCGCATCATCATTGATGCTATCAAGTGACATCAGAAGAGAGACCCAGAGAGTATACATTTTTTTGGAGCCATCTGTTTAGGCAATGTTCATTTTTACTGTTATGAAAATTTAACATACTGAGATTTTGTCATATCAAAAACAGTGGCCATACTGTATCATTGTACAGTAGTGTATTTGGTTCATCGTTACTTTGTACTTCTAAATAATGAGGGTTTTTTGTAAAAGTACCTACAAAACTACAATGCTTCTTTCAGTCTTAATGCACGACATATGTACTGTACAGTATGTCTCATTAACTCTGTACACATTGCAACAGAGTAACAAGAGTAACAGAGCTTTAGAGATCTAACTTAAAGTCCAGATTTGTTTCAAAGAGTGACCACACCTCCAGAGAAAATGGTACAAATCTCTCTCTACTGGTAAACCATAGTGTTGTTTTCATTATTTAGGGACAAATAACCTTCAGGTCAAAACCTAAACACACTGCTGTAAAAATAAACAGGTTTGCGTTTATAGTGCATGGGCATGTGATTGATGGCAAGAAGACGATCATTGTGATCTAGTCCTCGTGGCAGACTATCATTAGTTGAGAAAGCAGTTCATTTCACTTCGAACCCATTTGGGGTTTCTTACTGAGATCCTGGCATGAGTCACTAGTGAGCAGAGGGAGAAAAGTGAAGAGGGTCGCCTGTTATGTACTTATTTTGGTAACACAAGCACACATACAGTACACACTGCACACTTGGCTTTTGGTATATTTTATATGTTGACAACTTATTTTTCATATTCACATATTTATTTTTATATTTTGATATTCATTTTCATCCATCTGCATGTGTGTGTGTGTGTGTGTGTGTGTGTGTGTGTGTGTGTGTGTGTGTGTGTGTGTGTGAGAGAGAGAGAGAGTGAGAGAGAGAGAGAGAGAGAGAGTGTTTTTCAGGCAAGCTCCACTGAGTTAATAAATGAGATTTGCTCTGGGAATCCAGGGCCAGTTCAGTAATGAGCCGCAGCCTTGCACAGCCATGCACCCTGCTACCCTTTCTCTTACTCCTCTAGCTTTACTCTATCCTTCGTTCTCTCTGTCCAGCTGTTACAGTATACTACATATACTATATTTCCAGACTTATCTACGAATATGGAGAAATAATATATAATAATAGTAAAAAGATGTAGAAGAAGAAAAGTATCGCACTTTTCTCACTCTTTATATTAGACATATTGTTGAGGTTCTACTTAAAAACTCACGATCTGAATATATACAGTATAAAGAAAATCTCTTTTGACCTACATAGTCATTCACTATAGCCTGGGATTTCTATAGCTGGACTACTGAAGTAGATTTGATGATATCATTAAAAAGGGCACAGAAAGCAGGAGGGCAATATAATCACCCAGCAATGTAATCACTTTACAATGGCTGAGCAAGCACGGTGCACCACCGGCGAACAGACCGGACTATCTTGGGGCAAAATGAAAGACGTGATTGTTATCATTAAAATGTATTGACCCATATTGACGTATTGAAAGCAATTTCATTTCATGTGAGCTGGTGTATAATATAGCAGTCATGATAATGGCTTAAAATCAATGCCTCAGTGATTACAATGCTATGTTTTGATGTGATTGGTTGGAAGACATTCTCATTGTTGTTTCTGTTATTCAAGGCTGCCAACCTTGATCACGCCAACACTTAGCAACTGCTATAGCATTTTAGAGACCTTCCGTCACTCAGGGGCATTTGGACTTATTCTTATTTACCCCTTCCCCCTTTCTTACTATTGGGTTTCTCTCTGTATGGACATTCATACACTATATGACCAAATGAATGTACTCCTAACCATCACAAGCAAATGGATAAAGATTTACGACTTTTTTTCTGCACTTAAATTGAAAAACCAAAACCTGTTCCAGCATGACTATGACCCTGTGCACAAGGCATGCTCTGTAAAAAATAAAACAAGTTTGTTGTGGAAAAAAACAAGTTGCCTGCACAGAACACCAGGATAAACTAGAATGCAGACATTGTGCCAGGTTTTCTTGCACAACATCAGTGCCCAATGTCACAATTATCCTTCTGGCTAAATGTTACATTGCAAATGGCATAATGGTTACATCCCAAAATCTAGTTTAAATAATTCTGAAAAAAATAATTCCCTAACTTTTGAAGGGGTTTCTCCAGTTTTCTTCCAACTACAAAACACTGTTGAAAGATGGATCGCTTATAACTAATTGCCCCTGGAAATGTATACTGTGTGTGTGTGTGTGTGTGTGTGTGTGTGTGTGTGTGTGTGTGTGTGTGTGTGTGTGTGTGTGTGTGTGTGTGTGTGCATCCCATACAAGACGTACTGTATACAGTAACTCCCTTACGGCCAGTGTTTCAGGCAGAGCCTTCAGATCCACCACAACACAGACTAGAGTAAAACAATTACTGTCAGTGAGTGTCTGAGGGAACATCAATACATGAGGTATAGGAACACATGGATGATTTGGAGCTCAGAAACTGAGACTGATAACTACTGTACTGTGTTGATTTATTATAATGTTTGCTTTACACACAACGCTCTTTTCAATTAATACTTGCTTTGAAAATAAGTGCACACCAAAATATTTCCCTTTTGGATGCTGAAGTTAAGACTTAGACATAGAAATACTCAACTACAGAAATGTGTGTAAAATAATTCACGATGAAAGAACGTGTTTGAGGACTAGAGTATGCAAATTTCTAGCATTTTATGAATAATAAACTACAGTAATCATCCATGGCATGCATTTTTTTTCAACTGGCTGCTGTTTAAAGAGAAAAATGATTATCTACACCGCTTGTCAGACTTCATCTACCTCCTCATCTCTCTCACCATTTCTCACAGGTGAATGGATATTTCCGATTTGGCTGAACTCCGACCTCAGAGCGTTCCCCCCCCCCCCTCCTCTCTCTCTCTTGCAGGCCCAGCCCAAGGATGGCTAAGCCATTACAGTAATTAACTGAGAAAGACAGAGGGGGAAGGAAAAGTAGGAGGTTCTTTTTTTCTGCAGAGGCAGCAGCTTCAGCATGGAGCCGCCTTCAGTTAATCTCTGACTCACATCCATTACGGATGACTGTGAGGTGCAGGTCCGGTAATAATCTAGCAAAGAGCCAAGATACAGTCACATTTATATGTACCGAACAGAACCAAAATAAAAAGAGAGCTGAAACACAGTTGAGTTAAGAGAAGTTAAGAGAAGATATTATGAAAAATGATATAAATAGTTGGATGTTTAAAGGCCACATACTATACTGTACATCTTTGCAATCTCCTCATCATTCAGTAAGCCAGTTCCAAATACGGTGCTCAATAGGGATAATGGAGGTTACATACTGTATCATACAGTGTAACTATAACAGAATATTCAAACATCCCTGCAACAGTGGGTATACCCCTATAACACTCCTCAGTCGCAGTCAAATAGGAAAGTGCCCCTGACAACAAGGCCAAGATAAACATGCTGAACTCCTAAAGAATCTACACTGCTCAATCATCCATCTTATCAATTCAATTCCATTACATTTCACCCTCTTCCTCAGCTATTCCGCCTTTCTCTTCATTAATTTACTGAAATCTTTGAGGGTTTTTTTTTCCCTGCTGAGTGGCCTTGGTGTTGCTGACTAACAGAAACGGGAGCGGTAGAAAAAGTGCGAGAGCGTTGCCCTGTTCTTTCAGCCGGAACCGGAGACGTCGATAAAGCAGTGACAGCTCCGGCTGAGCTTGCCTTCGACTTCACTGAGAGAGGGGGTTGGGGCGGGGGGGTTAGGGGGGCATTAAGAACACTCGTGGATGTACTGTACAGGGACACAACACATCTAATATCATCATGGCTTTTCTATAAGAAACTATATATGGAGATTTGTCTGGCATATTTTTTATACATACACACACACACACACACACACATACTGTATGCACAAGGAGACACAAACCAGGCACCAAGCTCATGTAATTTTACTGGCAAACAATCAAAGAAAAAGACTGCTTTGTGCCTGGGAAACAAATGCTCATTTTACAATTAAGGAGGAACAAAAAAGGAAAATGAAAAATCTTTGATAAGGGCTGCCAGAATCTACTTAATGAGCAATAACAAAGAGCTTTTACCTCACCATCTCATTAACATTGAGGATTGCAGCTGATGCAGTTTATACAGTATGTACTTGCTGCCCAGTCCCAGAAAACACATCCTGTCTGCTTTCTTCTCACCAGCTCCCTGAGGTTATTCCCTATGTTTGCTCAATCAAAGCTTACTGAAAGACAAAAAAAAAAAAAAAAAAGTGTTAAATTAACCTGAGTGGGATTTCCTTTGGCAGCTTTCACAAAGACTTGGCTTCAGTCCATCATTCAGTAAAATCATCTCCCCACTGTAATGTTTCAAGTCAATACATAATGTACATACATCATATTCTTTTACTTTGTTTTTTTTTGTTATTCTTTTCATCCCACCGTCAGTTCTTTTCTAAGAGACTTCAGGCTTTATTCCCTTAATTTATCTGTTGTGGCAAATGCCCTGCCATTAATTTCCTCTATTTTAAACAGCCTGGAGAAGGGGCTGCCAAGTTTTGAATTATATGATTGGATCTTTCACATACGCAATATACAAATTTTGATGAATGATGAATCTCTGAGCACCTGGAGGAAAAACTGAGTCAGTATTATTTCAGACTGTTGTGCTTTGAAGGTGGCATGATGGTTTAGTAGTTAGCACTGCGCTTGGTGGTTTTCCTCCGGGCACTCTGGTTTTATTCCACAGTCCAAAGGCATGAAGAGTGGCATTTCCCAATTGCCCATGTGTGAGTGTGTAAGTCCTTGTGCTCTGCGATGGTTTCAGCCTCATGCCCCTAGTCTCAAGGAATAGACTGCAGACCCCCTGCAACTTTGTGCAGGAGTGAGTGAGTTTTGTGTTTTCTTCTCTTTACAAGCATATAACCATGCATGTAAGATCTTTCTTCTAATCTTCTAACAAATCTAAATCACACAATTAGTCGAATGGTTATTTTCCAACTCAAGCACTGTTTTGTTCATTAAATATCCTACAAAATACTCTACATTTTAGAATGCCAAAAGCTTTCTCTACATACACAAACTCTGTCAGACCAGATCATACACACACACACTACGGGCAATTTGGGAACACCAATTAGACTAATATGCAGGTCTTTGGACTGTGGGAGGAAACCGGAGTACCCAGAGGAAACCCACCAAGCACGAGGAGAACATGCAAACTCCATGCACACAGAGACAGGAATCAAGCCTGGCCGGGAATCAAACCCGGACCCCGGATGTGCCATACCACCATACCACTGTGCTGCCTTTAATTTAATCATTTAATTAATATCTTTTTATTTCAAATTATTTGAAAATAATATGTTCCATAATACTAAAATATATAATACTAAAAGAAAAGGCCACTTTAACATTGCCCACATGTTCTGATTCACATCAAATTTTCCTAGAAGTCATCTCTTGTTATACACCTTGGAAATGAAACACTTGGCATGCCTTGACCACACCAGCTGAGAAGTCTCTGCAGATGGCAACCGTTGCATCTAGGAGGGACATTTGGTCATGTGGCCAATGATCATATACATACAAAAAATATATCTCATTGGGGTTGAAGAAAAACAAGTAAGGGGAGAAAAAGAAAAAGCATTCTTGAGTTGGCTGTAAACCAGTTTGTGATGTGAATAATGGAATGTTACAGTATATGGATTCATATAGTCACAAACATCCTCATGTTCTCAATGATTAGGGTTGGGTCAGGGGTAGCGTAGTGGTTAAAGGGGACCTACGGTGCTACATGGACTTTTTCAAGCTGTTTGGACTGCATTGTGTGTTAGGAGAGTGTGTACACAACCACTCTACAGTGATAAAGAGCCGCCCAGCGATTTTCTTTTAATTTAATATTATAAGATGCCCCTTCTGAAATCAGCCCGTTTTCAAAAGCCTGTCGGTGTGAAGTCACACCGACAGAGGCCGCTCCTACTACAGTTGATTGACACTGGTGTTTTAGCAAAGACCCGCCCCGAGTGAAAAAAGAGCCATCGGCCATTGTTTTTCTACACCGG
This sequence comes from Channallabes apus, assembly GCA_030522415.1. NCBI lineage: Eukaryota > Metazoa > Chordata > Actinopteri > Siluriformes > Clariidae > Channallabes > Channallabes apus. The sequence continues at coordinate 31,864,775 of CM060108.1, read as the reverse complement.
AGCAAAATGGCGCCTACATGAGTGTGGTGTGCTGTTTGTTGCAGTAGTGTGGTGATCTAGTGGTTAGGATTCCACGCTTTCACGTGGGAGACCCGGGTTCGATTCCTGCTCAAGGTACATGCTTTTTTTTGCACTACATATTTATAAAGTTTTTCTAAAGTTCGTTTAGTAACGAGGCGAGTGCACTATGCTTCGGTAAACTTTTCTGACACCAGGAGAGACTCAGTCAAACACACACACACACACACACACACGTTGTCTGTCAGAAAGGTCTCTGTTTATTAACAGAAAAAGATCGGTTTATAGATTTGTTTGACTAAACGCCTGTGCTATAGACATATGTTACTACAAATTAACCATTGTAAATGTCCTGGTGAGATCCCGAAAAAACAATGCTTCGCGTGTGAGGTCGCGGGTTGAATAGCCGGCATTTCCAAGCAGCAGCCATTAATCCTTCGTGGTCTAGTGGTTAGGATCCGGCGCTCTCAGCGTAGCAACTCGAGTTCGATTCCCGGTCTGGGAAGTCAAAAAAGTTTTACAACCAGATTCACATGTAAAATTTTATATATAACTATTTGTATATATATATATATGAGTGCATAATAAAAATATTACAAAATATAGGGGAAATATATATATTATAATAAAAATTATATATATATATATATATATATATATATATATATATATATATATATATATATATATATATACTGTATATATCCCCTATATTTTGTAAGATTTTTATTATGCCCTCATTTGTACATTGTATATTTGTACAACTATTTTACTAGTTACATTTATTTTCTTTAGTATTTCTTTTTATTGATATTTATTCCTTACGTATAAGCTTTTATTTTCTTTTTAAGGTCACTGGCTGTCGTATAAGCATTTCACTGCATATCATACTGTGTATGACTGTGTATGTGAGAAATAAAATTTGAATTTGAATCAAAGGAGAGGAAGATAGGTGCAAGGAGACAGAGGGGGAGAGAGAGAGGGAGAGAGAGAGACAGAGTATGGGAAGGTGAGCGTGAATGAACAGATGCAAGAGGAGACAGGAAGATAGCAGCAGGGAAGATTTAACACGTTAATATCAGATCTATGAGGAAGAGAGCAAGAGAGTAGAAATAACTCCTTTATATATAAAATAATTCTAACATCATGTAAAATTATTTTTAACTGTTTTTTAAATATTTTTAACTGTTGTCAAAGCTATACCCCACTTGTATTGTGAAGACACGCCCCACAGAACTGGGGGGCGGGTTCAGTAGAGGTCATTAACATTTAAAGGAGCATGTACTGAAACAGGTTGCTGAGAACAGAGCTACTTTTTACCAGGTAAAAGTAATGTTTTTTTTACACAACAATTGAGAATTTTTAATTAAAGTATATTACAAACTTTTCATTAGGACCCTAAAGAATCATATTAACCTATGCAAAATTGAGACTGTATGTCTCCTTTAAGGCATTGAGCTACTGACTACTAGGCATTGAGCTACTACTCCCAGGTTTAAACCCCAGCATCACCAAGTTGCCACTGTTGCGCCCTTGAGCAAGGTAGGAGGAACAATAATACAAAAAACACCATTCAGCCATAGCATTAAAACCATTATCATAAAAAAAAACACCTACTGTAGGTTTTGGGTTTCCCTCGTGCCACCAATGAATAGCTCTGAAAGACCTTTGGGGCTGTATTGTGTTGTCTTGCACTCACTGGATTAAGCGGTATAGAAAATGAATGAATGAATGAATGAATATATATATATATGGGCGGCGCGGTGGTGTAGTGGTTAGCACTGTCGCCTTGCACCTCCAGGGTCTGGGTTCGATTCCCCGGCCATTCTCGATTCCCGTCTCTGTGTGCATGGAGTTTGCATGTTCTCCCCGTGCTTGGTGGGTTTCCTCCGGGTACTCCGGTTTCCTCCCACAGTCCAAAGATATGCAGATTAGGCTAATTTGCGTTCCTAGATTGCCAGTAGTGTGTGATTGGGTGTGTGTATGTGTGTGTGCCCTGCGATGGATTGGCACCCTGTCCAGGGTGTACCCCGCCTAGTGCCCGAAGTCTCCTGGGATAGGCTCCAGGTCCCCCGCGACCCTGAACACAGGATTAAGCGGTATAGAAGATGAATGAATGAATGAATGCAATGTGATGAAATTTTTTTTCATCCACATTTGCATTAATCTTTGACCAAGATCTTACATTTAAGATGAGAATCTAATCACCTAATAAAAGTATTTTCTAGCACATCCTTTAGAGTAGCATTCAATGATTTATCATGTTCCGAGTCTATCACAATTTATGTCTGATTAATTTTGCCTTTTTTGTTTTTAAATATATGAAGAAAACTAAATTGCATTCATTTTAAAAACATTGTCATTCAGTACATTCAAGTCATCAGCTACTTTAATTTTATTGCCACATAAGTGTTGCTTAGTGTTGCTGAGCCTAGACCTGGCCAGCTGAAGTAACCTCAGATTATAACACTGTATCTAGAGGGTGTGAGGGTTGCCCACTAGAGGGCAGTGTTTTAGGTTGTAGTTTTTGTTCCTAGACCCAGTTTCCCAGAAGCCTCCTCAGTCAGGTGATGTGGATGCTCACCTGAACTGAGGAGGCTCATTAGCACTGTTATAAATACCTGTTTGTTCTGGGAAACTGGGTCGAGCATTGATTTCTGTTATGTGGGTTTTGTTTCCTTGTTTTAGTTTGGTTTCATTATAGTTGGCATTTAGTTTCAGGAGCTCTTTAAGTTTGTATTTGCTTTGATTTAGTTTATGTCTCTTTGTCTCCTAGCAGGATTAGCCTCTAGGAGAATTAGCCTTTTGTGTTTACCCTTTTGTGTAAGTAACCCCCATTGCATGTTTAGCTAGTAGTCTGTTTAAATACTAATGAGGGTGATACTAACATGTTTAGATCTTAGTCTGTCTAGTCTCCTTGTCTGCTTAGCTCTTAGTCTGTTTAGGTACTAACATCTTTAGCCACTAACCTTTAGAGTTATTAGTCTGTTTCATACCTAGTCTGCTGTGCACCTTGTCTGTTCAATCCCTTGGGTCTCAGGCTACTAGCCTGTTTAGCCATTAGTCTGATTAGCTATGAGCTAGCTTAGCAGCTAATGTGCAGAACAGGTGGTAGACCTAGCCAAGCCTGTCTCGTGTTTGTTTATCCCTTGCATGCATAGTCCCTAATGTTTAGTCCGTTAGGCTGTTTCATGTGTCTTGTCTTGTCCAGTTTGTATCCCATGTCTGTATTGTGTATCAATGTATGTAATGACTATTCTTATGTCTAAGTGTTTGAGTTCTGTTACATTATGCTCCCAAGTTTAAGCCAACTTCCTTAGTTCATGTTTTGTTCATGTTTGGATTTTGTTTATTATTATTATTATTATTATTATTATTAAAGACTCTTTGTTTCACTGCATCCCCTCTGCGTCTATGCCTCAACACCAAGCCCACAGTCCAACATCATAGCAGAACGTGACAGAATGCTCGACCATACAAGAGGCATAGCAGAGGGGCCCCCCTAGGAGAAAATTTGGGGGGGGGGCTGGGACCATAACACCGGGGCAAGCTGACAGGGGATAATTGGCTTGCCCCATATCAAACCAGGGGACTGAACTGGAGGTGAGAGGGCCTCAGGGGAGGCTCCAGTTCCGCCAGCGGGCCTCAGGGGAGGCTCCAGTTCCGCCAGCGGGCCTCAGGGGAGGCTCCAGTTCCGCCAGCGGGCCTCAGGGGAGGCTCCAGTTCCGCCAGCGGGCCTCAGGGGAGGCTTCAGTTCCGCCAGCGGGCCTCAGGGGAGGCTCCAGTTCCGCCAGCGGGCCTCAGGGGAGGCTCCAGTTCCGCCAGCGGGCCTCAGGGGAGGCTCCAGTTCCGCCAGCGGGCCTCAGGGGAGGCTCCAGTTCCGCCAGCGGGCCTCAGGGGAGGCTCCATGTCCCCAGAGCCCAGCCAGGACCTCGCCAGGGAAAACCCTCACCACGCTCTCTAGCTTCGTTCGCAGCAGTGACAGCGACCCGCCACCGCTGGACTTCGAGAGCGTGCTTCCATCGCCAACCAGTGTCAAAGGAGGCCAGAGTACTGCAGAGGCCGCCCGGCGTGAGGACACCACAGTGCTGCATCGGCCGCCCGACTTGGAGGGCGATTCAGTGCTGCAGGCATCGCTCCACCGGCAAGAGCGACACAGCACTGCCTCCAACGCCCGGCCTACACCAGCAATCCGGCACTGCCTCCGCCGCCCGGCCTACGGCATCAGCCCAGTGCTGCCTCCGCCACCCGACGACGTCGTGAGCTCACCGCCGCTCAGCCCCGCGGACGAGCCATCGCTGCCTCTGCCACCCAGCCTCGGGTGCAGGCCGCTGATGCACCCGGCGCCTGGCTTCGGCGGCAATTTAAGCTCGCCCACCCTCCCACCCACCTCGGGGAGTCTGCTCATTGGCGTCGCAGTCGGGTGGAATGACCCGGGACATGGGGAAGGGTACCCAGGACCTCCGTTAGCGCTCCGGAGGAGCGTTTTTAAGGGGGGGGGGGGGGGTACTGTGAGGGTTGCCCACTAGAGGGCAGTGTTTTAGGTTGTAGTTTTTGTTCCTAGACCCAGTTTCCCAGAAGCCTCCTCAGTCAGGTGATGTGGATGCTCACCTGAACTGAGGAGGCTCATTAGCACTGTTATAAATACCTGTTTGTTCTGGGAAACTGGGTCGAGCATTAATTTCTGTTATGTGGGTTTTGTTTCCTTGTTTTAGTTTGGTTTCATTATAGTTAGCATTTAGTTTCAGGAGCTCTTTAAGTTTGTATTTGCTTTGATTTAGTTTATGTCTCTTTGTCTCTGTGTCTCCTAGCAGGATTAGCCTCTAGGAGAATTAGCCTTTTGTGTTTATCCTTTTGTGTAAGTAACCCCCATTGCATGTTTAGCTAGTAGTCTGTTTAAATACTAATTCAATTCAATTCAATTCAGTTTTATTTGTATAGCGCTTTTAACAATTGACATTGTCTCAAAACAGCTTTACACAATCAAAAGAATTATTTAAGTTTGTATGGAATGTGAATGTGTATGAATCAAAATGTTCAGATAGTCCCTGGTGAGCAAGCCCGAGGGCGACAGTGGCAAGGAAAAACTCCCTGAGATGGTAATAGGAAGAAACCTTGAGAGGAACCAGACTCGACAGGGAACCCATCCTCATCTGGGTGAAACAGATAGCAGGAAATGATCTGCATTTAGGTTCATCTGTGTTAGGTTCAGCTATAATAGTTGATGTTAATTGATGTTATAATAGTTGATGTAAAATGGAGTCCAGTAATTATTGGAGACTCAGACTTGTAGAAAGTTCCAGTCCTGAACTATCGAATTGTCAAGTTCTCAGAGAAACAGCTGACAACACCAGTCGAGGCCAGAACCATCTTCTAAGTAGATAGAATCATCCCCAGACACCAGGCACATCCTAAAGAGACACACGGGGCATCCATGCGATGAGACCTCCAACCAGAAACCGGGTCACCAGGATGGACCAGACAGGTCCGGAGGGCAGAGGGAGTCTGGATCACTGGCAGCTCAGGAACCACATGTGTAGCTCGACAGAGCGAGAGAGAGAAAGAGTGAAAGGGGGAGACAGGGGGAGAGAGGAAAGAGAAAGAGGGGGAGGAAGAGAAGAGGAGGAGAGATTGCAATTAGGTATGGTCATAGTCACAATGTCTAATGTGAATGTATATTTACTGTAGAGTGCAAGCAGGGACTCCGGCAGGACTAACTATTACAGCATAACTAAAGGGAGAGCCAGAAGGAAACACAAACATGAGGGCTCCCTGAGATGTAAAGCAAACAATCACCTCACCGTCAACAAACCTGAGTGATCAAATGAGACTGAGGAAGACAGCATCTAAAACATACCAGTTCACCATAATACTCTACGTCCATGAGTCCCCCAGATCTGCTCCTTTACCTTATGGCAAATCTATTTATAAAAATGCTTGGCTAAATAAATAGGTTTTTAGCCTAGACTTAAACACTGAGACTGTGTCTGAGTCCCGAACACTATTTGGAAGACTATTCCATAATTTTGGGGCTTTGTAATAAAAAGCTCTGCCCCCAGCTGTAGTTTTCATAATACGCGGTACTGATAAGCAGCCTGCATCCTTTGACCGAAGTAGGCGTGGCGGATCGTAAGACACTAGCAGTTCGCTCAGATACTGCGGGGCGAGACCATTTAATGCTTTATATGTCAAGAGTAGTATTTTAAAATCAATGCGAAATTTCACAGGGAGCCAATGCAGTGAAGATAGGATAGGGGTGATGTGCTCATATCTTCTGGTTCTAGTGAGGACTCTCGCTGCTGCATTCTGGACTAGCTGAAGCTTTTTTATGCACCTAACTGAACAACCAGACAGTAAGGCATTACAATAGTCCAACCTAGAAGTGATAAAAGCATGAACTAGTTTTTCTGCATCGTTTAGCGACAATATATTTCTTATTTTGGCGATATTTCTGAGGTGAAAGAATGCTATCCTGGTGATATTATCTACATGAGCTTCAAATGAAAGGCTGGAATCTATAATCACGCCGAGGTCTTTTACTGTTGCACTTGACGGAACAGAAAGGCCATCTAAAGTTACGGTGTGATCTAAGATTTTACTTCTAGCTGTATGCGGTCCTATGACTAGAACTTCTGTCTTATCCGGATTAAGCAGAAGGAAGTTAATTAGCATCCAATTTCTTATGTCCTGCACACATTGCTCAACTTTAGTAAGATGGTTTTTCTCATCAGGTTTTGTTGAGACGTATAGCTGTGTGTCGTCAGCATAACAATGAAAACTAATACCATGCTTACGGATTATGTTGCCCAGAGGAAGCATGTAAAGGGAAAAAAGCAGTGGGCCTAAAACTGAACCCTGCGGAACGCCAAACTCCACTAGAGAACATGCAGAATAATCACCATTTAAGTCTACATACTGATAACGATCGGTCAAATAGGATCTGAGCCAGGAGAGGGCTGTACCCTTAATTCCTACTACATTTTCTAATCTGTGAAGAAGAATAGCATGATCAATAGTGTCAAAAGCTGCACTGAGGTCGAGTAATACAAGCATAGTTACACAACCCTGATCAGAGGCCAATAGGAGGTCATTTACTACTTTAACGAGTGCTGTTTCTGTGCTGTGATGAGGCCTAAATCCTGACTGATACAGTTCATGTATGCCATTTCTATGTAGATATGAGCATAGCTGCTCTGGTACTATCTTTTCCAGAATCTTAGAGATAAAGGGGAGGTTTGATATTGGCCTGTAATTGGACAGCTGACAGGGGTCGAGGTCAGGTTTCTTAATTATTGGTTTAATAACTGCTACTTTAAAAGATTTTGGAACATAACCAATGCTGAGTGAGGAATTAATTATTCTCAACAGCGGTTCTGTTATTACTGGTACTATCTGTTTAAGAAAATGTGTCGGTATAGGATCTAATATACAGGTTGATGAATTTGCAGAAGAGATGAGTGAAATTAGTTCATTCTCTTCAAGAGGAGTAAACTCTTCTAGGTTTGAATCTGACATGGCTAGGTTAACATCTGTATCAATTACATTGTTTGGTTTCAAAGTCTCAATTTTATGCCTAATATTTACAATTTTATTATTAAAAAAGTTCATGAAGTCCTCACTATTGCATGATGTTGTTGTGGAGATTTCTGTATTGGTCTTATTTCTGGTTAATTTGGCTACGGTATTAAATAAAAATCTAGGATTATTTTTATTTTCTTCTATAAGAGTGGAGAGATACGTTGATCTAGCTACACTAAGAGCTTTCCTATAGTTCAGGATGCTCTCTTTCCATGCTATTTGAAATACCAATAATTTAGTTTGACGCCATTTACGCTCTAATTTCCGAGCAGTCTGTTTTAAAGTGCGCGTGTGATCGTTATACCAGGGAGCGAGTTTCTTATCTCTAATAATTTTTCTTTTAGCTGGAGCTACATTATCTAAGGTACAACGAAGTGTCGACTCTAAATATTCAGTCGCCTGATCAAGTTCTGTGGGGTCAGACGGTGGCCTAATGGAAGTTGGTAACTGTGGGAGATTACTGATAAAACTCTGTGTGGTAGTTGATGTGAATGTACGTTTAATACGGTAGCGCGGTGCTGTGCGTACATTATCACTGTGACACACTTGAATGGAGACAAGATAGTGATCTGAGATAATTTCAGACAGTGGAATTGTGAATACATTTCTTATACTTAATCCGAAGAATATTACTAAATCTAAAGTGTGACCTGCTTTATGAGTGGGTCCTACTGTACTACACACTGATTTACGCCTACGGAGTCCAGTATGGATATAAATGCTGTTCTCAGAGGGTCTTCTGGATTCTCAAAATGAATGTTAAAATCTCCAGCAATTAACACTTTGTCTACAGAAACGACCAGGTCTGAGATGAAATCCGCAAATTCACTAAGAAATTCAGAATACGGCCCTGGAGGTCTGTAAATTATAATTAGTGGAATCAACTGAGCTGATTTAATATACTTAAATAGACTTATGTTACTATAGAGAATTTCAAATGAGTTAAATTTGTGTCCGTGTTTTTGTACGATAGACAGATTATCATTATGAATAGCTGCGACGCCTCCTCCTCTACCAGTTAACCGAGGCTGGTGTATGTAGCTGTATCCAGGAGGACTAGCTTCATTTAGAGCTACATACTCATCCTGTTTAACCCACGTTTCAGTTAAACAGATTATATCAAACGCCTGATCTGTGATAATTTCATTAACAATAACTGCTTTTGATGCGAGAGATCTAATATTTAACAATCCTATCTTCAGATCAGAGGTGCCGGCTGAGCATTCAGTATGATCTGAGTTTGTGGTCTTTATGTTAATTAAATTATTGAAACAGACTTTCTGAGTCTTTCTACATTTTTGCTTAGATCGGGGAACAGACACAGTCTCAATATGGTGAACCCTGAGTGACGACTCTATGCAGCTAGCAGACGGTTGGTTTAGCCTGTCTGTCTGCTCCCTGGCCTGGGCTCTGGATTGTCACCGATTAACTAGACCTCTACTGAGACTATGAGCTATACTACAGGAAATGAGAGCAGCACCTTCCCGAGTGGGATGGACACCGTCCCGCCCTAACAGGCCACCTTTGCCCTCAAAGGTCTTCCAATTATCTATGTAGCCCACATTATTTTTGGAGCACCACCTGGACATCCAGCGGTTCAGCGACCATAACCTGCTGTAAGCTATGTCACCACGTCTCATTGGGATGGGACCAGAGCATATTACTTCATCGGACATCGCCTTCGCTAATTTAAACACCTCTGTAAAGTTACTCTTACTAACCTCTGACTGACGAAGGCGTATATCATTAGCTCCAGCATGTACCACTATCTTAGAGAACCTGTGCTGTCCTAGAGCCCTAAGATTACCTGCTATGTCCGGTGCTCTGGCTCCCGGGATACACCTAACCACTGCCGCTGGCGCCCCTAAAGGTCTAGCTAATGTCACGTGTCTCAGTATAGAGTCTCCTATAACCAGAGCTCTTTCAGGTTTCTCAGCGGGTGCAGCACTGAGGAGAGCAAACCTGTTGGACACGTGACGCGCAGAGGAGGTGTGCTCCGGTGGGCTAGCCTTAGCGTTAGCTTTGGCTGAACAAGTATGCCGCCGAGTCGTCACCCACTCGCCCCGCTGTGAGGGCTCTAATGCCGGAGTCGGGGGCTGTTTATCTCCGCCTGTGGCACCCAGACTGTCCGCTACAGGACTAATGAGGGTGATACTAAAATGTTTAGATCTTAGTCTGTCTAGTCTGCTTAGCTCTTGTTAGATCTTAGTCTGTTTAGGTACTAACATCTTTAGCCACTAACCTTTAGAGTTCTTAGTCTGTTTCATACCTAGTCTGCTGTGCACCTTGTCTGTTCAATCCCTTGGGTCTCAGGCTACTAGCCTGTTTAGCCATTAGTCTGATTAGCTATGAGCTAGCTTAGCAGCTAATGTGCAGAACAGGTGGTAGACCTAGCCAAGCCTGTCTCGTGTTTGTTTATCCCTTGCATGCATAGTCCCTAATGTTTAGTCCGTTAGGCTGTTTCATGTGTCTTGTCTTGTCCAGTTTGTATCCCATGTCTGTATTGTGTATCAATGTATGTTGTAATCCCTAGTCTTATGTCTAAGTGTTTGAGTTCTGTTACATTATGCTCCCAAGTTTAAGCCAACTTCCTTAGATCATGTTTTGTTCATGTTTGGATTTTGTTTATTATTATTATTATTATTATTATTATTATTAAAGACTCATTGTTTCACTGCATCCCCTCTGCGTCTATGCCTCAACACCAAGCCCACAGTCCAACATCATAGCAGAATGTGACAGAGGGCACATAGTACAGAACACTGGGCAATATGCATGATTGGTGCAATGCTTTATCCACCTTCATTCTTACCCTGATGTGACCATCTTTCTCACTGATATTTGTTTAATTGTTTACTGCTTTAGTTTTCCTCTCAATTAAAAAAAAATTCTTCTCTTTTTTATTATTATGTTAAGCACTATAAGCTGCATTTTAAATGTATGAAATGTGCTATACTACATCGCTTAGAAACTGGGTTGTTTGCAAAATGCACCAAATGAAATTTGATACACCTTTCCAACGGAATTGGATGCAAAACTTTTGATATCTTAAACAGGTCAGCTATGACCATGCCTTAATCTTGTGCTAAAAAGTGGTCAATAATTTGTGTGACATTATATTGAGTGACATCATATCAAGTGACATCATACTGTGATTTTTTTTTTTTATATAATGTCTCACACACACACACATACTAACACACACATCACAAATGTTAACACACACACACACATCACAAACGTTAACACACACACACACTAATGCACTCACATGACAAATACGCAATGGCTTTTTGGAGGTCTTAACATGCTCAAAAAACACACAGGCTGTGTGGTGCATCCGGGAGGCAATGGTGTAATGTGCTTGAGTCTGCTCAGCAATATATAATAATAATAATAATAATTTTTATTATTATTATTATTATTTGTTTTTGTTGTTGCTGTCTTCAAGCAACATCACTGGTTAAATTTTTTTGGAAATAAGATTTCAATGTGCTTTTCACCTCAAAATTGGTCGATCAAGAGAATTTTCCACTCTCCCCATTTCTCCACCCATCTGCATTTTCCTCACATTTTTCATGAGCCTCCCTCATATGCACAATATAATACATTTACTATAGATTTTACAGAAATTTACTGGCAACCTGGGCTACTAGTACAATACTGTAAAAGTTACAGTAAACATGTATTACAATCTTTTCTTTTCTGGTTATGCATGATACAACTCCACTGAAAGCTGAAGAGAAAATCTAAATAGTAAGGTATGAGGGGAATGGAAAGAAGTTGAGAATGCAATTTTTCTGCGTTGTTCACTAACAGAGTTGCATCAGTTCTTCTCTTTCTGAGCCATGCTCAGAAGGTTAGATGAATAGATACAGATTTATGCACACATAAACAGAATGAAAACACATGTATTCACTTGCCAAATGCCTTTATCTTCATCCATCTGTTATTGTCAAACACACACAGTAACAAAAAGATTCAGACACTTTGATGCATGTGCCAGATCTTTGCAGATCAAGGCACAAGTAACAATAACAAAAAAAAATGGTGTTTTATATCCACTACCAAACGGCACAAAATTGGAAGTGATGTTGGGTGTGCAATTTCTAGAAGTGAGCAGATGTCCACCTTCTGTCTTTAAGAGCTGTGTACTTACTGGGCCAAAGCATTCAGATGGTGCAAAGCAGATGGTGGTGTGTCCAGATGTAGTGGCCCTGTGCTATCCAAAACGATGCTCTCTGGCAAAATATCAACTCCCTCTGACTATCTCACTGGCAGGCAGATAAACCAAGTAGTGCTGACAATGGTAGCGACCATGAGATTACAGGTTTGGATACAAGCCAAACTACAGTAAGGTGTCTTGTCCATAAGCTCGAGCTGCCTTGTATCTTCACTTTAGTTGAACTTGTCACTTGGCTTATTGCACCTCTTGATGGTGGGATCAATAGTTATAATTATACCACAATGGAGAAACAAAAAATGTTGCATTTGTACCTGCAGTTGTACTTTGACAATTAATTGCATTTCATTCACTGGTACTTAGACAGAGACATACACTTTGGGTCAGGATATGTTTGTGCACAATCAACCCCTGTATGCTCTTTTCACCAGAGCTGCTACTGCGGATGACAGAATATGCAAAAGACTTCCTAATTGCCTCCTTGTGGCTAAACTCATGGTGTTGCCCTGTTATTAATGTTGCTCATAGGCTCAGACCACACCTGTTCTTCAAAACTGTAGGCTGTGCATCCTGGCACAACAACATATCGGGCAAGTTTACAAAGTGAAAATGATTATTATCTAGCTGGTCGCTGAATATACTGGAAACCATTGTTGACCTTGTGAGACTCCTTTCAGTGATTTATTACATGGTCTACAGTATTGTCTCTTATTTCATGACAACAGCTTGTACACCTCTCCCCCTCTCCTTCTCCCTTTCCTTGGTTCAGCTAATCCTCTATATGACACGCCTTCCCCCTTGATCAGATATTTTTTTTCTATCCAAAGCAGCTATTTGTGCTTCGCCAACCATCATATAATGCTTCCAATTTTTACATTTTGTACATATGTAACACAGCCACATTAAGCTTGTTATCTACAGTACCTTAACCAAAATTTATAGACTGAATATTGCACACAGTGTGGTGAGTTTGAGTGTCCTCAACTGTAAGCAATATCTGAATTAAGTCATTGCCAGCCTCAATAAGGAGCAGTATACGCAGTATATCTTCAGTAGAAAATGGGGTTGACTCTATGCGTGAGTCTACTGTCTGGACAGAAGCATTGTCAGGTCTAGTTGACAACTGCAGGACTGCCAGGACACCTTTATTAACTCTGGTTGACAGCAACAGCTGGAGGATGTACTGTACTGTACTTGACATAGCTCAGAACATTTGTGGATTACCCTCATGAGGTCAACGGCCTGATCACAGGGTTTTAATAAACTTGTGTGTAGTATTTGAGTTAAAGACTATTAATGATTTATAATTCTCCTACACACAGATCGGTTAGATGTAATAGTCTAGGGCTGGGGTACTCAATAGGCAGACTCCGGTCCGCATCCGGACCCAAATACGGTTACATCTAGACCGACGCCAAAACAAACACGCTTAATTTAATCATAATCCAAATGAGTTCTCAATGAAGTGCGCGACTGTGTTTCCGCGCGATATATCTTTGAGTCTTCTAGTGATGGTTCGTTCATGAACGATTCGTTCTTTTTGAACGAATCTTTAATGTGACTCAGAAGAAGGAGTCATCTCCGATAGTGATTCGTTCATTTTCTACTGGCCGCGCATGTGCACATCATCGCAAAGCCTCCATAGGCTATGTATTGAACGGTTCTCAACGAATCGTCAAGTCCCGAGGTGTTTGTTCCTTTGTCACGTGACTCCCATAGGCGCTATGCGGTGCAGTAGATTCAAAAGAACAAATTATTTATTATAATACGTCCTTAATATCCTAATGGCCTGCTCAAAGCTAGCCATTGATACAAGTTGATTTTGAAAACAGTGAATTTAAGAATGAGTGGACAGAAAAATATGCATTCGTGCTCCCCGTGGGAAGCAGAAAACCAATGTGCTTAATCTAGCAATCAATAGTGGTCACCTTCTCACCTTCTGGACACAGATGGATACTACAGCAGGTGTTCCTGTCCTCCAGAAAATGTCACTTCAAATTCTCACAATGTTTTCCTCAACGTACTGTTGTGAATCTGTCGTTTCAACTATGAGCATGGTGAAAAACACATATCGCAGCACCATCACCAATGAACATTTACATCAGTGCCTCCACCTGGTCCTCACACCTTATATGCCCAAGTTGAAACAACTGGTGGCACAAAGATGATGTCACCTTTAACACTAAAAGGACTACCATGTCAATTTTTGGGTATTGTTCGAAAATTTTGGGTTAGATTTTTTTGTAGTTCTCTATTTGAAATTGGACTGTCATTAGTCATCGTCTCTCTGTGTCCCTTGTCTCCCTGTGCGTCTAGTCTCACTGTGTCCCTTGTCTCCCCGTGCCTCTAGTGTCTCGTCTGTGTCTCTAGTCTCCCCGTGTCTCGTCTGTGTCTCTCGTCTTGTTTTGTCCCATTTCAGCTCCATGCTTAGTTTGTGTGTACTAGGTCTTCGTCAATAAGCCTGTGTTTCGCCATAGGGCTTAGGTTTTGTGTAACAGGTATTAGAGCCTGTACTGTATTTGTCCGATGTCCTGTATGTAGTGTCTTAGAGCTATTGTTCCACTATAGAGCCTACAGTACATCTTGTATGTGCCGTCATAGCGCCGGTGTCTCGCCAGAGCACCGGTGTCTCGCCATATCACCTGTGTTTCACATTATGCCTTTGTTGTTTGTTCGTTTTGGTTTGGTCTCGTCAGTGTGCTTGTTTTATGTTATTATTTCATTAAAGACACTTTGTTAAAAACACCCCTCTGCGCCTATGCCTGCCTGTTTATGCCCACGGCAATAATATCACACCGAACGTGACATAGGGGTATTGGCAAACTTGCCAGATTAGGCTTTGAGGATGTATGTACAAAATGAAATAAGTCATAAACAGTAAAACACACCACAAATAAATGCACATATTTTCCGGGAAACAATTAGCTATTTCTTAGAAATAAAACATATATACTGTATAAATTAATGTTTTGGGAAGTCCCAGACACAGGGTAAGAACAAGTGTGTAATATGAAAGAAGGTTGAGAGCATGAGGTTTAGTGGTCTCTCTCTCTCTCTGTCCGCACACACACATTGGGATGAAGAAAACAACACGGACAAGCTTTCATCTGTTGTTTCTTCTATCCAAATTCAATTAACATGTAGCCCTGGCAAAAGAGTTCTATCTGCTCTAAAAGCCCAAAGCTGGGCCTGGATCCCAAAAAGCAGTTACATTATACAATCAGCATAAATACAAATGGATTTTACTGAGCTGGGCCCTCTCAGGATTATCCCATGTATATTTCATGTGTTTACTTGGAGGTTGAATGCCCAGAAAAAAAGGCTGCAGAGATACTTCAAAGGCCTGTGTTATATCGACAGCAACAAAAATGACTGGATGTCTCTGGGGTTTTGACCCCAATCCATGCTTTGCAAGCCCTAGTTTAACTTGTACATTTAACTTATACATAATATAAGCTCAAAGGTTTCTAACTCCAAGGCGGTTCCTGATTTTTATTTCTTTCTACTGTACATTCTAAAGCAATGCTGAAGGTGTCCAAAATATGTAAAAATCTACTTTGAACAGTTAATATTGAGATGTATCTGCTACTCGTGATCTGTAAAGCCTTCATAACAGCTCTAATCCGAGGTGGCGTTAATTGGTGTTTTTTGAGGCTGGTAACTCTAAATGAACTTTTGGTCTTGGCTTCCTGGGATGTTCTTGTTGAGGACCAATTTCATCATGATGCTTGCTGGCTTTTGCAAATGCACTTTACAAATTATGTGCTTTATTTTATAGTTCTGGATTTCCCAGTATTGTTGTAGAACGTAGAAAATAAATCACTAAACAAAAACCAAGAAATTTGCAAGTTATCCCAAACTTTTGAACAATTTTGACTGTATGTACTGTATATTTATACTCTCAGTATCGATTCCCATTTAACAAGGAAGGGACTCTAGTGTTTCTGCTACTTCCCTGTCTGGAATGTTTATTTATTTGACATGTTCACTGCTTTTTTACAGTCTTTTTTAAAAGGTATTGAAATTTAGTTTGGATTTTGCTGAAGTGATATTTTTGTAAAAATTAAATAATTACAGTATATGCCACAGGTTATAGTGAAGGCTAAGAATAAATATTATTTGTTAAACAAAAAGAATGTGTAAATAATATTTGTTTTATAGACATTATTGCAGTTCTTTGTGAGTCATTGCAACTAACTGCAATTAGACACACAAAACTACAGTTAATTTGTTTAATTGATTCAGGTATACTCATTTATTACAATTATCTTGATTAAAGAAAGTCATTGGATAGGGTAACACTTTTTAACCATATGGGAAATGCATTTGTTTACAATATTTTGACACTGGCAGAAAGCTGAACACATTAGCTATTAATCCACATTTACAAGAAAAAGACTTTGTTAGAGAAAATGCATGAATTGTGCAAACATTTTACTTACAGTAGGCCAGTAATTTAGTATAACAGCAATAAACACTTCTGGCCTTAGACCAGTTTGTCTGAAGAATGCATACGGTATATCATTCATTTTGCTTATATACTATACTTTGTCATTTTACTTTAAATGAAAGGATCACTGCAAATCAGCAAACCAGTACAAATTAATCTGAATAGACTTTATCCAATTTTGAAATATATCTGGTTAACGGGAATGGCCTCTTCCAGGATGAGCCTGCCTCTACTCAATCCTCAGGGAATAAAAAATCTCTAAATAAATTGAGAAGTATTAAAAATGGGTCAATTAATTACCATGGTGTTTGCAGTCAGCAGATTTTCACACCAGTTGCTATTGTGTGGGTTGATAAAACAGGGCACAAGTGTGGAGACTCTTTTATTAGAAAGACTCTAGCAAATGTAATCAAAGGCCAAAAAACAGAATGACGTAGAAACAGAAAAAAAAAGATAATTTTAGACCGTAATGCATAAGTAGATCTGCACAGCAGGATATACATAGAAACTAATTAAGCTCAAAAAAAGTGCAAAAATCAAGAAAACAAACCAGTGATGTGTCAAGAGTGAAGACAGGGCCATCATCAAAAAAACAAAGGCACATGGAAAAACTAACCAAAGTTAATTTTCCTTAAGCTACTGTATATTTGAGGCTTCCCCAAACAATGCTTCTGAGCATAAAGCAATGTTCATTATGACATGAAAGAACTTAAGTGGCCTAGAAGTACAACTCTTGTACGCCAAAGTTGTGGCGTTTTTTAAATTTGAGTAAAATAAAAATTAAAAGACTTTAAAATCTCATGAGCCATAATTTTGTTCACAATAGATCGTAGAGAACAACAATCAGAGAAAAAATAAATTGCTAAAAAAACAAAAAAACATTTTGAAAAGATTCAGCTGGGAGAACATTTACATTTAGGCATTTGGTAGACGCTCTTATCCAGAGTGACTTACATTTTATTGCATTATACATCTGAGCAGTTGAGGGTTAAGGGCCCAACAGTGGCAACTTGGTGGTTGTGGGGTTTGAACCTGGGATCTTCCGAACTGTAGTCCAATGCCTTAACCACTGAGCTACCCCTGGCCCCTACCCTGACTTGAACATCTACAGTAGCATCAAGTCAGTAACATGGTTAGCTATAAAAATGGATAAGATATAAAAATCTTAAAGAGGCAGAGTATCTCAGAAGTAAAGATGGGCAGAGGCGCTCCAATCATTCATTCATTCATTCATTTTCTATACCGCTTAATCCTGTGTTCAGGGTCGCGGGGGACCTGGAGCCTATCCCAGGAGACTTCGGGCACTAGGCGGGGTACACCCTGGACAGGGTGCCAATCCATCACAGGGCACACACACATACACACACACACACACACCCAATCACACACTACGGGCAATTTAGGAACGCCAATTAGCCTAATCTGCATATCTTTGGACTGTGGGAGGAAACCGGAGTACCCGGAGGAAACCCACCAAGCACGGGGAGAACATGCAAACTCCATGCACACAGAGACGGGAATCGAGCCTGGCCGGGGAATCGAACCCAGACCCTGGAGGTGCAAGGCGACAGTGCTAACCACTACACCACCGCGCCGCCGCTCCAATCATGAAAGAGTACATAAAAAGAGCTGTTTTAAAAACAATGTTCCTCAATGTCAAATTGCAAAGGCTTTGCAAATATTATTATCTACAATGTATAACATCATCAAGAGATTCAGAGAAACTGGAGAAATCTCTGTGCGTAAGAGATAGGGTTGAAAACCTTGGTTGGATGCCCATGGTCTTTGATCGGCATGATTGTGTCATTGAAATTATTTACTGGGTCCAGGAATACTTGGTGCCAATCCATCTCAGGGCACACACACATACTACGGGCAATTTAGGAACGCCAATTAGCCTAACCTGCATGTCTTTGGACTGTGGGAGGAAGCCGGAGGAAACCCACCAAGCACGGGGAGAACATGCAAACTCCATGCACACAGAGATGGGAATCGAGCCTGGCCGGGGAATCGAACCCTGGACCCTGGAGGTGCAAGTGCTAACCACTACACCACCGCGCTGCTTCTTTTAGTTCTCATTTTATTTTAATTTCAAAAACATCCCAACTTTTCCGGAAATCAGGATGCACACTGGCTGCATTCTGCTCCACTGTGTACAGTACTTCTAAGGGTGGTCCTTGTGCAAGGAACTCCGATTAAGGAAACTTTCCTTGACAAAATCCTACAAGTCAAAACACACTGCAACGTCCTTCATGCGTTTCCCAGGTAACATAAGCACCTCAAATACCTGTTGCTGCTACTGTGGAAATTTCACACTATGCAAATTAAACATTGACTATTTGTTGAAACAAAAAAAGATACCCTAAAAAAAAGTATACTATTGAAATGTGCATAAGTAGTAAAAAATTGTTTCCAAGATATACAGAGAAAATATGATTGTGCAATAATATTAATATTATTGTGTCCTATTGAAATTATGTCATCCTATAAAATAATAATAATAATAATAATAATAATAATAATAGATATATTAATTACAAACCGGATTCCAAAAAAGTTGGGACACTAAACAAATTTTGAATAAAAACTGAATGCAATGATGTGGAGATGGCAAATGTCAATATTTTATTCAGAATAGAACATAAATCACGGAACAAAAGTTTAATCCGAGAAAAATGTATCATTTTAAAGGAAAAATATGTTGATTCCAAATTTCACGGTGTCAACAAATCCCAAAAAAGTTGGGACAAGTAGCAATAAGAGGCTGGAAAAAGTAAATTTGAGCATAATGAAGAGCTGGAAGACCAATTAACAGTAATTAGGTTAATTGGCAACATGATTGGGTATAAAAAGAGCTTCTCAGAGTGGCAGTGTCTCTCAGAAGCCAAGATGGGTAGAGGATCACCAATTCCCACAATGTTGCGCAGAAAGATAGTGGAGCAATATCAGAAAGGTGTTACCCAGCGAAAAATTGCAAAGACTTTGCAGTTATCATCATCAACTGTGCATAATATCATCCGAAGATTCAGAGAATCTGGAACAATCTCTGTACGTAAGGGTCAAGGGCGTAAAACCATACTGGATGCCCGTGATCTCCGGGCCCTTAAACGACACTGCACCACAAACAGGAATGCTACTGTAAAGGAAATCACAGAATGGGCTCAGGAATACTTCCAGAAACCATTGTCAGTGAACACAATCCACCGTTCCATCTGCCGTTGCCAGCTGAAACTCTACAGTGCAAAGAATAAGCCATTTCTAAGCAAGATCCATAAGCACAGGCATTTTCATTGGGCCAGGGATCATTTAAAATGGAGTGTGGCAAAATGGAAGACTGTTCTGTGGTCAGACGAGTTCTTGTTGGAAATGTGGGACGCCATGTCATCCGGACCAAAGAGGACAAGGACAACCCAAGTTGTTATCAATGCTCAGTTCAGAAGCCTGCATCTCTGATGGTATGGGGTTGCATGAGTGCGTGTGGCATGGGCAGCTTGCATGTCTGGAAAGGCACCATCAATGCAGAAAAATATATTCAGGTTCTAGAACAACATATGCTCCCATCCAGACGTCATCTCTTTCAGGGAAGACCCTGCATTTTTCAACAAGATAATGCCAGACCACATTCTGCATCAATCACAACATCATGGCTGCGTAGGAGAAGGATCCGGGTACTGAAATGGCCAGTCTGCAGTCCAGATCTTTCCCCTATAGAGAACATTTGGCGCATCATAAAGAGGAAGGTGCGACAAAGAAGGCCCAAGACGATTGAACAGTTAGAGGCCTGTATTAGACAAGAATGGGAGAGCATTCCTATTTCTAAACTTGAGAAACTGGTCTCCTCGGTCCCCAGACGTCTGTTGAGTGTTGTAAGAAGAAGGGAGATGCCACACAGTGGTGAAAATGGCCTTGTCCCAACTTTTTTGGGATTTGTTGACACCATGACATTTTATTCACCATATTTTTCCCTTAAAATTATACATTTTCTCAGTTTAAACTTTTGTTCTGTGATTTATGTTCTATTCTGAATAAAATATTGACATTTTCCATCTCCACATCATTGCATTCAGTTTTTATTCACAATTTGTTTAGTGTCCCAACTTTTTTGGAATCCGGTTTGTACTTTTAAAGATCCATTTTTTATGCTCGAGCAAGACGCAGTGACTGATGGGAAATGTTTCATATCTATTTCTGGCAAAATGAAGACCCATTGTTCACTTTCACTTTCACATTGTTCCCTACACTGTTCACAGTTCCCTTTGAATTGAGCAGTTCCCTTTCAAAGGCTACACTCGATGCTGCGTGAAAATGCTATGGGAAACATCTTGTCATGTTGCCGGTTGTGAAGCATGTGTGTATCAAACACACCAAATTTTGGCTTATATAACGTCGGTCAGGTGACGTCATCTGATGAGACGCACCTGCAGGTTATAAATAGTAGTGAATCAGAAACATTCTTCAAATTCTTTGTCTTCACTTTGACCTTGTTGTGTTGAGCATGTTTGTGTTTAAACCAGCAAAATAAGAATTGTTTAACTCACCGATATGCGGAGTTTTAAAACGAGATGTCCCTCCGATAATCCATATCGGAGGGCGATCTCTACACTTTACTGCTTTACTGCTCGCGCGCGCCTTGCATTCCTTGGGAAGCTTCGAGAGGAAAAATCTTATCTTTCACTTCCTCGTTGGATCCGGAAATCCTTCTGTCCGCTCTCAAGCACGCCCTGCGCTTCTTGTGAATGGGCAAGGATAGACATCCTCTCTTGCTTCCGCGGAGATGGAAATAGCCCCCAAACACTAGGAAAACATTAAACGGCAGTTTTCTGTCGGGTGGCTGGGGTGGGGGGGGAGCCTCAACAACGCTCTCTCTCCCCCCTCTTAGCTTTCTCTATATGAGTTAACCCTTTCATGGAGTAAACTGTATTAATCCTACATTTTCCTGCCATCGACTTATTTATTTGTTTAAATATAGTTGATGTGGAAGAGCGGAGTTATATGATAGAAGAGACGCTTCAAGGCTATCTCTCTCCTGGAGATTCATCCTTCCTGAAAAGCTATTACTTTCTTCAAGCTGTGTAGACTTTAATCTTCCCTGGAGGGAAAAGCTTTTCCAGCAGCAGGTCAGGTTGCTGCTCCATTGCACACCATGGCAGTCTTAGGACCAGGCCTATCTTGCAAGGCCTGACTTGCTGAGAGACTTGAGCACTGGCGGGGCTCTTCAAATGGGCCATATTGGAATTGCGCTGGGCCACAGACTTTTCTCTGCGTGCAATAAAAGCAGACGGCTCGTGCTATCGGCCGTTTTATGGCTGCGATGTTTTCACGCGGAGGCACTTGTGGTTGAGTCTCAGGCGCATCAAGGATAGAATCGTGCATTCCTCCTGGATGCCCCTATCTCGCCTTCCTGCCTGTTTGGCGATATCGTTAACTCGGTCGCCCCTAGGATCATTAGGCGAAGTTATATCAACAAGCCTTCGGGAAATTCCTTCCCCGGTCAGACCCTTGCAGGGCGTGAAACACAAAAAGTGTGTTTTTGGGCCTGCCACCCTAAGATTGGGGTGGGACATGCCTCACTATCTGCCTCAAAAAGGTCAGACTGGCATATTGCCTTCTTCAAGAAGCCCCCAGGAGTTTGGTGTTTTGCTCCGCCACCACTGGTGTTTCGGGCATCACCAGTCTCCAATAAAGTGCTAGTTCTAGGGTTTTTCCTGCCATGTTTCTGGATGCCGAACATCTAACATCCGCCCCCCACCACCGTTAACCAAGCCACCGAAATTTTGCCCTTTTCTGAGAAACTGGCAGCATGCAAGCTACTGCCAAGTATATCTCCTTGGGTACTAAGCACTGTAGAGAAACTACAGGATTCAGTTCTCACATCACCCTCCGCGTTTCAAAATGGCGTGGTCTCCACTTCCATGAAACCCGGAAAGTGCACATCTCCTGACAGAAGTTGCTGGGGAATGGGGCCATGGAACATGTTCCCCTACCAGACAGTGAGTCAGGTTACTACAGTCGGTATTGCTTGGTTCCCAGAGGAACGGGGGGCTGCGTCCAACTTTTAGATTTTGCGGGTTGTACCGCTATCTAAAATAAATAAATAAATACAGTTTCAAAATTTGACTGTCAAAGTGATCGCTCTCAAATCCTACCAAGCAATTGATTTGTGACAATCGATTAAAGGACGCTTACTTTCATAGAAATATTTCCACAACACAGGGAAAGACCTGAGGTTCGCTTTCGGGGGCGAAGCTGACCAGTATCGGGTCCTTCCATTTGGTCTAGCTCTCTACATGGATGTATTGAATTACATAGACGACTGGCTGGCCCAGTCTCAGTAGCTAGTGCTTCGACATCAGCATGTCGTCCTAGCTCATCTTTGGTTCTAGGATTGAGACCCAAAGTAAAATGAATCCATTCTACAAGGAAATCAAGCTAGACCAGAAAGTGACCATCACTTTCAGAAATCTTAGTTCGCATGGCAGCTGTATCCACGGTGACACCTTTGGGCCTTCTGCACATGACAACACTAGGGCATGCTCATTTATTATCGCCAGGGCGGACTGTGCTCGCGCCGCTAAACAGCTAGCGTACCAGGTTCCTCTCCCTCAGGGTGATTTACATTCAGTTAATCTCTGACACACGGGGATTGGAAACCCCACCCCAAAGAAATCAGTCAGTCTGGGAGAGATTTCAGCTAGCAGAGGTGGACCTCTTTGCCTCGTAAGATCAGCAAATGTCCCCTTTGCTACTCTCTGACTCTTCCAGAGTTCATCTGGAAGCAGGGCTCATCCAACCAGGGGGATTGCCTCATTTTGCACCAGCGAGAGGTATTCCCCTGCAGCAATTGTGTGACGTGGAGGGTTGGTCCTCCCTGCACACATTTGTTACCTTTATAATCTGGATGTTCATGCTACTCCGGGCTCATGCTCCCCGAGTTAGCTGCCCAGGCATAGTTCTGAGACCTTCTTGTCCTTGTGCGAACACACTACACAACCTTGGAGTCCAGACACTCGCAGTGCGGCGGCGTTGGTACTCTCATTCCCATAGCGTTTTCACGCAGCATCGAGTGTAGCCTTTGAAAGGGACCATCTCGGGTTACTTTGCTGTAACCCTGTTCCCTGAAAAGGCAGGAATGAGATGCTGCGTCGCAATGCCGCACTGCCTACGTGACCGGAAGTCCGTTCAGCCAAATCAATCTGAGGAATGTTTCCGGTTCACTACTACAGTATTTATAGCCTGCAGGTGCGTCTCATCAGATGACGTTACCTGACGTTAATAAGGTTATATAAGCCAAAATT
The DNA here is from genome assembly GCA_030522415.1 of Channallabes apus. Taxonomy (NCBI): domain Eukaryota; kingdom Metazoa; phylum Chordata; class Actinopteri; order Siluriformes; family Clariidae; genus Channallabes; species Channallabes apus. Next base: position 31,841,251 of record CM060108.1, on the reverse strand, counting down.
TGGTGTGTTTGATACACACATGCTTCACAACCGGCAACATGACAAGATGTTTCCAATAGCGTTTTCACGCAGCATCTCGTTCCAGCCTTTTCAGGGAACAGGATTACAGCAAAGTAACCCAAGATGTTTTCTCTCCTGTGGTTTGGAATCACACTTAAGATGGTTGAATACCCTATGCAGTGTACTTTTCAGGGAACTTCAAGCCGATTGGAACACACCCACTTTCAGCTGCTAAATATTGCCAGCACTACTGATTGTGCACATCTGTCTCCGATCATACTCACTCACAGCCGCAGTATATAATGATTTACACATGTTCTGCATCTGTTTAGCCCGTCATTACCACACCTTATTATTTTGATTATTATTATTTTCATGAGCTTGTTCCTGTCCTGTGTATGTTGTTTGCTGATCACCTGACCATTGTCTGTTTGCTTCATACGTTTTTTTGATTTAGCTGCTGAGGTTAATACAGTTCTGCCATCCTGCATTTGCGTCCTTACCTCTGTTCATGACACACACAAATCCATGAAATTGTTAATTAGTTAAACAAAGAGCCAGTTAAATTAGTTCTGACCTATGTTGCATGCACACACTTCCAATAAGAGCTGATCTTATTAGCTGAGGAGATGTTCCACAAAGGAACAACAAAGCATCACCTCTATTTCTTTCTATTTCTCCTTCTCCAATTATATGAGAGCATGTCTACTGGGCTGTTAAGCTTTGTGTGTATTTACATATAATTCCCATTTGTATACACCAAGTAATCAATTGTGCTAAAATCCAAGAATCATGCCAAAAAAATGTAGCTTTTGAAAACCTCTACACTGACTATGAATTCACTCACACACAGTTCTCACTGTTAACACAAATGCCATTTTATTTCTGTAAATGTTTCAGTCAGCAGTTGGAACAAAAATAAAGTTCACATCTGCAAACATACCTTACTACTGTACAATTATCCAATCTGTTCTATTTGTTGTTTTGGCTATATAACATAACTACACTCTGAAAACCAACAACAAAAAAGAAAGAATGCAGGTTTAGTTTTTTATAAGGGAAGAGGAAAAATACATGAAAGACAAATTAATATATATTGTTTTACAATTTGGAGATAATCCATTCTTTGGCAACATGGTGGTGCAGTTGGTACAATTGCATCCTCACAGCTCCAGGATCAATTATAAACTCAGATTGCTGTCTATGCAGAGTTATGCATGTTCTTCCTGTGTGCTCATGGGTTTTCTTTGGGTTTTCTGACTTCTTATCACCTTACAAAAACATGCCAAGTGTGGTGGACTACCCTTGTCAAATTGCCTTTAGGTGTGAATGAGCGTGTGAATGTTTATTTAGATGGTGCTCATTGCAGGGTATAATTCTTTCTCTGACCCATTGACTTACTGAGGGTGATAATGATATTTGTCACATCTAACACAACAACATCATTTTAAATCATTAGAAACTTTTTTGTTTTTGTCTCTCAAATGACTTTTTCAATAAGATAGAATCTAATGGGGATGTAAATCACATTTTTACCCAAGACCAAAAAGCTCCAGTCACCAGTATGATAATGGCAAGCAAGCATCAAGCTCTGAGATCCAGAAATGTACCATAGAGGTTCCATAGCATAAGGATGAAACAGAATAAAAATATGAAGCTTTCTATTTGAGAAAAAAATATGAAGCCTTCATGAAGAGATGTGCCATGTATATGTTCATGTCAGTATCTTGCCAGTTGTGTAATATTTCACTGTTTACAATTTCTACACGCCTTCATTCCATGGAGCTGACCCAGATGAATATGTGTATGTCGAAGAGACTGGCCTTAATCTGAACAAAAGTCAGATTGATAGGAGAAGCTCCATCATAAGACTAAGATCACAAGGCAAAATTGATTGTTCCTGCCCAAAGAGAGAGAATGTTGCTCTGCATGGGGTCATCTATCACCATGTGATCACTGGCCCATACACCACACCTGTCCTCCTGTGAATTTCTCAATGCACTAGATGTCAGATTGCACTACCTATGACCTATGTTGTTACAGTATATGGGATAATGTCAGCACATGACGTCCAAGACCATTTATCTACAAATGACCTTTTTTTTTTTTTTTTTAACTATATTCACTATTCTTGAAGCCGACGCTACAATAACTTTTAATTAATTAAAACTCAATTTGACCATTAGTAACTATCCATGACAAAATGTCATTGTTAAAATTTGCACAATATATAATATTTTCTAATTATGTAATAGTGCTGAGAATATTGAGAACACACTTCTAACAATAACTAATTTACCTTTCATTTCTTCTATTGGCAAGACACAAAGAATATCAGTCTACACCTCTCTAAGACTGGGCACAATTTTCAGGTCTTATTTAGGATCCTCAATTTTATAACCCATGGTTAGTTTATAAGGGCTGCCCTCGGGTATCCTTCCAGTGGCATAAGCCTTGTACAATTCTAGTGGAATTCAACCTGGTAATGTGCCCAAAAGACCTCAAGTGGTTCTCCTCAATTAGGAACTCCAAGGCGCTCAGTGATTGTCCAATTCATGTCATGTCATGGAGAATGTCATGGAGAATAAGCTCATCAAGATTGTAATTTTTCGGGCGCTGTTCAGATAGAGCATGCATAGTGGAGAAATAATACAAAATACGAAAAACATCAGTATCATAATTAGCGCTTGAATGTTACTGTAACTCAGATGTAACTATAGACTTATAACCTTCTATGGCATGTCTACATGGATTTCCTGAAAAATAAATGGAATGTGTGGCCTTTCCAATTTAATTCATTCATCATTCACCCATTCTACAGTATATACTGTACTTATCCTGTACAGCGTCACATGGAGTCCGGAGCCTATCCCAAAGGAGGGAGACTCAGCAGGGTGCCAATCCATTGCAGGACACAAGCACACACACACATACAGTACTCACTCACATACTATGGGAAATTTTGAAAATTAGTCCACTCTGAAAATCTTTGGAAAGAAACCCATCCAGTGCAGGAAAAAAATACAAGCAGACTCAAAGCCTCAACCCTGGAGTTGCAAAACCTCAGAGCTAACCACTAAACAAGAACTCAATAAGATGACGTGAAAGAATCTTCAAGAGGAACCAAAGTCGAAAGGAAACATTTTGGGTGAACATTCTCTAGTGTCGTAGCTGAGCCACCACAAGGTTCGACGGGTTTCATGTATGCGTTGTTCTGTTCACTTAGTGGTAAAACATACCGTAATTGTTTAATTCATTATAACAATCCTGTCAAAATTGTCACGCTCTCAGCGCGCCGCGCTGATCAAAGACCGCTTCTGTCTGTTTACATTCCTCTCTCACGCTGCCATGCTCTTCGCCACGCTGGCTTGTTTTCCCACGCTGTCATCTCTCCTCACACGCCCCTGTACCACCCCACCGGCACACCGGTTTCTTATCCGGCGCTGATTTCTCTTTGAACTGCAGGCCTCTACCTTCTCTTCAGTATGATCCCGGATCGCCTACGTGATCACGCTCCTCACCGGAAGAGCCCGGGAGTGGAGTACAGCCCTTTGGCAAGCTCGCGAACCATGCTGCAGGATTTCCAAGGACTTTTCAGAGGAGATGAGGAGAGTCTTTTTGGCCGCTCTCACGCCGGCAGGGAGGCTGGAACCAGGCTACTGCGCCTTCGCCAAGAATCACGCTCCGCTTATGATTACGTCATTGAGTTTCGGACACTAGCCACCTCGAGTGGATGGAACGACAGAGCCCTAGCAGATGTTTTCCTAGAGGGGTTGTCAGAGGCACTCAAGGACGAGCTAGTCACCCGCGAACTTCCCTCGGACCTCCACGAACTTATGGATCTCGCAGGGAGGATTGACTCACGTCTTCGTTCCAGATGCCCTACCCGGAGCTCACCCTCTGCTAGAGGATCACCCCCTCTTAGGTCACCTCACCCATCTTCCCACCCGTCTCCGAGCAATCAGGAGGAGCCCATGCAGCTGGACAGAACCCGCATCTCCAAACCGGAGAGACGTCGCCGCCGCCTGGAAGGAGTCTGTTTCTACTGCGGCAGTTCGGACCACATACTGTACTCAGGAACTGCCCGGTAAAACGGAGATGCCCTCCAGTCAGATTGGAAACCCTAGAGGGCGCTACTCCCGACAGACTCCCAGAACAGCGCCCCCTGCTGTCTGTAACGCTAATTGTGAAGGGCCAAGCCCACCCCATTCAGGCTCTCGTGGACTCCGGCTCCGACCGGAACCTGATCAGCGCCGCTACTGTCAGGACTCTCGGGATCCCCTGCACACCCCTGAGCACCCCACTTGCAGTCCAGACCTTAGATGGGAGTCCCCTCCCGTCCATCATGTACCGAACGCTTCCACTCACTCTAAGGTCATCAGGAAATCATTCTGAGGAGATCTGTCTCTTTGTTATAAGGGAATCTCATGCCGCCCTGGTCCTGGGCCTCCCCTGGTTAACTCTCCATGGCCCCCAGACTGGACCAAGCTGGTGATTACGGGCTGGAGCCCCTCGTGCGCCACATCCACAGCCTTCGCTCCACGCATCACTCAGCCCACACCCCATCCAAACCTGAGGAGACTCTGGACATCTTCAATGTCCCCACCGAGTATCATGATCTCAAGCAGGTCTTCAGCAAGATCCGGGCCACGTCGCTTCCACCACATCGACCGTATGACTGCCCAATCGACCTTCGCCCAGGATCTTCTCCTCTGAAGGGCCGCTTATACTCCCTAACCCAGCAGGAGAGAGGCGTCATGAACACCTACATCACTGAAGCCCTTGCCGCAGGAATCATCCGCCCAGATCACCGTAAAGAACCACTACCCACTTCCACTCATGACCACCGCCTTTGAACTTCTTCAGGGGGCTGATATATTCACCAAGTTAGATCTACGCAACGCTTATCACCTGGTCCATATCAGGGAGGGGGATGAATGGAAGACAGCCTTTAACACCCCCACGGGACATTATTTGGTTGTTCCCTTCGGCCTGACCAACGCCCCCGCCGTCTTCCAATCCCTCATCAACGATGTTCTGCATGACTTTCTCAACTCTTTTGTGTTTGTCTACTTAGACGACATCTTAATTTTCTCCCAAGGCCTGGAGGTACACCGGCATCATGTTCATCAGATTCTACAGAGACTCTTGGGGAACAACCTCTACGTCAAGGCAGAGAAGTGTGAGTTCCACACATCCTCCACCACCTTCTTGGGCTTTGTTATCTCCCCTTCCAGGATAGAGATGGAACCATCCAAGGTCCAGGCAGTCTCCAAGTGGCCCACCCCAACCTCACGACTAGACCTACAACGGTTCTTGGGCTTCGCCAATTTTTACCGCCGCTTCATTCGGGGTTACAATTCCGTCGCCGCCCCACTCACCTCACTGACCTCCACGAAGACCCGTTTCCATTGGAACACAGAGGCAGAGAAGGCCTTCGCTGAATTTAAGATGAGGTTAACCTCTGCTCCCATCCTCACTATCCCCGACTCTTCTCGCCAGTTCGTGGTGGAGGTCGACGCCTCCAACACTGGTGTCAGGGGCATTCTCTCCCAGCGGTCGGCCCATGATAATAAAATGCACCTTTGCGCTTACTACTCCTGTCGCCTATCCCCGGCAGAGATGAACTACGACGTGGGAGACAGAGAACTATTGGCCATCAAGCTGGCTCTGGAGGAATGGAGGCATTGGCTAGAGGGAACTGAGCTCCCACTTTTGGTATGGACAGACCATAGGAATCTCGAGTACCTTCGTTCCGCCAAGAGACTCAACGCACGTCAAGCCCGATGGTCATTGTTTTTCTCACGTTTTAACTTTGTTCTCTCCTATCGGCCAGGCTCAAAGAACGTTAAGCCAGATGCCCAATCACGCCAGTTTCCCTCTTCTAAGGACCCCACGCCAGACAACACCATCTTACCCCTCACCTGTCTTATAGCAGCCCTGAGATTAGACATCGAGACCAAGGTCCAGCAGGCCCTGACCCAAGAGCCCGGCCCAAGCAATGTACCCCCAAATCGCCTCTTCGTCCCGGCCCGTCTACGTTCTCAGGTGCTGGAATGGGCCCATGGTTCTCGTTTGTCCTGTCACCCAGGAGCCGCCCAGACCCGCTTCGTTACCCAACAGCGATTCTGGTGGCCCACACTAGGAAGAGACGTCTCCAGGTTCGTGGCAGCCTGTGACATCTGCACCTGAGCTAAAGTTGTCGGCCGGCCTTCTCAGACCCCTACCAATTTCCTGCCGTCCATGGTCCCATATCTCGATCGACTTTTTCACTGGTCTGCCCCTGTCCGATGGCAACACCTGCATCATGACGATAGTCAACCGCTTTTCAAAGTCTGTCCCACTCCCTAAGCTGCCCTCCGCCAAGGAAACTGCGGAACAGTTAGTGATCCATGTATTTCGCCTCCATGGTCTTCCGACAGACGTTGTTTCAGATCGTGGCCCTCAGTTTACCTCTTGTTTCTGGGGCGCGTTCTGCAGACTCGCCGGGCCACACCCAGTCTATCGTCTGGTTTTCATCCTCAGTCCAACGGACAGACCGAGCGGATGAACCAAGTGCTAGAGGTTTCCTTCCACTGTATGACTTCTCGGGACTTGACCACCTGTAGCAGATTCCTCCCTTGGGTCGAATATGCCCACAACACTCTGCCGTCCTCGTCGACAGACTTGTCCCCGTTCCAGTGCTGCTAAGGCTACCAACCTCCTCTTTTCCCAGTCCAAGAATTAGAGGTGGAGACTCTGTCAGCCCAACACTTTGTCCGCCGCTGCAAGCAAACGTGGCTACGCGCTAGACGGACTCTGCTATGAAACCGCTCCTCTTATAAGAAACAGGCGGACCGCCACCACACCAAGGCCCCCAGATACCGTGTAGGGGATCGAGTCATGCTCGCCACGAAGGACATTCCCCTTAAGACACTTTCGCGCAAGCTCTCCCCCCGTTTCATCGGCCCCTTCACTATCACCAGGATAATCAACCCATGCGCAGTCCGACTTCTACTCCCCTCGTCCATGCGATGGATCCACCCCACGTTCCACGTTTCCCAGTTACGACGCGTCATAAATTGTCCACTAAGGATTATTGTGTGTTGTATAGTCGCAGCTTCTCGCATTTATGTTCATGTTAGTCACGTTGTCAACCTCGCCTGTCTACTCGTTTTTGCCTCTCGTCTCACGATTCGGATTTGTTGCTATTTTTGGATTTAACGGCTTCGAACTTTTGCTTTCGTTTCCCGACTACGGCACCGGCTCACGACTCGGCATTGACGCCACGCTGATGGATTTCACGGCTCAGACCCACGCTCACGCTCTCTGGACTACGGCACATCTCCACGTCTCAGCAGTAACTCCGCCCACATGGATTTCACAGCCTCAAGCTCGTGCACCTGCTGTCACAGGCACGCCCCTATGGAGCTCAACCAGAGTCACTCTCGTCCTGCCTCTGCACCTGCTCCTGGATCCCTCCATCAAGCCCAAGATTCTCACCTCCCTGACAAAAATAGACTCACTGTTCTCCTCGGCTATCATCAGCAGGGTGTTTCTTCCCAATGAACTGCCACTCACTTGATGATTGATTTGTTTGTGTATCTATATCCATGTTTCCTGTATCTCTTTATTATCTTTTATATTTTTTAGGCAATGAGTCAAAGTAGAAAGAAAATGTGCTCCAAGGTCCCTGGGATAGGCTTCAGACTCATAATGTTCGAACCATCACATCTGTCACCAATAACAAAGCCATATTCACTGAGTTTAATAAAAAAAAAAATAATAAAAAAAAACAGATAAACACAAGGTTTTAATCTGTGTTATGTATCTGCATGATTATGTGCATTGCATTCACGTGGCTGGTGGATTAATTGTATGATTAAACATCTATAAATGTGTGTATTAAATATGAAATTATAAATTAATTGATGTCATATATTAGTTCCTGTGTACATCCACATTTTCTGTATCTCTTTATTACTTTTTCTATTTTCAAGGTAATGCATTAAATTAGAAAGGAAAGAGAGACTTATGCTTAAATGTTTTTCAGGTCTTCTAAAACATTATTAGTAGAGATAAAGTCAAGTTTATTTAGAGGTATCAAGTTCTAATACTAATGTAGTTTATATTTAGATGCACACATATACTATGTGTATTTTAAAAGAGATACATTTGTGTACACTACCATTCAAAAAGTTTGGGGTCACTTTCTAACTCCATGATCGTTCCTGATTTTTATTTCTTTCAACATTGTAAAGGAATGCTGAAGGTGTCCAAAAATGCATTAATCTCCTTTGAACAGTTGATATTGAGATGTGTCTGCTACTTATGCTCTGTAAAGACTTCATAACGCTTCTAATCTGAGGTGCTGTTAATTGGTCATTTTTCAGTCTGATAACTCTAAATGAACTTCTCGTTTGCAGCAGAGGTAGGTTTTGGTCTCGCCCTCCTGGGATGGCCTTCATGAGAATCAGTTTCATTATGGGCCTTGACGGATTTTGCAAATGCACTTGACAATACTGTTCTTGCAAGAACCATTACAGAAAGGCTGACCTCTGTTCCTTAAAATAACAACTAACTGTTGTTTTTGTTGTTGTTACGTAATTACCTAATTCCATATGTGTTTTGAAATCCCCAGTATTTGTCATGCACACTCAGCTCGCGACCGGCACTACTGTAGGACCCGGAAGTAAGACGGTCGCAAAGACTGAAAGCTTAAAAGGATACAAGATGGCGCCGCACATCGCTCTGTCATTGAGTTCGCCCATGTTGTCTAGGTTTCGTTCGTCTAATTGTGAGTACTCACTTTCTTATGTTTGCTTTCAGGCTGAGTGTGTGTTTATAGGACGCGAGTTAGATTGTGTCTTTCTCTTGTGTGAGTCCTTAGATCAAAGTGCATGATTATCCTGCCCGCTCATGTTTATCCACGTTTGGGTTTACCATTCACGCTACAAGAGCTAACCGCTAAGCTAAGTCTTTCTGGTCTCCTCTGGTTAGTTCATGACAGGATGACAGAGCCGTCCGCGGTAAACCCAGCGGATCATGCGCGCCTGTGCGACGTGGTTGACCAGCATGCTACGGTTATCAATCGGCTAACCGCAGATCTCGCTACTCTATGCTGCGATGTCACGGAGCTCCGGCTGGAGAACGCCGATCTCCGCGTGGCCGTTGAGGGCGTGGCTAGCAGGCCGCCCGCCGCGGAGGCCACAGCCCCGCACCAACCCCCCCCCTTCTACTGATGTTTTCCTCGCATTACCTGATAAATGGGACGGCACAGATGGGAAATGCAGTGTGTTTTTAACATTGCTGGAACTGGTGTTTGAGTTCAATGCCACCAAGTACTCCACCGACAGAGCTATGCATTGCATTGCTCGTCTCGTTGCTATCTGGGCAGGCAGCTGAGTGGGCCACGGCAGTTCTTCGTGCCGACACCGATACCGCTCACTCTTATAACGAGTTCACCCAACAGCTCAAACTCACTTTTGAGCATCCAGCGGGCGAGGTGGAGACCGACACAAAATTGTACCACCTACGACAGGGCGGATTGTCCATGAGCCGTTACACGGCTGAGTTCCGGACCCTCGCGGTACAGACATCGTGGGGAGATGCCGCTCTCCGGACATCCTACTTCGAGAGGCTGGCTTCCCAGATCAAGGATGAGCTAGCCGGGCGAGAGCTCCCAGCCACATTGGAGGGGCTGATCCAACTAGCCCTCTGTATTGACCAGCGCCTCCTCTCTCGCCCTAAGCCAGCACCTCGAACCCTGCCGCCTGCTCCCACCTACGCCCACACCGTTTCAAGACTGCCAGCCACCTTCACCACCGCTGTTCCCGGACGTGTCGGATCTCCACCTCCTGCCGTGGTTGACACCGGAGCCGTGGAACCCATGCAACTAGGGCGCGTCTCCCTGACCATGACGGAATGTGAGAGACGTTATCGCGAGGGTTTGGGTGCCTATTGTGGGTCAGCGGCACACCACCGGGCGACATGCCCATTCCGCCCGGGAAACGCCCATCCCCAGTGAGCGAGAGGAGAGACTCACCGGGTACCATCCACCTCTCCGCAACAACCGACACCACCAATTCTCGCCTTATGGTCCAGGTAATCCTCCACATTGGTCACAAACGGGTCCGAAGTACCACATTCATCGATTCCGTAACTTCATTGACTCTACTTATGCCAAAGAGTTGGGGGTAAAGATTGAGGCGTTATCCCAGCCTATTAAAATCACTTCCGTCAATGGCCAGCCCCTTTCGTCCAGCCCCCTCACCCAACAGACCCAACCCGTCATTCTCCGCCTCGGCCAACACCAAGAACGTATCCAGTTCCACCTCACTCCCATCGCCTCTCCTCCTCTCATACTGGGATACCCCTGGCTGCTCCAGCACGACCCCTTAATTTCCTGGACACAGAGTCGGATACCCCAGTGGGGGCCGACCTGCACCGAACTCTGCCTACGGGCTCAGGCTGGGACGTGTTTCACGGAGTCCGAGGCCCCCGACGTCGACATTCACGTCATTCCACCACCGTATCAGGACCTGGCTGAGGTCTTCTGTAAGCAACGCGCCATCTCTACTCGCTATCAAACGACGAGACACAGGTGATGGAGGATTACGTCGCCAACGCCCTCCGAAACGATACCATCAGACCGTCCTCATCGCCTGCCGCCGCGGGGTTCTTCTTTGTAAAGGAGAGAGGGGGTGAACTTCGTCCATGTGTCGACTATCGGGGGCTAAATAAGATCACCATTCGAAACCGTCACCCCCTGCCGCTTACCAACTCTGCCCTGGACGCCCTCTCTGGTGCCACCGTGTTTACTAAGTTGGACCTCCGAAGCGCCTACAATTCCCTGTGCATCAGGGAGGGTGATGAGTGGAAAATGGCCTTCATCACACCGACCGGACATTATGAGAGCCTGGTCATACCGTTTGGACTCTGCAACGCACCCTCGGCCTTCCAACATTTCATTAACGGTGTTCTGAGAGAAATGCTAGGGCGATGGGTGTTTGCTTATCTAGATGACATCTTGATCTACTCTCGCACCACCAAAGAGCACGGCCAACACGTTCGAGCCATGTTAAAGAGATTGCTCGCCCACCATCTGTACTGTATGCTGGAAAAGTGTGCTTTCCACAAGCATTCCACCACGTTCCTGGGTTTTGTTATCTCGCCCCAGGGTGTGGCCATGGACCTGCAGAAGCTGGAAGCTGTATGTCACTGGCCCCTACCCAGGACACTGAAGCAGCTCCAACGGTTTCTCGGGTTTGCGAATTTTTATCGTCGCTTTATCCGGGGCTACAGTACAGTTGCAGCACCACTCACCACACTGACCAGGCCCTCAACTCATCCATTCCAACTCAACTCAGTCGCCATCTCAGCTTTCCGGAGACTCTGCCACCTCTTCACCACCGCCCCTATTCTCCTGCACCCAGATGCCGATAAATCATTCATTGTGGAGGTGGACGCATCAGACGTGGGCGTCGGCGCCGTCCTCTCCCAACGCGGTCCAGACCAGAAGCTACATCCTTGTGGCTTCTTCTCCAAAAAATTCAATCCCACTCAGCAGCGATACGGAGTAGGGGACCGTGAACTGTTGGGCATAAAGTGGACTTTGGAGGAATGGCATTCATCATCTGGACAGACCACCAAAATCTCCTCACAATCAAGAACCTGCGACAGCTCAACCCGCGACAGGCACAGTGGGCTCTATTTTTCGAGTAGTCCAATTTCCACCTCTCCTACCACCCGGTGTCTAAGAACACCAAGGCCGACGCCCTGTCTCGCCAACATGAGATGGAGATACCCCGGGTGGACCCCTTGGCCATTCCCCCCACACAGATCATTGCACCACTCCATTGGGATATCGAAACGAGGGTCCGCCAGGCTCTGACTGCAGAGACCGCACCGGCAGGTGTGCCACCTGGACGGCTCTACGTCCCACAGCAACTTAGACCCGAAGTCCTACAATGGGGCCACGCCTCCCTCGTCGCCGGACACCCCGGGACCCAGAGGACAACTTCCTTCATAGGACGAGTGTTCTGGTGGCCCACGATGAGGAGGGACATCATCGAGTTCGTCCAGGCGTGCCCAGTGTGTGCCAGGGCGAAGGACAGGAACCAACCTACACCCGGACAGCTCCAACCCCTTCCCGTTCCTCGGCGGTCCTGGACACACATCACCGTAGATTTCATCACGGGCCTGCCGGTTTCCGAAGACAAAAACACCATCTTGACCATCGTCGACCGGTTCTCCAAGGCAGTCCACCAGGTGGCCCTCGCCGGTCTCCCATCAGCAAAGAACACCGCCGAGCTGATATTGGTACATGTAGTCCGATTGCATGGGTTCCATAGGGACATCGTCTCAGACAGAGGCCCCCAGTTCACCGCCCGGTTCTGGTGGGCTTTCTGCCGTCTGATCGGCTCAACATGAAGTCTGTCTTCTGGCTATCACCCCCAGACGAATGGTCAGAAGGAATGGACCAACCAACAACTGGAGCGTTACCTGAAATGCTTTGTGTCGGATCGTCAACGCTCCTGGGCCCGCTACATCAAATGGGCCAAGTTGTCTCATAACCTCCACATCTCCTCGGCCACCAACCTAAGCCCATTTGAGGTGTGCTATGGTTTCCAACCTCCGATGTTCGACCACCAAGAACCGGAGGTTGACGTACCATCGGCCCATCGGCCCAACATCGCCGTCGACACCCTCCGGGACGATTGTATTACGTGGGTGACAAGGTATGGCTATCAACTAAGAACCTACACCTACACACCGAATCCCGAAAAACTATCACCACGTTTTATCGGACCATACCGCATCACACTGAGGATCAACCCTGTCAACTACTGGCTCCAGCTGCCTGCGGTGCTCCGGATCCACCCAGTCTTCCATACCTCACAATTGAAACCATTCATCACCTCCCCAATGATTATACCCACCCCCCCCTACTCCCCCTCCCCGTATCATTGACGGCAGTCCCGCCTACACCGTGCGGCAGATCCTCGACTTGCAGCCTCGGGGCAGGGGCACCCAGTATCTGGTCGACTGGGAGGGCTACGGCCCTGAGGAGCGGTCTTGGGTCCCAGGGCTTCATCCTCGATCCCGAGCTCATCCGGGACTACCGTCAGCGGGTATCCTCCAGCCCGGGACCGTCCGGAGTCGGTCCTGGATGGGGGGGTACTGATGGGTATGGTGAAAATTTATCCCAGATTTAAGTCTCGGTTTGAGTTGAACATCCCTGTTAGATATTCTTAAATGTCATAATACAGTTATGAAAAATATTTTGTATGCCATAATGTTTAAAATACAGTTTTTCCAAACATTTTAAATGTACTGTGCACAGGATCTCTGTCCTTTTATATTGTGATAGGAGGCTGATGCTGTCCTCATATGGAGAGGTCAAAACATGTCATAAATCCATTAAAAAGTCTCGGGTAAAAAAAGAACTTGTTAAATTAGTTTTGACCTCTGCTCAATGACCACACACTCTTAATAAGCCCTGATCGGTCCACAGAAAACTGTCAACTCCATCTCTCTCTCTCTCTCTCTCTCTCTCTCTCGCTCTCTCTCGTAAGATCACGTCTATAATGTTTTCCAAGGAACTGAGCTATGTGCTTGCTGACGCAGTTTAACCACTAGATTTTGCTACCTATAATGTATTATTATGCAAGGTTGAAGTTATTGTGCCATGCAATTTTGATTCTCAAGGTCAAAGGAAATATCATTATAACACTTTTTTTCATGCACTTAATGTTGATGTACAACAGTACTTCAGAAAGAAGAGAGAGAGAGAGAGAGAGAGAGAGAGAGAGAGAGAGAGCAGCTGTTATAGCTTTTCAATCGACTTCATAATTGCATCCTGTCTTGTAATGAGACGTTGTTAATCCATACAATTAAAGCATGCTATGGTACTTATACATGAGTCAGGTTTTCTCTTGCAAAGTATGAAGGATTAATACATATGCTAACTTAATCCATTATAATGAAGCAAATTAATTTAGTCTGTCATTCACTTTAACCTATAGTGACAAACACAGACTGTATGTTCTGTACATTTTCAGTAAAATATTTAGCTTTTGTTTTGGGTTTGAAATGACATTTGCATCTTTGGAGTATAATAAAACCATGCTTCAAATGTCACCATAATTTAAAAACTGAAATTGTAATCAAAATAAAAAGGAAACTCTCAGTTAATCAACCGTGCTGTCTTGATTGGCCTTACCATATTACCTCCTGTGAACTGCTTTAGGAAAATAAAGAGATTATTTTAATACTCTCTTCCTCATAATAAATAAATAAATAAATAAATAATGTTTTTGAAGAACAAGAATTGCCAACAATATATATCCTCACAGCTCTGGAGTCAAATACTGACATATAAAGGACACTGTCATATTCTCAAGCGTGAGGAGTCGCAGCTCTTCTCCTGGACATCTCAGTCATTGTAAGACAGATGGATGCTCCAGCATCTCCCTCATTAATGCCCATATGCTTTCTCACACTTTTTCACTCCCTTTCAGTTTCACTCTTTGTCACATGTTTCTCACAATCCAAAAACAGCAATTTATATATTCAACTGACACTTTTGTTCTTCATCAATGTAGTAGTGTTTTTTTTTTTTGTATTTAATATACAGTACACCTTTTTTCGGTACATAAAATAGCCAAAATGTTCAATGGACGATGCAATAAACGATTATCTGCACCAACTCAGGTAAGATGTAGCCAGTGTTTAATCATGATGGGGGCTGGGGTAGTTGGTCTAGTCGGGTTACTATGGTAACTACATCCCAGCACATAGTCAGACTCATAACCTTGCCTTGTCTCTGGAGTAACTCTGATAATACTAAAAAGAGAGAGAGAGAGAAAGAGATTGATCAAGTGAGAGAGAGAAAGGAGAGAGATTGATCGAGCAAAAGAGAGAGAGATTAGAATGTAAGTAATCCATCAATAATAATTCTGTATATTAATTAGATACATGTGTTTATTAGGTAAATATTATATAATCACACACACACACACACACACACACACACATACACACATGAAATGCATAATAATTACCATGTGTAAATTAATAGCATATTTTAAAAAACATATTTAATTGACAGTTGTTTGTTTGTTTGTTTGTTTGTTTGTTTGTTTGTTTGTTTGTTTTCAATTCAATTCAATTCAATTCAATTTTATTTATATAGCGCTTTTAACAATGGTCATTGTCTCAAAGCAGCTTCACAAAAAAAAAAAAAAAAAAAAAAAAAATATATATATATATATATAGAGAATAATTATATATAAAATAATAAATAAATAAAATTATAATAGAAAATAAATAAATAAAAACAAATAATAATAATAATTTTAGAAAAGAAAATAATTGGAAGTGTGCATGTGTGAGAAAAATGTGCAGATAATGAGACGAATGAATGAAATTTCTCTGATGAGCAAGCCAAGGGTGACGGCGACGGTGGCAAGGAAAAACTCCCTGAGATGGCATTAGGAAGAAACCTTGAGAGGAACCAGACTCAACAGGGAACCCATCCTCATTTGGGCGATAACAGATAGAAATGATATAACATCTTGTGTGTTGTGCAGGTGAAAATTCAATATGACAGAAATTATTTAAATTTGTCATGAAGACCAGTTCAGCATAGGGACGAGTCGGTAGGTGCAGAGGGCAGATGAGGTCTGGATCACTGGAAGCACAGGAGCAGCATGTGTAGCTCCAACCATCATAAAGCTGAATCCAGTTGGAGCTGGTCCTTCTCTGGATGCCTCAGGAACCTCGCAGGGTCGGCCTTTGTCTACTGAAGCTGGCAAAATCTCCCGATGCCTCGGGATGGGTAGAGAAATACAGAACAGATGGGGAGAATTAGCGTAGTTGCCATTCGGTATAGGTGTACTGGAGTATGAGTACTGGGATGAGTTATGTGTATGCCAGATTAAAAAGATGCGTCTTGAGTCTACTTTTGAACTGAGAAACCGTGTCTGCTCCCCGAACACTGTCTGGAAGGCTATTCCAAAGCTTTGGAGCTAAATATGAAAAAGCCCTACCCCCTTTTGTAGATTTTGAAATTCTGGGAACTACCAGAAGTCCGGAGCTTTGTGATCTTAAGGCGCGTGGTGGATTGTAGCGTATCAGAAGACTGGTTAGGTATGTGGGAGCTAAACCATTTAAGGCCTTGTATGTAAGTAATACTATTTTGTAATTTATTCTAAACTGAACAGGTAGCCAGTGCAGGGATGATAATATTGGGGTTATATGATCATATTTTCTGGATCTAGTGAGAACCCTGGCAGCTGCATTTTGGATTAACTGAAGCTTGTTTATTGAGGATGCAGGACAACCACCTAGTAATGCATTACAATAGTCCAGTCTGGAGGTCATGAATGCATGAACTAGTTTTTCTGCATCAGATACGGATAAGATGTTCCTAAGTTTAGCAATATTTCGAAGATGGAAAAAGGCTGTTTTTGTGATATTTGAAATGTGATTTTCAAAAGACAAGTTACTGTCTAATATTACTCCCAGATCTTTTACTGCTGAGCTGGTAATAACAGTACATCCTTCTAAGCGCAAGCTGAATTGTGAAAGCTGTTGTGTGCTGGTTTTTGGGCCAATAAGTAATATCTCTGTCTTATCTGAATTTAATAAAAGAAAGTTATTGGTCATCCAATCTTTTATGTCCTGGACACACTCAGTTAATCTAGACAACTTAGGTATTTCGTCTGGTTTAGTTGAGATATATAATTGGGTATCATCAGCATAACAATGGAAACTAATCCCATGTCTTCTAATGATGTTACCCAAGGGAAGCATGTATATTGAGAACAACAGAGGTCCTAAAACTGACCCTTGTGGGACCCCATATTTCACTGGCATTATACCAGACGGTTCTCCATTTAGATCTACAAAATGGTAGCGATCAGACAGGTAAGATCTAAACCATTTTAGTGCCTGTCCCTGAATACCTATATAATTTTGTAAGCGATCTATGAGAATATTATGATCTATAGTGTCGAATGCAGCACTAAGATCGAGCAGGACTAGCAATGAGATGCAGCCTTGGTCTGAAGCTAAAAACAAGTCATTTGTAATCTTAACTAGTGCAGTTTCTGTGCTATGATGGGGCCTGAAACCTGACTGAAATTCTTCAAGGATGTTGTTATCCTGCAAGAATGTGCAAATTTGAGCTGATACTACTTTTTCTAGTATTTTTGATATGAACGGGAGGTTTGAGATCGGTCTGTAATTTTTTATTTCATTCGCGTCCAAATTAGATTTTTTAAGAAGCGGCTTAATAACTGCTAACTTGAAAGGTTTAGGGACGTGACCTAGATGTAATGAAGAATTAATAATGTTTAGGAGTGGCTCTCCAACCGTAAGCATCACTTCTTTTAAAAATCTGGTTGGGATTGGGTCTAACAGGCACGTTGTTGATTTAGCCGAGGTGATAAGTTTATACAGCTCTTCCTGTCCTATACCTGTAAAGCAGTGAAAATCTAAATGTGAAGCTATAGGCTGAACTGGATCGTGAGATACTATTAGAGGTTGAACCTCCATTATTTTCTTCCTGATATTATTGATTTTTTCATTAAAGAAGTCCATAAAGTCTTCACTTCTAAACTGTGATGGGATACTCTCTGCGGGCATCTTAGGTTTTGTTAGGCGAGCCACTGTACTAAATAAGAACCTGGGATTGTTTTGGTTTCTTGCTATCAGTTGGCTAAGATGCTCGGTCCTAGCAGTTTTTAAAGCCTGTCTATAGCTGCACATACTGTCTTTATACGCAATTCGAAAAACTTCTAATTTAGTTTTCCTCCATTTTCGCTCGAGGTTACGGGTTGCTCTCTTTAGGGCGCGAGTATGACTGTTGTACCACGGTGCCAATGTTTTATCTCTGACTTTTTTTAATCTGATGGGAGCAACAGTGTCTAATGTACTGGTAAAAATAGTGCCCATGCTGCTAGTCACTTCATCTAGATCATCTGCATTTAGGGGTCTAATAAGAAATTGGGACAGATCCGGCAGATTACTTGTGAATCTGTCTTTAGTGGTGGGATTCATATTTCTAACAGATTGATAGCGTGGGGAGACACAGCTAATCTGTTCTACGGGTAGAGTATATGTCAGGAGGTGATGATCTGTGATATCATCACTTTGAGGTATGATCTCTATATTAGAGACATCTATACCATGGGATATAATTAAATCTAGCGTATGATTAAAGCGGTGAGTTGCTCCAATTATATTTTGCTTAACCCCAAAGGAATTTAGTAAATCCATAAATGTGAGTGCTAAAGCGTCGTTAGCATCATCTACATGAATGTTAAAGTCTCCTACTATCAATACTTTGTCAGAGTTAACCAATAGGTCTGATAGCAGATGTCCAAATTCTTTAAGAAAATCGCCATATGGCCCCGGGGGTCTGTACACGGTGGCCAGGGTAAAATATAGCAAGGGTTTATTACGTATTTCATTTAGTGCAACATTAATGATAAGCACTTCAAATGAATTAAACCTGGGCCTTATTTTCTGGGTAACAGTGAGTACATCATTGTAGATAGTGGCGACACCACCACCGCGACCAATTAGACGGGGCTCGTGCTTATAGAAATATCCTGACGGAGTAGACTCATTCAGACCAAAATATTCATTTGGTTTAAGCCAGGTTTCAGTGAGACAGAGTGCGTCAAGGCAATAATCTGAGATAATTTCATTAACAATAAGTGCTTTAGGCGCAAGGGATCTAATGTTGAGTAGTCCAAACTTTAGAGGTTTTGATGTTAATAACTAAAGAAAAAAATTAGGAGAGCCACAAACACCCTAAAAGGCTCCAACCATAAGTAGCACTTCTTAAAAAGGGGAAACAGACTTACAGCATGAAGAACCCTTACAGAAACACTTCATCTTGCAAATAATTTCATAGTACAATAGCCTACTCAAAATGAAATAATTTTAGCTGTTTGTGAATTCATATGCAAAACAAATTTAAAAACCTTGCCCCCATTTTAGCACACACATTATTACTTTTTTCTAGTTTAATGAATTCTTGCAAAATAATATACAATTTAATAGAATAATAAGAATAGAACAGAAGTAGAATAGAACATACAGTCTGGCTTTCAGCCACGTACTGTTCTGTAGGTACATGGATTCATTTAGTACTTACTGTATGACAATTACGTCATTCTCAAATTGTTCCTTATTGTGTAAGAATCACAGAGTCATTTTTGTCATGTTTGCAGAATCATTAATTCATTGTAATCAATAAGTTTAAAACTCACTCAAAACAAGACTCAAATGTGTAACAGTGTCTCCACACATAAGTGCTGAAGGGCAGTGCATCTGTTCAAGTCTCCCTGTCTGCTGCAAAAATAAGACAAAGAAACTGACTGGCATACAAAGCACAGGAAATCATTTAACCATTATAAAACAGGGATGACATATTACACAGAGGCACAGAAAATGTCACACAGTACAGAGAGAACATAGCATAGACTATCTGACACTGACACACACACACACACACACACAGCTGGCTTTTCCAGATTGAGAGAGCTCACACATTTAGCCCAGGGTAAAAACAGTTTTTTTGTGTGCTAGAACTGGATGCTGACATTTTGCAAGTAATGGTGACTGTGTGGGATAAGTGTGCAAATAATCCCTGTAACTATGCAGAGTAATGAGAGATATTTAAAAGAGTGAATCAGAAGCTCCACTCCACCCCTTAACTCCAATTTTCTCTCGTCTTCCTCCTCCGTTTTCAGTCACTAAATCCTGACAGATTGACCAAAGGATCTCTCTCTTGCTCAATCTCTCTCACACACACACACACACACACACACACACACACACACACACACACACACACACACACACACACACACACACACACACACACACACACGCATGCACACACACACACGCACACACACAGATGCATCCACACACTTTACATGCAAATAAAAAAAAACATGGATGTTCTGGCATCAGAGGGATAGGGATGGCATCTGACTATTTTTTGGCTAAAATAGGATGAATTGCTTCTGGAGTGAATGCATGAGAGAATGAGATGACAGGAAATGAGGCGCTTTGCAGCTGGTGCAGCACTACATAGCAGGGGGAAGAGGGCGATGCTAATGGCTGCATCTGGAGAAGTGGATGTCCTTGGCAGAATGATGAGGATGTGCAACTTTTTTTTTTAATCTTATTTGTAATACTCTACAGAACACATGCCTCATTTAGCTATGTTTTTTTTATAGTAAATTTTCCACATATAGCATCATTAAAATGAAATTAGACGTCCTATTTTTGGAGGAAAGCAAAGATTGAGGCTTCCATCGCTTCTAGAAAATGGAGCCATCATGGTGTAGGTAGGTGTTATTGACGTGAAAATTATTCAGCTTTTTGATTCTTTGTTTCAATCTACTTCTCTTGTCAAAATTTGTTGTAGTGTAGAAATGATTGAGATGTAAATAAATGCCACAAACACAGTTTTAACCAACTAAAACTAATAAAGAGACACAAAGAAAATCCCACACTTGATCCACACATAATTCATAACCTTATTCACTGGGATTCAATTATTCATATGTCAAATCAAACTCGGCATCTATCAGCTTATTCTCATACAAACTTTCATGCAAATCAGGCACAGGTCAACCCCCCAGCCCTACGGGATTCTGGGTCTTATTTGTATGGGGGGGGTTTTTAATCTCCTGATGTTAGTTTAATATCCCTGACTATAATAAAGCAAGTCCTTTCTGTCCATATCGTTTGCTAATGAATATATTAAGAGGACCTCAGTCTGTCTAAGTAGATGGATGACTTCCTTTTCAGTCAGTCGGTTAAATCAGCTCGTGTGTGTGTGTGTGTGTGTGTGTGTGTGTGTGTGTGTGTGTGTGTGTGTGTGTGTGTGTGTGTGTGTGTGTGTGTGTGTGAAACCCTTGCTACAGTACATTACTCAACCATCTCAATTGGAAACTTTCACACCATTAGGACTAGTGAAGAGGATCTGTGTGTAAAGATTAGCTACATCCAGCTGATTGCTGATACAGTATGTTTATTGCCTCCTACACTTAGATTTAAGCCTGAATAAATCATGATTTTCACGACTTCATACTCATTTATCTATGAGAGCTATCTTGAGACCTGAGCTTATGAGATTCAAACCTTTTTTTTCTGAAGGAAAAAAAGGAATGAAAAATCTGTTGTGTAATTATTTAAAGCCTCTTCTACAACCACTGCAACCACTTGTGTCTTAGTAATGACACAATGCTGTTAATAGGTCTGGGGAAAAAAATAAGCTTTTACAACAATTTCACAAAATATTCATTGAAATAGCATTCTGGATATATACAGAAGTCTATATGTATATAGAAGGAATCAATATCTTGCTTTAGAGTGCAGCTACTGTAGGTGACTTATAGCTTCTAAACAGAAATGGAAGTATAATTTGATAATTAACTTTATTTTATCTTAACTTTAATTTTTATATTTTTATTTTATTCTTTCCTAGTTAAATTCACCCTCTATTTTATTTTTCATATTTATTTCCTATTCCAATTCATAGTCTTTTATTTTAAGGTCACGAGCAGTTGTCTAAGCATTTCACTGCATATCGTACTGTGTACTGTATGACTGTGCATGTGACGAATAAAATTTGAAATTGAATTTGAAGGAATTGAATTAATCCATAAAAATACACATAAAATATGTATTCTAAAAACTTTTTGCTCTTAGCATACATACTGTACAGTGGTTTAAAAGAGATATGCATTTTCTCTACAGCATGTAATCACACAGCTGCAGCTTTAAGAGTTAATTAGTTGCACTTACTCATAAAAGATATTTCCACAGTATGACTTCACTTCAAACAGTTAAATTCAAATCAGTAGGCTGATACTTACAACTGGATGCTGGTTAAGTTACTTGCTGAAAGACCCATGGTGGCACCTTTGCAGAGCTGGTATTTGGACTGTTAGTGCAGAACCAAATTTTCAAGTATTTATTATCGGAGGTTTACTGATTTATAAGTAGTTCTTTGGTGGTGCCATTCTGATTTTGGAAAAAAGCTGTATAATTTGATAATTAACTTTATAACTCTGAAATGAATAAATAACAATATTTATAGATAGAAATTGAAATCAACTAACATAATCAACCATTTGAAGTAGAAATTATGTTTGTTTGGAAGGGCTACACTTCCAAAAAACAGCACTCAGTGGTATTAAATCGATTTGACTAATTAATGGTTGTGTAATGGACAACTTCGCTGTTGAGCAAATTTAGGGTCTTAGGGAGTTGAATTTTATTCAAGGGTTTTGAATATGCATGATGAAATCATTTTGGCAGTACAAAATAAAAAAAATGAATTAACCACATTTTAACCAAGGAATTGTTATAAACGTTTTAGTAAACATGCAATATACAAATGCAGTATATGCAGTATATAAAACATCAACAAAAATGAGTAACACCAAAAATGTTTTCAATAGTGTACATTCATACAAAAGAAATATATTCTTTAAACATAAATTAATCTTGTAATATTTTAATATTTTTCAACACACCTTTAAATCAGTTTACATCATAGCCATGCCAGCTGAAGTTCAAACCTAAGATATTTGATATCAGATCTAATCTATCTATCTATCTATCTATCTATCTATCTATCTATCTACAATATCTATCTATCTATCTATCTATCTATCAGGTGGTTCAGAACAGAGAGATCTATTTATCTAGCTAGCTAGCTATGTAACTAATAAATGTAACCACTAGGGCAACAGGCATAAGTCAGGCCTTTACGTACATATTTCAGAAGTTTAGATTCCTTAGCCAAATACACTTTCACTTGAACTTTAAAGTTTTTGCTTGCGGTCATTGTCCAATAGAAAGACTTATTTGTGAGCAAGCTTTATCTTCCTGCCTGGTGACTTGACATGTGCTTCAATATATTCACATAATCTTCCTTCCTCATGATTCTATCTATTTTCTGAAGTGTGGCCTCATGGTGTTTATACTTGCATAGTATTGTTTATACAGATGAATGTGGTTCCTTCAGGCATCTGAAAATTATTCCCAAAGATGAACCAGCTTTGTGACGGGCCAGTTTTTTTTTTTTTTTTTTTTTTAGGTCTTGGCTGATCTTTTTTTTATTTTGCCATGATGCCAAACAATGGGCATTGAATTTGAAGGCATGCTTTAAAATACATCTGTACTGTAGGTACACCTCCAATTAAATGATGCCAATTAGAAGCCTGTGAGAAGTTTATAAATTCCATGACATAATTTTCTGGAATTCTGCCAAGCTTTTTAAAGGAACAGTCAACTCCGTATATGCTGTATAAACTTTTTTACCCAAGGATACTGTGGTATAGTAAATTATAAGTGAAATAATCATTTTTAAACAACTGAAAAAAATACTTGTGTCCTGCATAAAGTTTATGACTTCCACTACAGACAAAGCTACGGTTTAACATGGAATCTGTGAAGTTCTTTAAAGACCTACTGTAAGTGTATGTACTGTAAACATTTACAATAATCATCCAGGATTTTTGGATGGATATTAGCAACCTCTGTCTTTTTGAGGTAGAACTGCACAAAACTCTAAATAATTAAATACTTGAATCAAAAAAAGTTACTTGGTAATGTTTTGTACTACTTGGTAATTTTTGATACTACTACTTTTTTTAAAAGCCTCAAAAAATAATTAGAGAACCATCTTAAAGAATAATTAAAGAATAAGACGTGGGACGGCGGCACGGTGATGTAGTGGTGAGCACTGTCGCCTTGCACCTCCAAGGTCCGGGTTCAATTCCTGGCCAGAGCATCACTATGCTAACATCACATAATGTGTGAGGGGGTATCGAGATGATAAACAATTAACATGGCTTGCTAACATAGCTAGCTACTGTAATATTATTTGTGCCTGGGACTGAATCTGGGTAGCAGTGGGATTGTTTTTGTTTTCACATGTGTCTTATTTGAGCTTGTTGTTATAACTGTTTATACCTGTGGCTGGTCCAAACTGTCCTGCAATCATCTGTCAGTTATCCTTCCTTTTGAATAAATTTTTATGTCAGTATTCTGCACAAATTTTATTTATATATTTATTCTTGTTGTTGCTGTAAAACCGTATATTTGCCCAACTGCTTAAGAATAATTGAATACAACACAACTGGACAGCATTTCCACAAAACCCAGCGGATATTTTTCTGCACATTTAAATATTTATGAAACAGAAATGACTAGATGCATTTCAAACAAATGATTTATGAAATAGACTTAAAGTAAATTTCTTGCTTCTTTCTGCTTGTACTTCCTTTCACATACAGTATTTGCTTTTATTTGGACTCACATACATACTGTACCATTATTAGCATAAGGGGTGGCTTTGTTGCAGGTGTAAAATTGGAATCATGTTGGAATGTGTGGATATGTCCAGCCTGTGAGAACCCCAAGAGGAACAGTCACCAGGGCTGGGAGATTGTGTCTCACGGCTTTCAGCAACACTTCAGAAGTGCTAAGCTTCATGCTGAGCTGTAAACAGATAGAAGAGTAAATGTGAAGGGCGGACAACCAGAGAATAGAGAATAGGCTTTTGGAGCAAGGAATGCTCTAGGAATGAGACAGGGGGATAATAGTTTGGGTTCATGTCTTGTGGCACTGTTTTCATTGCACCTGAATGTAAAAAGGATATCAGCTGGTAATAGGTGATTGACATGAGCAATTGTGTAACTGACTAACTGAAGACAGCAGACACAGACAAAATACTGGTAAAATATGTACACCTGTAAAACTCAGCTCTGAATTTTCAGGGTAGCAAATTCTTAACTGGCTCTGCGATGGATTGGCACGCTGTCCAGGGTGTACCCTGCCTCGTGCTCTGAGTCTCCTGGGATAGGCTCCAGGTCCCCGCGACCCTAAATACAGGATAAAGTGGTATAAAAGATGAATGACTGAATGAATGAATGAAGTTCTTAACTGCATATGTCAATATAATAGTTGACTCATATAACAACCCTTTACTGTAATTTATTATAGTATATTATTTATTCTATTTTGAGCTATTTCATTATTATTATTATTATTATTATTATTATTATTATTATTATTATGTACAGGGTGAATGAACATTAACTAGGCAATATTTAATGGCTATAGTACTTCTATTATCACTGGAGCACCACTCCATGTTTTGCTCTTACTTTGCTTACATTGGCTGGGACAACACGGACCGCATGAATGGCTTCCAAGAAGTCCAGATTCAGGAGATTCTTAGCAATATCCGAAATTAATTCTTTGTGCATTCCGTCCCTGATCATTCAAACAAACTGATAATTCCACCAGTGTCTACACTGAAATTTAAAGATTTGCTTACATTTCCCTAGGTAATACAGTGGTGTGAAAAACTATTTGCCCCCCCTCCTGATTTCTTATTCTTTTGCATGTTTGTCACACAAAATGTTTCTGATCATCAAACACATTTAACTATTAGTCAAAGATAACACAAGTAAACACAAAATGCAGTTTTTAAATGAGGGGTTTTATTATTTAGGGAGAAAAAAAATCCAAACCTACATGGCCCTGTGTGAAAAAGTAATTGCCCCCTGAACCTAATAACTGGTTGGGCCACCCTTAGCAGCAATACTGCAATCAAGCGTTTGCGATAACTTGCAACGAGTCTTTTACAGCGCTCTGGAGGAATTTTGGCCCACTCATCTTTGCAGAATTGTTGTAATTCAGCTTTATTTGAGAGTTTTCTAGCATGAACCGCCTTTTTAAGGTCATGCCACAACATCTCAATAGGATTCAGGTCAGGACTTTGACTAGGCCACTCCAAAGTCTTCATTTTGTTTTTCTTCAGCCATTCAGAGGTGGATTTGCTGGTGTGTTTTGGGTCATTGTCCTGCTGCAGCACCCAAGATCGCTTCAGCTTGAGTTGACGAACAGATGGCCGGACATTCTCCTTCAGGATTTTTTGGTAGACAGTAGAATTCATGGTTCCATCTATCACAGCAAGCCTTCCAGGTCCTGAAGCAGCAAAACAACCCCAGACCATCACACTACCACCACCATATTTTACTGTTGGTATGATGTTCTTTTTCTGAAATGCTGTGTTACTTTTACGCCAGATGTAATGGGACACGCACCTTCCAAAAAGTTCAACTTTTGTCTCGTCGGTCCACAAGGTATTTTCCCAAAAGTCTTGGCAATCATTGAGATGTTTTTTAGCAAAATTGAGACAAGCCTTAATGTTCTTTTTGCGCCTTGGAAATCTGCCATGCAGGCCGTTTTTGCCCAGTCTCTTTCTTATGGTGGAGTCGTGAACACTGACCTTAATTGAGGCAAGTGAGGCCTGCAGTTCTTTAGATGTTGTCCTGGGGTCTTTTGTGGCCTCTCGGATGAGTTGTCTCTGCGCTCTTGGGGTAATTTTGGTCGGCCGGCCACTCCTGGGAAGGTTCACCACTGTTCCATGTTTTTGCCATTTGTGGATAATGGCTCTCACTGTGGTTCGCTGGAGTCCCAAAGCTTTAGAAATGGCTTTATAACCTTTACCAGGCTGATAGATCTCAATTACTTTTCTTCTCATTTGTTCCTGAATTTCTTTGGATCTTGGCATGATGTCTAGCTTTTGAGGTGCTTTTGGTCTACTTCTCTGTGTCAGGTAGCTCCTATTTAAGTGATTTCTTGATTGAAACAGGTGTGGCAGTAATCAGGCCTGGGGGTGACTACAGAAATTGAACTCAGGTGTGATAAACCACAGTTAAGTTATTTTTTAACAAGGGGGGCAATCACTTTTTCACACAGGGCCATGGAGATTTGGAGTTTTTTTTCTCCCTTAATAATGTAAACCTTCATTTAAAAACTGCATTTTGTGTTCAATTATGTTATCTTTGACTAATAGTTAACGGTTTTTGATGAGCAGAAACATTTAAGTGTGACAAACATGCAAAAGAATAAGAAATCAGGAAGGGGGCAAATAGTTTTTCACACCACTGTATATTACATGTAAAATTTGTTTTAAGAAATTTTTATTATAAATCTGGACTTCATGACCCACTTTTAATGCCTAGTTACTTTTCACCCACCCTGTAGTTAAATATTTGACCGTATTTATTTCATTGTGTTATGTTTGAAGATAAAGAACTGGCTACCACTAGTCTAGTGATGATGATGATGATGATGATGATTATTATTATTATTATTATTATTAATCAAACTGTGAAATGACTGGAACTCCTTGGAAGTTATATTAAGTTAGTATGGTCTGCTATGAGCTGCTTAAAATGCAATAAAATCATGTGCTAGTAATACATTTCAGTTACTGGCATAAAATAATTTTTTGCCTTCTAACTTACACAGCATTAATAATAATGGACAGGAGGTGGCATGGATATAATTAAACATGAATGATGTTAATGAAAACCTTAAAAGGTGCTTGGCTTGTGATTTTACGGATTTAAGTTATTTAGATATCAACATCACCAAGTATGACTCTATTTGATAAAATTAGAATTTTGTGGTTAAGATTAAAAATAATGAAATTAATAATGAAAGATTATTGAAGCCAAATGAATTCTGACTGAACAAGACATTAAGTTAAAAAAATTTCCAATATTGTAATCCAATATTACAAAATAACAGTTTTGGGTAGTAATTACAGCATACTGTTTTAAATTTAGGTAATTCAAAATGTTTAGCCACAAAAATGCAAATTACCTAACTAATCTTTAGCATTATGTGGTTAAAACTTTATAATTGGATTTTCCACCATAAATATCTTTTACTTTTTCTACCATCACATCAAAGCAAACTCAATTCAGCACTTGTACAAACTATATGAGTGGCTCACAACAGTTAACAATAGTAGTTATAAAATATTGGAATAGAGGACAAGTTCCCTGTAAAACCACGTAACTCAAACTTCATTTATAATTCAAAAACCCTGAAAGACATATCATCAAAACTTGAATTTAAGTGGATATTAAAAGCATTTTATAAAGCTTCAGTAATAAATCACTTTACACTTGGGAATACAACTGGGTGAAAGCAGTACTTGTGTGCAAATATCCTGCTGCCTTTATGTTAAGCAAGAAAAGCTGAACCGCTCAGCGCTGGGTAATGGTCTTATTGAACACCCCTCGGCAAAACATTTAGTAATGCGTTTAACTGTGCTATAGCCAAAGCAAGCTGCATATCTTTCAAGCATTCACAGAGAATCCAGACTATAAAGGTAGATTTGAATAGAAGATGGTTGGATAATGGTACAAAAGGAAAAGGAATGAAGCATTATAGAGGGAAGCGTTTAGGTTATAAAAATTAACATTGCTGTGTATGTGGGCATGTATGCCTGTACAGCATGAAAGGCTGATGAATAGGAATGTAATCGACACCAGGGTACCTCATTTACTAATTGAGCTGAGGAAGTAAATCACTGTTTGGTCGCGCTGCAAGGAAGGAGGATTAGCTCTCCTTTAAAATCAATGGGACCTGAAGTGCCTTGTTTTGCTTGTTTTCTGATGAGTACATTCTCCCATTGGGATGAATCAGCATCTTTAACAAATGAGATAAGAGTACTTTGTATGTGTGTGTGTGTGCGTGTGCGTGTGCGTGTGTGTGTGTGTGCGTGAGAGAAAAAAAGCAATAAATAAAATGATTTATGTAGGAATTTGACCTGGTTTCCTACAAATGCTGACTGTTTACTACATATTGCACCACACTGTTAAATTATTCTGATTCAGTGCAAAATGATCCCTGTTAGGGTGCATGGGATAAAATATTATACAGCAAAATCCCCAGTGTTGAATTTACACTTACAGTGTTGAATTAACACCTAGTAGTGTTTATATGAGTCCAGATGGATTCAAATAAACTCTGAAAGTGTTAAATCAACAGATTTGGAGAATCGTAATTTTTCCTTAATGGTTTTATGTATACCGTGCCATGAAAAAGTAAAATCCCAAACCATCCTGAATCATTAAGAGAAAAAAAACTGTCCTAACCTACCTAGCCCTATGTAAAAAAGTAACCACCCCAACCCCTACGCTAAAGCATGAATGGATTGTGATGTTTGATAAGTAAATTTTACTTTCCACATCCAGGTCTGGTTACAGCCAGACTTGTTGAATCAAGAAATAGAATCTGTCTGTTAAAGTAAAGCATGCTACAGTATATAACAACACAATCTAAAGAAATTCAAGAACATATGAGAAACAAAGTAATTGCTGTGTAATTCTAAAAAGGGTTACAAAGCCATTTCTATGGTGAGAGCTATTATCCACAAGTGGAGAAAACAGTGGTGAACCTTCCTAGGAGTGGCTGGCCAAGCAAAATTACTCAAAGATCACACCAATGACTCATCCATGAGCTCGTAAAGGAACCCAGAACAACATCTAAAGAACTGCAGGCCTCACTTGACTCAGTTAAGATTCCAAGATGAAAATCATTGCTGACCAAAAAGAAACACAAAGGCTCATCCCACATTTGCCATGACCTTGGGGCAAATATTTTGAGGACTGATGCTTAACTTTTTAGAAGGTGTGCATCCAGTTACATCTGGTGTAAAACTAACACCGCATTTCATAATATTGTAAAATAAAAATCATACCAACGGTCAAACATGATGGTGGCAGTGTGATGGTCTGGGGCATTAAAAAAAAAGGTTTTGGAGAGTGGCCTAGTCCTGATATAAATTTGATTGAGATGTTGTGGCATGGTCTTAAACAGGCTGTTCATGCTCAAAAACCCTCCAATGATATTAAAACAAATCTGCAAAGAAGTGTGGGCCAAAATTTTCCCATAGCAATGTGAAAGACTCATTGACAGTTATCTTAATCACTTGATTCCATTTGTTTCCATCAGGGGTGGCACAGCTAATTATTAGGTTTAGGGGCAATTACTTTTTCACATAGACCCAAGTAGGTTTGGATAGCTTTTTTCCCAACAATTAATAAAGAAAATCATTTTAAAACTGCATTTTATATTTAAACAGGTTATCTTTGTGTAAGGAGCTGATTGGTAGCGAGTATAAATACTTTTTTTCACAACACTAAAGATAAAGAATACATTTCTTTATAAATTTATTGCATAAATGTAATTCTTTATTAAAAATTCTGCATACATTTTCCCTCAAAACTCTCTCTATAATATATCTTCCTCACAAACACACACACACACACACACACTATTAAAAAAAATAGCATGTGCCTAATTCTAAGATATTTACTGTTCTTATTTAAAGCAGAATGTTCTCAAGCCACCAATACAGAACCACAAATGTGTACTTGTTTTTCTACATACACAGAGTTAAGTCGGTAAATCAAACATCCTTTGATTATGCACATATTTTAAGCACATTTTATTAGTTCTCATAACTCTGTCTGAAAACAGGGGTGGAATCACATTAAATAAATCGCTGTCTGTACTGTATGTTCCATTTTCATTCACTTCCTCCTGTACTCTTGATAGGAAGAACTATTTGTGTTTATCCTGTAACTATAAAATAAATTGAGTGTTGATGTTGGCTGTGCTCGCTGTGGCAGTTGAAATCATTTTTATATGTCCATAAAAATAGCACTTTTTTAGTCCTGTATTCCAGTTGCAGTGATTATATGTCAGCTGTTCTACGGCCAGCATAAGTCTGCTGATCGGTGGTGAGTATAATTCAGCTGATATACAGAGATCTATAAGTCAACTTTTTGTAGCATATTTAAGTTACAGTTGTCAATTTTACAGATGAAGATCTTTAGAATTGTGGTCAGGAAATGGGCAAAGGTCAGACAACCAACAATAATAACTAGGCAAGGAAAGAACAAGAAAAATAGAAACAGGGCCAAAACTGAGATTAAAGCATTATAACTGAGATTAAAGCATTATAATAACTAGTTCCATTCTACATAAGCATTCATCCCTACTGCCTGGACTCTGTTCAGAAGGTGTTGGTTAAGGAAACTCACTCACTCATCTTCTATACCACTTTATCCTGTATTCAGGGTCACAAGGGCCTGGATCCTATCCCAGGAGGCTTAGGGCACAAGGCGGGCACAATCTATCGCACACACACATACTGTACAGTACACTCACTCACTCACACACTCATTCACACACTACTGTATGGGCAATTTGGAAACGGCAATTAGCCTAATCTGCATGTCTTTGGACATGTTTTTGAATTGTTATTTAATTAGTTAGTAAGATGTACGGTGTCGGTTCGAAAGAAATAGATAACATGCTGATTTTTTTATGGCATAATATGTAATGTTATTTATTAATTAAAAATATATATCGTGGAGCTACAGATTATACAGTATGTATCTAATGTTATGTCTTGATTGATAATTAAAAAGGGTTATCAGAATTAACACTAGAACTCATTGAAGTGCTCCAGTGAAACAAAAAAAAGAATGTAATCTTGCTTGTCCATTTTAATCCATATGATTAATTGCTGTTCAATTCTTCCCTATACACTTGATTTGAATTACAAAGTTTTGGTTCATACAGTTTGGAATCTTACTTTACATGAATACAGCCCCTGTGCCTTCCACTTTGTACAGTAGGTGCTGTAACTACTAGGCAATCAGGATGTCTGTAATGGTGGACAATTATAGTTCGTGACAGCCATGTTCGTAGTCCACACTCTCCACTGAGAAGTTAAGTTCAGCACGAGTTCCAGCAAAATAATGACAGTTAGCTGATCTGTGGTGAGTATAAGCATACTGATACTTTGATACTGGTATTTTGATTCCCACATTCTGTAATTAGGTGTTGCATATCAGAAGTTGATAGAAATAATGTAGACACATTCTCAGTTCAGCTTCTGTTGGAACGAGAGAGCAGTGTTTCATTTAGCAATGACTCATTCATTGATTATGCCAGGACAATTTTTCCCTCTGCATATCTCATAACCACTGAAAGGCACTTGATCTTTGTAAGCACTTGTATTTAACAGGGAGAAAATGTAGATCCTGTGTATGGAAAAGAGATGAGCAAGCTCATGTTTTGAGAAAGCTCAGGTCATTCAATGCTTGCATCAAGATGTTAGAGATGTTGTGGGAATCAAAATACCAGTCTGTGGAAGTCAGTCCTTCTTGTTTTCAACAGTGTTCTGTGGAAGCAACGTTAGAGCAGGATATGCAAACACTCGACAAACTGATCAAGAAGGCTGGCTAGGTCTTGGGCTGCTCTCTGGATAGTTTTCATGTGGTAAAGGTGAAAATGGGACAATCTAATAAAGAAAAATTAAAGGCCATTCTGGACAACAGAATAAACCGCATTCCTTCTATGAACTACAACACAGCAAAATCCGAACTGTTAAGCTACGTTTGCACTGTCAGTTAAATGTGACCCAATTCCATTTTTTTGCTCATACAGTATGTGTGTATGTACTATATACCATGTACATTTGACCTGTTTACAATGTTTACACTGATGATAACATTTGTACTGCACTGCAACTTTAATTTCACTTAAGTCTGCTGCTTCCTATATCTCCAAAGTTTACACCCCAGTGAACTAGCACATACCACTTTTACACGGTATGGTTAATTACTTTTACTATACATCCAACTATGTGCTGGTGTAATAGGTGATTTTCCCCTAGGGAAGCAAAGTAATTCTCTCTCTCTCTCTCTCTCTCTCTCTCTCCCTACACATAGCACTCCTAAGTTGCCAGTAATCCAAACCTCTTCTGACCTTAGTCTGACACAACCTGGTGCCCCATTTTTGGTTGGAGTTCTTCTCTCATGGAAGCCTCTGGCTGCTACAGTACCTGGTGAATGAAGATACTATGAAGGTGACTACAGTATGTATAGTTTAGGATTTACATTGTCACAAGCAGTTTTGTACTTAAACACCTTTAATGATCTATTGAAAGTTCATCCTTATACCATCTTGATATAGGAGGGAGTCTATAGTCTACATCTACAGTGGCTTGCAAAAGCTTTTCCACTTTTCCACATTTTGTCACATTACAGCCATAAACATGAATCAATTTTATTGGAATTCAATGTGAAAGACCAATACAAAGTGGTGTACACGTGAGAAGTGTAACTAAAATCATACATGATTCCAAACATTTTTTACAAATCAATAACTGAAAAGTGGGGTGTGCGTAATTATTCAGCCCTCTGAGTCAATACTTTGTAGAACCACCTTTTGCTGCAATTACAGCTGCCAGTCTTTTAGGGTATGTCTCCACCAGCTTTGCACATCTAGAGACTGAAATCCTTGCCCATTCTTCTTTGCAAAACAGCTCCAGCTCAGTCAGATTAGATGGACAGCGTTTGTGAACAGCAGTTTTCACATCTTGCCACAGATTCTCGATTGGATTTAGATCTGGACTTTGACTGGGCCATTCTAACACATGGATATGTTTTGTTTTAAACCATTCCATAGTTGCCCTGGCTTTATGTTTAGGGTCGTTGTCCTGCTGGAAGGTGAACCTCCGCCCCAGTCTCAAGTCTTTTGCAGACTCCAAGAGGTTTTCTTCCAAGATTGCCCTGTATTTGTCTCATTCCATCTTCCCATCAACTCTGACCAGCTTCCCTGTCCCTGCTGAAGAGAAGCACCCCCAGAGCATGATGCTGCCACCACCATATTTGACAGTGGGGATGGTGTGTTCAGAGTGATGTGCAGTGTTAGTTTTCCGCCACACATAGCGTTTTGCATTTTGGCCAAAAAGTTCCATTTTGGTCTCATCTGACCAGAGCACCTTCTTCCAAGATCATGAAGGACCTCAGTCACCCCAGTAATGGACTGTTCTCTTTGTTGCGGTCTGGGAAGCGATTCCGCTCCCTAAAGGCCAACACAGAGAGGCTGAGGAGGAGCTTCTTCCCGCAGGCGATAAGGTCTCTCAATCGCACAGGACTAATAACATCTTTTAAGCTCACAACACTGACTGGACAATCATGGACACATTCATACACACTTGCACTAAATATTTATACATCTGGACAATTGCACATGTCACCTTTCATGCATATTTGCACAACCAATGACACTTTAATTCTATATACATATATACTCTATTTGCAATATTTTATTATGCCCTTATTGTACAGTTAATTTTACTAGTTAAAATTATTTCTTTAGTATTTCCTTTTTATTGATTATTTATTTTACGTACAAGCTTTTATTTTCTTTTTAAGGTCACTGGCGGTCGTATAAGCATTTCACTGCACATTATACTGTGTATGACTGTGTATGTGACAAATAAAATTTGAATTTGAATTCCACATGTTTGCTGTGTCCCCGACATGGCTTGTGGCAAACTGCAAACAATGGTTTTCTGTTAACAATGACTTTCTTCTTGCTACTCTTCCATAAAGGCCAACTTTGTCCAGTGCACGACAAATAGTTGTTCTATGGACAGAATCCCCCACCTAAGCTGTAGATCTCTGCAGCTCGTCCAGAGTCCCCATGGGCCTCTTGGCTGCATTTCTGATCAGCGTTCTCCCTATTCGGCCTGTGAGTTTAGGTGGACAGCCTTGTCTTGGTAGGTTTACAGTTGTGCCATACTCCTTCCATTTCTGAATGATCGCTTGAACAGTGCTCTGTGGGATGTTCAAGGCTTTGGAAATCTTTTTGTAGCCTAAGCCTGCTTTAAATTTCTCAATAACTTTATCCCTGACCTGTCTGGTGTGTTCTTTGGACTTCATGTTGTTGTTGCTCCCAATATTCTCTTAGACAACCTCTGAGGCCATCACAGAGCAGCTGTATTTGTACTGACATAAGATTACACACAGGTGCACTCTATTTAGTTATTAGCACTCATCAGGCAATGTCTATGGGCAACTGACTGCACTCAGACGAAAGGGGGCAGAATAATTACGCACACCACACTTTGCAGTTATTTATTTGTAAAAAAAAATGTTTGGAATCACGTATGATTTTCGTTCCACTTCTCACGTATACACCACTTTGTATTGGTCTTTCACGTGGAATTCCAATAAAACTGATTCATGTTTGTGGCTGTAATGTGACAAAATGTGGAAAAGTTCAAGGGGACCGAATACGTTTGCAAGCCACTGTATCTATACAGTAACATATAGGACAATTTCTAGTCAAACATAAACTCTGTCAACAGAAGAGATTTAAACAGAAGTGGAAAGAGTAATAAAATGTTGTACTCAAGTACTGTTACTTCAGTGAAATTTTACTTAAGTACAAAGAAAGTTACCATTACAAAAATCTACTCAAGTAAAAGTAGCTCATTAAAAAATTTACTCAGAGTAAAAGTTACAGAGTTACTTTTTTATTTTTTTAACAGCGGTGGTGGGATGAGGCATTCTAGCATAGTTCAAAAAAGATGAGCAGATATAAATCTCAAACTAGTTGTTTTTTAACTGAAGGAACACCTTTGCATAATAAAGCTGTTGTCTTTCTTGTGCTTGAAAATCAAAGTGGTCACTTAAATATGGTGTTACGTCCCAGTTTAGGGCCATACAGCAAAGGAATGGTTCAGGGTTCTATTTTAAACTGTATGGAAATGGTGGTATATGGCAGAAAGAACTAGATCCAATCATTAACTGATGAAATAATGAGGTTTGTATATACAAACACACACACACACACACACACACACACACACACACACACACACACACACACAACAGGAGGAGGAGGAGGAGGAGGATCAGATTCAGGGTGGACCCAGGCCAAAATAATAAACAAAATGGTATTTATATTTAATAGCTAGATTACCTGCAAAAAAAAATACACAAACAAAAATACAGGTACCTTCCCGGACTCCCTAAACCAAAAACAATGAAATTATCTACAAATATATACAAAGACCAACCAAACCAAAGGGACAAAGCAATAATCAAAGTCAATTGGAGACAAAAAGTCAAAACCGGAATACACAACCAAATATCAAAACGCCAAAATCACAACCTCTTTCATCTTTCCCGCGTCTCTCTCCGGTTTATATGTGGTCGCGCTAGTCAATGACGTCACTCTCAAGGCGGAAGCGACCGTGTGGAAGGTCAGGAAGATGCCGAAAACCTGGAGTGGAGTCTGGAGCGGCGGGCGACCAGGACATGATACACACACGCGGCGCAACGGAACATTTATAAAGCATAATATTTTTTATTATTTTAGCATTTTCATTCATTTATTTTTTACTCAGTAGCGAATATGATTTAAAATGTAGTGAATTACAATACTTCAAGCAAAACGTACTTAAGTAAAAGTAAACTTACAGATTTTATAAACTACTTTAAAATGTAGAAATACACAAAAAAGCTACTCAATTACAGTAACGCGAGTAAATGTAATTCGTTACTTTCCACCTCTGGATTTAAATATTAAAATTTTATTATTTCTTTGTTTATGGGTGTAAAAATTATAAATGAAAATTCTCCAGAAAAACAGATCTTGTGGTTATTCCAGAAGATCAGCCCTTATTGGGATCAGCAAGTAAAAGCATTGTTACTGTATGGCTGCTGTCAGGCAGAATATCACTTCACACCTGAAGGAAGCATACAGTATAACTTGTTGAACATGTTATAATAAGCCCCTCTACTGCCAGAAAAAAGACAAGGAGTGAGAGAGGTGTCTAAATCATTTTGAGAACATAACAAATCCAGTAAAGAAATTTTTTTTGAGACTTTTGTTTTGCTGTCCCAGAAGCTCAAAAAGCTAAACTCATTTAAGCAGTATTACACAAGAGGGAGTGATGTTATGCTGGATATCAGCAAGTCTGTGATGCAGTCATAGGGAGTGAGGGCCCAACACTCCCTCTTGTGTAATATTGCTTAAATATATAGTTTAATCTTTTCACTTGACATTTCCACAATTATTTTCTCTCCCAATTCTAAACCATGCTGTGACAAGGTGTGCTCAGTGCTGAGCAAATATTCCCATCCA
Organism: Channallabes apus; assembly: GCA_030522415.1. Taxonomy (NCBI): domain Eukaryota; kingdom Metazoa; phylum Chordata; class Actinopteri; order Siluriformes; family Clariidae; genus Channallabes; species Channallabes apus. Next base: position 31,804,396 of record CM060108.1, on the reverse strand, counting down.
TTTCTCACCCATGACAGATGTCCAGCTATAATAGGCAAATTATTTTCTCAGCTTGACTTTACCTGTTACAGTACGTCTGTAAAAAACACTGTGGACTTTCCTGTCCCTGAGTACAAATAGATGGGAATGTGACCAGGGATTATACATGGTTCATGTTATTGGGAATTGTCACCAGATGGTTTTCTGTAAATGGTGTCGTCTAAGGAATAAAGAACATGAGAGTTTTTGTGTTGGTGTGTATATTTGTGTATAGAGTGGTAAGAAAATAGCAGGTATTTCGTAGGATATATTATCTTCATTTACACCAGGTTATTTGAGGCGTTGTATATTTGGATTGTTCCTTAATAAGAATTTAAGCACAGGCATTAATGCTCTGAGAGACAGCTTGAAATCTGATTGCTGTAATATAAAAATCTGCTTGTACAATGTGACCAAAAATTTCCTGTGTTATTTTGGTTTTTATTTAAAATAGTCTCACAACAAAACAAAAAAATATATAATGTATTGTGCAGGGCTTTTAATTGTCCAGGGTTGCTTGGAGAAACATTTGTCTTATTAGAATTTTTTGAATTAAAAATAAGAAAATAAAGATAATATCATTCATTCATTTATGTTCATGTTTACCCTGGTCAGGGCTTTCATTGACTGCAAACCATATCCTAGAACCTCTGAGCAAGAGAATTCACCCCAGATTCAATGCTAGGGGGATTTTGAATCACTAGTCTGCCTACATACACATTTTTTGGATAGTCAATGTAGATTCTGAAAGAAATTCACATGAGAACGTGTAAAAATCCAGACAGACAGTAACCTAAGCTCAGAATCGAACCCTGAACGCTAAAGCTGTAAGGAGGCATGGCTACTTAATGCACCACCATGCAGCCTAAGCATAATACCATTTACATGATAATACCATATCTTGTGGTTTAATCCCTTCTTTCATTAACCACTGTAAATTGTCTTTTTTGTATTGACGAATGGGGAAACTGAAATCTGTCTCCTTATTATACTGTAATCATTATGTTTTGTAGTTAAAATGTGAAACTGTCTGAGAAGCAGCAAAGGAGAACTGAACAACAGCTCCCAACTTGTTTAGTCTTATTTTGTCCCTTGTATATAAGTTCAGGGTTGTTGTTTTGTGTGTGTGTGTGTGTGTGTGTGTGTGTGCGTGCGTGCACCTGTATCCTCATCACCTTTAAATCCTGAAACTTGACACAGATCTTTAAACCAAGCTCATGGTGGAACGTACCTACTGTGTCTTTAAAGAGGTTCTAACTGATATGCTTGAGGGGATTCATTTCTTTATATAAGTAGTTATTAATGATGGCTCTGTGATTGTAGAGCTATAGATTCACTAGTAAGCCTTTTAAACAAAGGGGGATCGAGCCTTTTCAGTTGTTGGTCCTAGACTATGGAATGCGCTCCCCCCTGACGTTAGATCTGCATCCTCAGTTGAGGTTTTTAAATCTTGTGTTAAAACGCATTTGTACTCTGTCGCTTTTAATTCTTGACTTTGCTATTGTATGTTATGTATGTGTTACCGGCCTCAGACCTAGGGGATATCTGTGCCGGCAGCAAATGAGACACAGGCGGTGTGCACTGTGAATCGGGTTGAATAAACTCTTTTTTTTTAAATCCTGTGAAAAACACGAGCACACGTGTTATGTCTTTCCACAATGGCAGCCAGTTTATTACTACAGTTTCTCTTAAATTATACAAATTCTGAAAATGTCAAAATTAAACAGCGTTCAAGTGCAGCTTGTAAAACAACCATACTGCAGGAAGTTAATACAACCAACAAACATATGCACACTTTATAAGATACACATATATCTTCTTATACATCTCCAAAGATTTACAATATTCTATTGGTCTACCACAACATTACCAAAGTATCAAAGATGTAAAATACATTATCAAGACAGCAGGATACTTGAAATATTAATCCAAAATGGCGACTGAACTGAAAACCCAGCATGAAAGGCAGAACCCTAAACACTTTGGATTGACTGACAAGCATGCTTCTAATTGAAATTACATGGAACACTACTAGAAAAATCACTTTCCACCGGTTGTGTAATTCTCAGAGAATCAAAACACTTTCTTTTATTGTAATCTTACAATGAAATTATCATTTTAATTAAATATAGACATACCTGTGAAAAACACGAGCACACGTGTTATGTCTTTCCACAATGGCAGCCAGTTTATTACTAAGCCCACTGACCAGAGGAAAGTTTACTCTCTCGTATGTTTCACGGGTGCCTGGTGCGCCATCTATGGGTGTGGTGGTGTAATGTCACCACAATATACTAGTTTTAACCGGACTTGAAAATACTAAGAAACTTAACGAAAACCAACAACGAAAACACATATCTGTGGGGATGACAATGTTTTAAATAACCTCATAACAGCATTTTCTTAGCCCGTTACACTCTCCCCTGCTTTCAGAGATGTCTCCGGACATCCAGAACTAACTAATTAGGCAATTACAGTTGTCAAACTGTTGTTTAGGATGAGAATGTCAAATGTCTTCTATTCCTTCATGAATTTTTTCTAGAATGCCCATACTGCTGTTATTGGGTAGTTGCACATGTCAGGTAGTACAGGGTAAGTATGGACTGGGCAAAGAACATAAGCGTGCATAGCATTTGCTCCTGGTCCCCAAGCTTGGTATGTAGGTTGGCCCAGCTGATCATATGTAAACACACCTCTTGGTTTTGGAGTTCGGACAGACCTCCGTAAAGGGACAAATTCTTCTGTCACAGGGTTTCGAACTGGTTCAACGCCTGGATCAAGTTCATCCTGATTTATATCTCCCATTGTTTCAGTTGTCGGTTCTTCAGAAGTTTCCACCAGTGAATTTAGATCTGCTGGGGTTGGAGCTCTCGCTGGTTCCGAAGTCTCCACACATGATTGTTCATCCGCTTGTCTTGTCCACATATTCATAGGTTGAAATTCTGGTGCCTCAGCTCCAAGCGTACTGCATTGCTCCAGTTCTGGAGGACTTACATGGATAATCCTTTTTTCATACACCTCGGATCTGGGACTGTATGCAAATTCTTCTTCAGAATCATAAGAGTCCTGTTCACTTATGTCTTCCCTGTTAAAATGATTTCGCATTTTTCTTTTTGATTTCTGTGAGTCACAAAGTTTATGTTTGTTTCTTTCAAGTGGCAAGTCATTTACAGGTAAGAGCAAGTTTCGGTGCAGCACACGGGACATTCGGTCCCCTTTTTCTGCTTGAACTCTATAAACTGGTCCATCTCCGATTCTTTCTACAACACGATAAACTTTTTGCTCCCAATAAGCACGGAGTTTGCCTGGGCCGCCTCGCTCAGAGAGGTTGCGGACAAGCACTTGATCACCAGGGTACAGCACAGTTCCTCGAACACATCGATCATAATGTCTTTTCCCTTTTGCAGAGGACCTTTTACTATTTTCTGAAGCAATTTGGTATGCCTCTTGCATCCTTGAAGCCCATTTCTCCACATAATCTTGATGTGTTTGTTTCTGTGGCTCAGGTTCAAGGTCAAAGAGCAAGTCAATGGGTAACCGTGGAGCTCTGCCAAAGAGAAGAAAGAATGGAGAGTAGCCTGTAGCTTCGTGCCTTGTACAGTTATATGCGTGGACCATGTGTGGTAGATGGTCTTTCCACTCTGACTTCCTTTTTTCTGACATAGTACGGAGCATCTGTAGAAGAGTCCTATTTAGACGCTCAACCGGATTCCCCTGTGGGTGATAGGGGGTCGTTCGAGAATGAGCGATTCCGGCTAGTTGTTCGAGCCTATGGAACAAGCTGTTCTCGAACTCCCGACCCTGATCATGATGAATTTTTTTTGGATACCCAAAACGTGGAATAAAGTCAAAGAAGATTTTCTCTGCTGCAGTCTTTCCTGATTTGTTCCGAGTTGGGTAGGCTTGAGCAAAACGGGTAAAGTGGTCAACCAAGACTAAGATATACTCATACCCCCCCTTACTTGGTTCAAGATGAAGATAATCAACAGAGAGGAGCTCAAAGGGGACACTGGTGGCTATGGAGCCCATTGGGGCTTTCTCTGAAAGGGTGGGTCTCTTTTGTATGATGCATGGGCACTGACGGATGACGTAATCTTCAATGTCCCGCTGCATGAGAGGCCAATAAAATCTCTGCCTTGCCAGGTGAATGACTTTATCAGCACCGACATGTCCCATATCGTCATGCAAGTGTTTGAGCACATCTGGCCTGAGCGACAAGGGTAGGACTAGTTGATTATATTGCGCAGTCTGCCTATACAGAATGTCATTATCAAGTCGAAGTCTGTTCCACTCATGAATAAGTCGTCTGGTGTTTATGCTCATTTGCTTTTTACCTTTGTCAGTAGGACTCCATCCCCTTTTCTTTAGTGTGATTACCTCATGAATTGAGTCATCGTCTTTCTGTGCTGTTTCAATGTTTTGTTTGGTGAACATAGGGGTGCAGTTAGAAAGTACGTCATCCTCGGAAGAGTTTAACTGCAGGGCTGCTATCCATGGCACATCCTTTTCTGTCTGCTCTACTACCCTGCCATATGGCCGAAATGATTTCAGGTGGCATGGTCTCGACGTACTCACTGGTGTGGTCCTGCAGCTTAACAGGGTAACGTGATAAAGTGTCAGCATCTGCATTGGCCTTGCCGGGCCTGTATTTGATTGTAAACTGAAAGTCGGCCAACTCGCCCACCCAGCGATGCCCAACAGCATTTAATTTGGCTGTACTCAAAACATAGGTGAGAGGGTTATTATCTGTGAAAACCGTGAACGTAGGGGCATAGTAAAGGTAATCCCTGAATTTATCGCAGATCGCCCATTTTAAGGCAAGGAACTCAAGTTTGCTAGAGTGCAGGTGGTAATTCTTCTCAGCAGGGGTGAGTGATCTTGAGCCATAAGCAATTACCCGAAGCCTACCTCCCTGTTCTTGGTAGAGTACAGCACCCAAACCCTCACTCGATGCGTCAGTATGCAAAACAAATGGCAAGTTGAAGTCTGGATAGGCTAAGACAGGGGAACTAGTCAACATATCAATTAAATGAGCCAGGATGGCGGTGTGTTCTGAGGTCCACTGCACAGGTGTCTTGGATGGCAATTGGTTATCTTTTGGACTGTTCTTTAAGGACTTTTTCTTAACGGTTTTCTCTTGGGACTCTGTAGTCTTCTCTAAAAGTTTGAACAAGGGACGAGCTATTCTGGAAAAGTCCTGAATAAAAGGTCGATAATAGCCCAAGAAACCAAGCAGAGCTCTAACTTGAACATTTTTAGGTTCCTTCTCCTTCAGTTTCAGGACAGCTTCCAAGTCCTTTGGATCTACTTGAATGCCTTCACTTGATACCAAACGACCCACATACCTAATTTGATGTTTAAAGAGCTGACATTTTTTTGGACGTAACTTGATACCATGCTCCCTTAAACGATAGAACACACCCTTTAAATCTCTAACATGATCATGGAATGTTTTTGAATAACAGAGTACATCGTCTAAGTAAGGGGAACAACAGTCATCCCTCAGACCATCCAGAACATCTTCCATACACCTTTGGAAAGCTGCTGGTGCATTTGAGAGACCAAAGGGAAGACGAATCCATTCATACAGGCCCCAAGGAGTGCTAAAGGCCGTAAGGTGTCTGGAACATTCCTCAACAAAGCCTTGGTGGTATGCACTGCCTTGGTCAAGGATGGAGAACCACACATACCCCCCTAGGTTATCAAGTAGGTCTTGGATGCGGGGGAGTGGATGGCGATCAGAGACTGTCTTACTGTTTAGGCCACGGAAGTCAACACAAAGGCGTAAACTTAGGTCTTTTTTTCTAACGCACACAACAGGGGAGGAATAAGGTGAGGTGGACTTCCTTATCCATCCACGATCAAGAAGGTTTTGTACATACTCTTTTACCTCTTGATATAAGGGTTTTGGAATTGAATTGTAGGACTTTTGAACTGGTGTATCATCAGTAAGGTGAATCTTAAGCTGCAGGTCAGGAATACACCCAATGTCTGCATCATCTCTGGCAAAGATATCCGACTGATCAAATAACATACTTTTCACAATTTCCTGTTCTTCTTCAGTCAAATGGGACAAATCAACCGGAGGATGCCACTTGTCTTCCACCTTTGGTATGGTGGTATGCGTGACTGTACCTTCTCTCAAAGTCCATTCATCAGGGTGCAATTGAGCTGTATGCAAACAAACCTTTCGAGACATTGGTTCGGGAATGATGGAGGAATGTTTGACTGGTTTCATGTCAAGTATGTCTTCAAGAGTACCAAGAACCGTTCTCTTTGCAAGATAGATATTATGTCTCGTAGAGTTTTGGATTGGGACTTTGACGCGCTTTGATGAGCCAACAGGAACATCCACTAAGGCTGGGAAAAGTTCTAGACCCTCAGGGCAATGATTCATAGGACTAGGTTGAAACATCATTGTACCACCACTGTGCCATCCTCGAACTCTGCACTGAACTTCACAAATCTTTCCTGCAGGGACATTTACACCTTTCTTACTAAGCTGTACCTCACGTTGTGGTGCCTCCGTGGGTGCAATCATCTCCAGAACCAATACTAATGCTTCCACAGTGCTATCACTGACACTCAATGCCTCCTTAAGAACTTCGATCACATCAACATAGTCCTCCTGATCTGTGTTCCTCTTTATAATTTCAGCAATCACATTACTACCTAACAGGGGGTAGTTACAGTTGTGACTGATAAGGAGTGGTACTCTGACCGTCACATGCCCATGATACTGGCTACATATCTGAAGATCAATCTCTGCCCATCCATCAAGGGGAACCTGAGTGTTATTAGCAGCAGAGATTTCAAAGGAATGGTCACCAAACAATTCAAGTGGCTGTATCTTCATATGGGGTAATGCTTGCTCAATCCATGATTTGCTCACCATTGTCACTTGTGCCCCTGAATCAAGCAGCATTTGAAGAGGCACCCCATTTATGGAACATGAGACCATGCATCGCTTACCAATTAGTTGAGCGACTCTTTTCTTTGGGTTTGACTGAAACTGTGAGGTTAACTGTGAGCATTTGGGTGTTCTGACCTTTTCTCTGGGCTTGTCACTTGTTAGGGTCGCTGGCTGCCCTTCTCCAGCGACCTCTTCCCGTTTCCCGACAATTTTCGTTGGAGACAGCCAATGGCGCGATGTCCTGCCTGACCGCAAACAAAACAGTGAGTACAGTTCATATTGTTCCTCTGCACACAGTCACTGCATCTACCTCTTGTTTCAGATTGTTGCTGGAGAGGATTAGTACGCATGTTGCAGTCTCTTAACTTTACAGTCTCAGTGGAACTGGACATCTGGGCTAGATGCTTGGTCAGAGATGAAACTTGGGCGGTTAATTCTTTGATGGCATCACGGTTTGCTTGTAGTTTAACATCAACTTTTGCCTGTGCATTTAATTAGTTTTGGGAGTGCTGAGCTATATTTACAGTGACTGGTCTGTGTTTACTTAGAGCACCCAGCCTTTTTAACCTTCCTTCTTCTTCAGCTGTTGATTTTGTTATTTGTTCCAAGAGCAAATCATCACTAACCTTCAAGTCTGAAAGAAAAGCTTTAAGATCACATCTGACATGACTGTTTTTTTCATTTAACCCCTGGTAAAGCGTGTGAAGGAAAGTGCCCTGGATAAGCTCTTTGTTATAGCTAAAGCCTACCCCAGGTTGTTGTGACTCAAAAAGAAGACGCTGCTTCAGACCCATTATTCGATAAAGAAACTGTTGTGGGCTTTCTTTGTCATTTTGTCTAGCAGTAGTTAGTTCTTGGAAAAGTTCAGTTGCATTTTTGTCTCTAATGTGGGAGCGCAAAAACTTTTTCAACCCATCAATAGTGAGGTCATCCTTATTTACCAACATCTCTTTAAATGTACCAGGTTTTGTTATCTTAAGGACAGATCTGATAACCTCAGACTCACTAAAACCCTCTTGTAATCCTTCATCAATTTGCTTACAGAGACAATTAAAAGACATGTCACAACCGGCATCACAAATTTGACCACCATGCAACTTAAATTCTCTGCGTGGTAACAGAGAAGCAACATCAGTCACTCTTATCACCTGATTGTTGATGTTTGTTGATAGCTTCGGTGCTGCACCACTAGCGGGCTTGGCAATGACTGGCGTTGGCATGGCACCACAAATTACCGGTGTACAAGCCTCCTGGTCCTTGGATGATATGCATGTGTGGGTAATTGTGGCAGATAGGTCTGTGCGAATGTCTCTGTCTCTGGGTGGCGACTGTGTACCAGCGTCTCCATCTTGATCTGTAGAAAGAATGTGGGTGTCATCCCTGGCTGGTGCTTCTACCTGTTGAGGATTTACAGCCTCATCCGTGTTGGTAGTTCTTGGGTCTTCACTTGGAACTTGAGAAAGGTCATCAAGAAAGTCATAGAGGAAGAGCAGTTGACTCATGCCTTCATCTTCCATGTTTTTTAACTTCTCACTACGTACATAGTCAATCAGATTATATAGTTCTGGCTCACCAAGTTCAGGAACAATGGAAATCTCCTGACCACCTTCAATCAACCGTGCAGCCATCTGTAACTGACTGATACTCAAAGGTGAAAGTTTTTTTTGAATTTGGAACATCAGCGTTTGTCTTGGAATAGCAGTAGCCATATTGTCTTGTCACTTGTAGCTCTCACTCTCTGGATGATGTTCAATACAAACAGCCTTCCTTGAAGCTGTAGACGCTAGGTCTTGACGTCGTATTCACTCTTACTGCAGCTCACTGATGAGTGAATCCCGGACGGAGCCCCCAATTGTTACCGGCCTCAGACCTAGGGGATATCTGTGCCGGCAGCAAATGATACACAGGCGGTGTGCACTGTGAATCGGGTTGAATAAACTCTTTTTTAATCCTGTGAAAAACACGAGCACACGTGTTATGTCTTTCCACAATGGCAGCCAGTTTATTACTACAGTTTCTCTTAAATTATACAAATTCTGAAAATGTCAAAATTAAACAGCGTTCAAGTGCAGCTTGTAAAACAACCATACTGCAGGAAGTTAATACAACCAACAAACATGCACACTTTATAAGATACACATATATCTTCTTATACATCTCCAAAGATTTACAATATTCTATTGGTCTACCACAACATTACCAAAGTATCAAAGATGTAAAATACACATTATCAAGACAGCAGGATACTTGAAATATTAATCCAAAATGGCGACTGAACTGAAAACCCAGCATGAAAGGCAGAACCCTAAACACTTTGGATTGACTGACAAGCATGCTTCTAATTGAAATTACATGGAATACTACTAGAAAAATCACTTTCCACCGGTTGTGTAATTCTCAGAGAATCAAAACACTTTCTTTTATTGTAATCTTACAATGAAATTATCATTTTAATTAAATATAGACATACCTGTGAAAAACACGGGCACACGTGTTATGTCTTTCCACAATGGCAGCCAGTTTATTACTAAGCCCACTGACCAGAGGAAAGTTTACTCTCTCGTATGTTTCACGGGTGCCTGGTGCGCCATCTATGGGTGTGGTGGTGTAATGTCACCACAATATACTAGTTTTAACCGGACTTGAAAATACTAAGAAACTTAACGAAAACCAACAACGAAAACACATATCTGTGGGGATGACAATGTTTTAAATAACCTCATAACAGCATTTTCTTAACCCCCCAGATAGCAGAACAACATTGAATCATCGTTGAATCAACATTAAAGCATCAACCAACTTGTCATTGAATCAATGTTGAAATTTCAATGTTAAACGTTGATTTTTCATCAGGTTTGCACCTTGAAATAATGTTATTTCAATGATGAAAAATAGATCAAGATGGGCATAAAATCAATGTTTGTTCAACGTAAATTCAATCACTTATTTTACATTGAATCAACATTGAATCAACATTGAAACAATTATAGTTTAGTCTTGCTTTATGAACAGCAAGATTCTATGACAGTAAATCATGTCCGTTTTGATTTATTTCTTTAAATCAGAGACCATGTAGGGCTGAAAAGCTTTTTTTTTTTTTTTTTTTTTTAAACAAAAAGTCAGTAACTCAACATCCTTCAGTTTACATGTAAACATATTTATTTATTTATGCTCCATACCCATTTAAACAGGAAGTAACATCACAATTACAATAAAACAACTATATAATAAAACACACTACAACTTACATACAAATTATTATAAACTGGATGACAATATGACTTTTTAGAAGAGAACTATTAGAAGAGATTGTTAATTCTGAATTCATAAAACAGAATCTAACTGCCAAGAGAAGAGACTGGAAAACCATAATATAAAAATGGCAGCCTGCCTCAGCAAAATTCAGTCAAATGCAAATAGAAACAACCAAGTCAGAAACACAACAGATGACTGAAACATTATTCGTAAGTTGAAATGTATTTACTCAGCAAAACAGATAATAAGACATAAAGCTGAACTTATGGTTTTCCACCACGAGCAATTCCCCCCAGCCGTTCTGGGGCATAACGAAGCCATTTCTGAACTGTTGAAGCAAAGAAACTCTGTGGCCTCCTTTTCTTCAGCTTTCAGCTGTTGTTGTAGTAGTGCATCTAAAGAATGAAAAACAAACAAAAGGTTAGAACTATACAATGCTCTAAAAACTTGGAGTGGTAGTTGTTTATGAATGACAGAAGGTGGGTCCTAAATTTCTGGAAATGTGACTTTTACAAATGTACAGATATGCAACATATGTTTTGAAATGTCCTACAATCTTCCATAGATACAAAATGCACACATTAGATTTTTTTTTAATATACAGGTCCTTCTCAAAAAATTTGCATATTGTGATAAAGTTCATTATTTTCTGTAATGTACTGATAAACATTAGACTTTCATATATTTTAGATTCATTACACACAACTGAAGTAGTTCAAGCCTTTTATTGTTTTAATGTTGATGATTGTGGCATACAGCTCATGAAAACCCAAAATCCCTATCTCAAAAAATTTGCATATTTCATCCGACCAATAAAAGAAGTGTTTTTAATACAAAAAAAAGTCAACCTTCAAATAATTATGTTCAGTTCTGCACTCAATACTTGGTCAGGAAACCTTTTACAGATTCTTGTGTCTCTCAACTTTCTCTTCACAATATCCCACAGATTCTCTATGGGGTTCAGGTCAGGAGAGTTGGCAGGCCAATTGAGCACAGTAATACCATGGTCAGTAAACCATTTACCAGTGGTTTTGGCACTGTGAGCAGGTGCCAGGTCGTGCTGAAAAATGAAATCTTCATCTCCATAAAGCTTTTCAGCAGATGGAAGCATGAAGTGCTCCAAAATCTCCTGATAGCTAGCTGCATTGAGCCTGCCCTTAATAAAACACAGTGGACCAACCCCAGCAGCTGACATGGCACCCCAGACCATCACTGACTGTGGGTACTTGACACTGGACTTCAGGCATTTTGGCATTTCCCTCTCCCCAGTCTTCCTCCAGACTCTGGCACCTTGATTTCCGAATGACAAGCAAAATTTGCAACCTGTAGCCCATTTCCTGCACACGCCTGTACACGGTGGCTCTGGATGTTTCTACTCCAGACTCAGTCCACTGCTTCCGCAGGTCCCCCAAGGTCTGGAATCGGTCCTTCTCCACAATCTTCCTCAGGGCCCGGTCACCTCTTCTCGTTGTGCAGCGTTTTCTGCCACACTTTTTCCTTCCCACAGACTTCCCACTGAGGTGCCTTGATACAGCACTCTGGGAACAGCCTATTTGTTCAGAAATGTCTGTGTCTTACCCTCTTGCTTGAGGGTGTCAATGATGGCCTTCTGGACAGCAGTCAGGTCGGCAGTCTTACCCATGATTGCGGTTTTGAGTAATGAACCAGGCTGGGAGTTTTTAAAAGCCTCAGGAATCTTTTGTAGGTGTTTATAGATAATTAGTTGATTCAGATGATTAGGTTAATAGCTCATTTAGAGAACCTTTTCATGATATGCTAATTTTTTGAGATAGGGATTTTGGGTTTTCATGAGCTGTATGCCACAATCATCAATATTAAAACAATGAAAGGCTTGAACTACTTCAGTTGTGTGTAATGAATCTAAAATATATGAAAGTCTAATGTTTATCAGTACATTACAGAAAATAATGAACTTTATCACAATATGCTAATTTTTTGAGAAGGACCTGTATGTGTTATTTCACAATCTGCAAATGTTGTCCTACAATGTACATATTCAATGCTATGAAAACAAATATACTTAATGTAACAATGTAGTCTTTTATGTGCAAAAAAAAAAAAAAAAAAAACCTGTAGGACAAAAAAAAAAAAAAAAAAAAAAAAAAAAAAAATCAATCCGTGGCGACGGTTTTGCAATTTGTCCCCCGCACTCACAAATACTTAAACTGTTCCCTCAGTTTAACAAATCGTGGCCACGGATTAACAAACTGTATGCACAAATTTCCAATCCGTACGCTCAGATACCGTACTGTTTGCATATTTATTCTTAACGTGAAGACTTATTTTGGTGATTTTATTATAAGCTTTTTACCCAGAGTTAGATGCATGCTGCACTGTTAATGTTATTATTAAATAACGCCTATTATTACATTGCATTTAGTTTGAGAGCAAAGTAATGACAACATAAACTGTACATTATTTGTTTTGCATTGCTTTTTACCTTCTCCTCAAACTCACACTGCATGATTTTCAAAGTCATCGGATCACCAGTGTTTTCACACTGTACTATCTGTGGTAGCATTTAGTTGCTGCTGTGTTCACACTGCACAATGAATTGGCGACAGGAGATTACACACTGCATGACTTTACAATAGGATGAATCGCCAACAACTCTGTCTGGTGTGCAGGCTACAGCCAAACGCACACAAGAAGTGATAAGGAAACAACGCAAGATCATGCTGACATTGTGGTCTATAATTCCTCCCCGAACAAACAATAATTAAAAAAAGATGACGTCCTTGTTTAAGATCCCATATGGTCAAAACTGAAATTTCATGGCTTTTTTCATGGTAACTGAGGTCTAGGGGCTATGTAACTACCATATAAGTTTCAAAACAGTCAATCCACAGTAGAATGCACACAGCCTGCATAAAGTAGCTCTGCCTTTTCACCAGCTGCTGTGACGTCCAATCTACTCAGTCACCGCTTTCAGTCACCATCAACCACCATCCCACCCTTCTTTTGCCAAAACATCACGTCCATGCTATTGCTGAACAACAATAACATGAAAACAAGTCGAAAAAACGCTGTTCAGTCGATAGATGTCGAAACTACATCATTACATAGGCTTCCGAACAACATTAATATAAAAGACCATTGGCACGTCAGCTTCAGCATCTTTCACACAGCCATTCCATTAAAGTTTAAAAATGTACATTAAAAATTTTATTTAATTAATAGAAGTTAATTGATAAAGAAAATCTATTTATGACATTATTTTTGACAGCATTATGATTATTTATTAAAACTTCAGACAACAACAATTAGTGCCACGAGGTTATTTGCAACACTATATGTTCTACAAAATAGAGGACTACACACCTTACAGCGCAATATAATGTGGCTTTAGAAGAGGAAAGGTAGGATTAAGAAGTGAGCAAGTGATGAATTAGTATTATAGGTACCAAGCAGATACAGTAACAATAATGGGTGCCCTACCTTATGCAGTCTCCATTGATGGCTAATAAACATTGATACAAGTAGGTTATGGTTAAAGTGGTGAACTTATAAAGTCTTAAATATTTTGTTTTCCCTTCTCAACGCATTATGCATTTACTCACCAATAATGGCTACCTTTTTAATTTGGTCAAGTCTCCAAGTCGAAGGTGCCCAGCAGCAGATGCCGTACCATGGCAGTAGCAGAGGTGGCAAGGCGGGCTGCTCTCCACACTTCTGCCTGGCAAAACACCCCAGAGCCCTTTATAACTTCAATTTGAAAAATTATTTCACATCACAATATTAATTTATTGGCAACTTTTAGAAACTTTTCATGTTTCATACTGATTCTTATGTTTAGCTTCCCAATAGTTAATAGGATTTTATGTATAAATGCAGATTAATGATAATCTGGACATTTGTTTACATGCAGGGTAAAACTGCAACAGTACAAAATAAAAACTGAAAAAAGACGGACATTCAGAGTAAAACAGTGCAAGATAAAAAAAAAACTGTACAAAACATACATGCAGGGTAAGCATTGGTGGGAGCAATGTCCAAGCAGTGTAGAGAAATATTTCTGTACGGCTTCATTGTTTTGTGCTGTGTAGTATAGTATTGTAATAGCTGATCAGAGTGATCAACTCCCCATGTGCTGGTTGTACGCAGTCACAGGACATGGAAATGTCTTTGTAGTCCATGTACCTTGTAATTTCACCCTCATCTTCACCGCGTCTACTGTAAAGCAGAATGGATGGTAGAACAGGTAGATACTTCTCGTGTGTCCATCCACTTCACAAATACAAGAGGTCCATCTGAACGGAGCTTGCGTGTCCTGATGTGAGGGGCTGGTGAAGGCAAGGGTGATGCAGACACATTCCTAAAAACAAATAAAAAAAAAAATGTTAACCTATACTGTTCAGAGTAAATGGATGTGCAATTAATATGGACGCACAATATATACAGTACAGAGATGACCAAAAATGTATCCACACCTCAACATGAAAAATATACACCTCTCTTCTGTAGGTCACATGACAGCATCAATGATGGTGATAGATAATACTACACACTGCTGCCATAATTCAATTTGAGTTTTAAAAAACACCATCCACTGGACATTACACACATATTGAACACATTCTAAACAATTACATCTTATCAGGTATTTGTAAATACACGCTAAACAAAAGGGATTATATACATTTACACCAAAGAAATATTCATAAGCATCACTTAGCTACATAAGGCAGTATTTTAGCCACCTGGAACTTGCTTGTTTGTGCTAAATAACATTACTGATAGCAGTGTTATAAGCTAACCAAAATGGAGCCAAATACACATTAGCAACCATAATCTAAAGCTATCCAAAACAAGGTGAATATAAACATCTGTAAACTCCATAAGGCATTAGCTTAGCCACCGGGAAATATCATGTTTGTGCTACATGAGGCAGCATGTTAGCATGATTTACCTAAACTATATAAATGGCATTGAAAGCCAATGTGTCACACAAGCTGACAAGAGCTAGCTGTAGTGAGGAAAATATTTACTAATATTAGTTTAATATTATCAGAATAAGAGTTATATAAGACTTAATAACTTACCCAGTGTAGCATGGGTCTATTCTCTGTTCAAAATGCTCCCGTTCGTCGTCGGAGTCACACAGTCTTCTTCTGAGGTAAATGTAAACTTTCCAGAACATTCTGAAGAGTTTCCTCGGATGTGTAAGCGCGTGTCATCTTCCAAAACGTGCTGAAAACTCACTGAATCGGACTATTTTCAAACCTGTCTTTCTGTGTTCGTTTTTTCATGCCGGGGTCCGGGGGCGTGGTCTAGTATGTAAATTACCCGGACTGATTTCCGTGTGATTGGCGTGTGGGCGTGTCCTGCCTCGGGTCATTAGCATATAACTGTGACAGAAATTCTGTGCCTCTCCTTGGTTTCATACGGATTACATAAACTGAGAATATTTGTTTTCAATGTGACTTGCATCATTTAAAAGTAGACACTTTAAGCTTTATATAGATATATTTCTCATTTCAGTTAATTTTAGTGACGTGTTTCAAAAAGATTTTCACGGAGACTGAGGTTTCATATATGTGCATATATCTTCATATACTGTATGTGGCCAATTAGGATTAGTTTTTTGCATTTTTTTTGTTAGTTCTTAGTTATTGCCTTGATAATAGAAAATATGAGCTAGGCATCATGTACAGTATGACAGTTGCCAAAGTGAGATATGAGCTAAAATGACCAGATCCTGCCATAGGGGACATATCTTGTATGTACATATACAGTAGGGCTTATATGTGGATATAAAGAAGCAATACAGGAGACCTATATGGCCTGTATATGCACATATATGCACCTCAATGTTGCCTACATGTGGCATATATACGCATATATGCAGCATATATACGCATATATGCAGCATATATATTATCATATATGTGCATATATACTGCATATAGGTTTCATATATGCGCATATATCCTCATATTTACATTTACATTTAGGCATTTGGCAGACGCTCTTATCCAGAGCGACTTACATTTTTATCTCATTATACATCTGAGCAGTTGAGGGTTAAGGGCCTTGCTCAAGGGCCCAACAGTGGCAACTTGGTGGTTGTGGGGTTTGAACCTTAGTCCAATGCCTTAACCACTGAGCTACCCCTGGCCCCATATAGGTGCGGTTATATGCGCATATATACGGCATATAGGTTTCATATATGCGCATATATCCTCATATAGGTTCTTTCCATGTGGGGCACGCACACTGCTCTGGGTCAGACACAGACAACGGGAAACAGGAACTAAGGTCTCAAACAAATGCTTCCCAACAGAATACCGTAGGTCGCATCGCCAAAATTCTTTCACCGTGAGTGGCAGGAACTTCCAGACTACAACATATTGAATTCTCATGCCTGTAGAGTGTATTATAATGACGTGGCGACAGTGTAAAAACACCCTCCGATGTTAAATGCGAGTACTTTTGAACGGCAAACAGGAATTAAGCTCTCAAGTGAGTAAACTAGACAGCAAGGTAAATACACAAAACTTACCGTCAAATGATTTTTTTCCCTCGATATATATATATATATATATATATATATATATATATATATATATATATATATTTTTTTTTTTTTTTTTTTTTTTTTTTAAACACCATGGCAAATCTCTTGTAGTCAATTTTTGAACCTGTTTTAAACACATACACACATGCATACACATTTTTATAGAAATGCACTTAGTTAATTTAATTTGCCTTACATTGTTGAATGAGGATGGGTTCCACAACCAAAAATCAACATTGATTCAATGTTTGTCTTTTCAACACTGAAAAGCATTGAATTATCAACATTGATTCAACATTATTTAGCATTGAAAAATCAACCTCAACCAAAATGATGATTCTGATGAAATTTCAACATTGAATCAATGTCACCTTGCTATCTGGGCCGTTACATATGTTATGTATTTTATTTGATTTTCTTTGATTTTATAGTATCTTGGATGTTCAGTCCTTTGGTCTACATTGTAGCATAAAGGGCTATATAAATAAATGAGACTTGAGACTTGACTTGAGACTTTATAGGCATGAGGGTGCCACAGGAGGAATTCACCCATCTTTGCTCTACAGGCTACACTTTCAGTATTGTTGTGTACTTGGAAATAGCTTTCCCAATATAATCATAATAAATTGATTATTGTAGCAGAGTTGGTATTACATACCAATGAGCCCCTATGTCTGCCTGTTATTGTCAGTTTAAATGTCCTTGCTTTATTAGATGAAGTGTTTATATGGCTCCCTCCATGTGTACAGGGGCCAAAAGTCAACTCGTCCATGAAAACCAATCCAGCACAAATCACTGGAAAAAAAACAGTCGAAGAAGTCTGTAATGGAAAAATGATATTTTAATTATGTATTAATCCTATTTGATTCTTGTAGTAAGTGTGTAACGTAGGCCGTAGAAGTTTGAACTTGTTTGTCGAAGCTTAGAGACACAAGGCCGAGAACAGAATAGAAACAACCTGATTGTAGTTGTCCATGAATAAATGATAAAGTATAGACATCTGGTCTGGGTCAGATAAAGAGTCATGAGTTTGAATGCAGGAACTTCACGTACGGGGCGTTGATTATGTTAGCAGAGATGTTTGTGTATAAAATAGGTCAGCTAGAGAAAGAGATTACCTTTCTCTATGCTGCAACTGTTTGCTGTATGAGACTGGTCCTTCTGCAGAAGTTTAAAATAAAACCTTTGTTACTTTGCTCTTACCCAGTGTATGGATTACTTGTCTTTATATTGGTTTCAGAATTTCCACCACAAAGTCTGATCCACAGAAGCCCCATCCCACAACCCACAGCAGCCAAATCATCCTCTGCCAACATCCCGGTGCCAGACACCATAGCACTTATTCTTTCCCCATTCGTCAATACAAAAAAGACCATTTACAATGGTTAGGAGTCAGAGTCACCCTGGTGGCACATGAGGAACCAAAAACCTATTTGGTTTTAAGGTTGATGGCTTTAATGCTATGGTTGATGGGCATATTTTATAGTGATACATCGGTTTGTTTGTTTTTGTTGACTATTTCATGAATGCCTAGTAGTCTATCCAGTTCTATTCTTGCATTTAGCCCTAATGCATATGTACTCTAAACTTGGTGAATATGGAGTTGTGTAATTTGGCTTATTTCTGAAAGAATTTGATTCTACTTTCTATTATTAATATAGTATTTCACTCTCACTCTTTCTTCTTTCTGTTGTACTTTTCATTTGTTCTGACAGATCCGGCAGATAACAGCTCCTGCTGCTTATTGAAAAGATGATTAATCATCAGTTTCTCTCCACTGTAGTTTCCCAGCTGTCCCTATTCAAGCTATGCTGCTTACCATCAGCAGGATTCTCCTTCTCCGATTCAACCTTCACACCTGGTCACACCAGACCTATTCTTGCCATGTCATATTTGATGCTACTATTTGCTTGCTCATTATGTTACTAGTATTTGACAGGCAATTTTCATTAACAAATTTATATGATCAATCAATATACATATTATATATGTTTATTATTATAGTATATTAGTATATTATAACAGTTCCAACTCTTCTGGGAAGGCTTTCCACAAGGTCTAGGAGTATGTTTATGGGAATTTTTGATTATTCTTCCAGAAGTGCATTTGTGAGGTCATACACTGATGTTGGACGAGAAGTCCTGGCTTGCAGTCTCCACTAATTCATCCCAAAGGTGTTGAGATGCACAAAGCACGGGCCATAAAGACATGGATGAAAGAGTTTGGTGTGGAAGAACTTGACTAGTCTGAGAGGCCTGACCTCAACCCGATAGAACACCTTTGGCATGGATTAGAGCAGATTCTGCGAGCCAGGCCTTCTCGTCCAACTTCAATGTCTGACCTCACAAATGCGCTTCTGAAAGAATGGTCAAAAACACACTCCTAAACCTTGTGGAAGGCCTTCCCAGAAGAGTTGAAGCTTTTATAGCTGCAACAGGTGGGCCAACATCATATTAAACGCTATACTATAGATTAAGAATTGGATATTACTCAAGTTCATATGCATGTGAAGGCAAATGAGCAAATACTTTTAGCAATATAGTGTATATATAGTGACTGCTTATCTCAATGTGTTAATAGTTATCATTACCTTACTAAAAAAGAAAAAAAGACATTCACTCTATTCAGTGGTACTAAGACATCAGTGTTAAAAAATCAGTAATAATGGCCTGCTTGTAAGTGTTACTGAAAATATTATGTGGAGATCATACTTATCTCTTCTCCAGGGCTCATTAGAAACACACCAGCAGGCCGTATTATGCAGATATGAAGAGACAAGTGACCCTGTTCATGTTCTTATTCTCTGACATCGAGGTATTTTCCAGAGCGGGGAGGGGGGGGTGTGGATTGATAGATTATGACTGGAAGCAGAGCACTAACAGGGCTAAACTGTCTCATGTTTCTTAGAGTTAAAATTAAATCTATAGAGTTATGCTAATAATGGAACTCTGTATCGAGTCTGTACACAGGAAGACTATGCCAGTAAAAGACCTGCTTACATCCAGACAGTCTTCTGTAGAGCTGTGCGATTTAACTGATTAAGCAGTTTAATCGATCTTTTGCTGGTCTCTTCAGGTAATTGAATCAGTGGGTCAGTTTTTGATTCAGAATAGAACATTTTTATTTGATGAACTGATGAATTTCTAAAATTTATACTGCACAGCTGTTGCAAAAAATAGAAACCGCTTCCATCTTCTAAAAAAGTTCTAAAGTTCATGTATGAAGAAGAAGAAGAAACTGGACTGGATTGGCAGGGAAATTAAACAGTATTCCAAAATTAGTTAAATACATTTAGTAAATCAGAATTTAGTTAAATGAGACAGTAAACTTTAATGCTATTGAAAATGGATAAGGGGCAAAAATACAGTCCAACCCAATTGACATTTTGTCATTCACAGCTCTTGTCCTCTGAACATTTTACACATTTGAAAATCTAAAGAAACATATCACTAACTGGATCACATGAGGAATTTGTGTACTTTTGTACAAGTAAGGTGTATTTATGGAATAT
Organism: Channallabes apus; assembly: GCA_030522415.1. Taxonomy (NCBI): domain Eukaryota; kingdom Metazoa; phylum Chordata; class Actinopteri; order Siluriformes; family Clariidae; genus Channallabes; species Channallabes apus. The sequence goes on along the minus strand of CM060108.1, from coordinate 31,784,161 downwards.
TTTTTTAATTACTTTTTCTTGATGCCAAATCCAGATGTCTTATTAAACTCATGGTTTGTTTAACTGGTCCACTTCATGACATCTACCTAAAATAAGAGCTGCTGGGGACAGTCAGAGAGAGAGTGTGTGTGTGTGTGTGTGTGTGGGTGCGCATGCGTGCGTGAGAGAGAGAGAGAGAGAGAGAGAGAGAGAGAGTGTGTGTGTGTGTGTGTGTGTGTGTGTGCGCGTGCATGCGTGCGTGAGAGAGAGAGAGAGAGAGAGAGAGAGAAAGAGAGAGAGACAAGCCAGTAATTTAGGGGGACATCCAGCTGTCATAACAGGGTATATGTGATTTCCCTTCTGCTCATAAACTAACTAGAGAAAATAACCCTGACACACATCGCATATCAAAACATGAGATAGACATGCACACTCATACACATACATACAGTACACATACACAGATAGATAGATAGATAGATAGATAGATAGATAGATAGATAGATAGATAGATAGATAGATAGATAGATAGATAGATAGATAGATAGATGGGGAGAGTGGGAGGGAGGGAGGCATACCTAAAGCATTATTCCATTCATCCTTCACACTTGTATCCCACTTTCCCTCTTTCCATCAATTTTTCCCTTTGGAAATGAATTCCCCCTACTGTGCCCCTTCCCCCCTTATTGTCCATCCCACGCATCCTCACATTCCCTGTCTCCTTCTCTCTGTCTTTATCTCTTTTCCCTTTTCTTGCTCACTGTTTGAACTGAGCTACAGTATAACAACAGTCCTGGGCTTGAGAGATGCTGTTTCGGTTAAAACTACAGGTCTGGACCCCACACTTCATACGATAACCACAAATGCATCTGACGTCAACTACACACTTGCTTTTCATGTTCAGGATTTTGTAATGCTCGCTTTTTAGTGTGCACTTGTCTTTAGTCTTGTCATTGAGCTGACAATTGAGTTGTTTACCAATAAAAAGGATATTAATTCCTTTCCTCTTGATTTCAAACCCATTTTTAAATCATAACACATATAGTTCAGCTGTCCTGATTTAAATATGATGAATAGACATCAGTGTTTTTCATTTTATTACATAAGGTAATGTGATTGAGGGAAAAACCAAGAGAGAGAGAGAGAGAGAGAGAGAGAGCGCGAGAGTGCAGGAGGGAGGAAAAGTAATTAGGTGAGCACATTGTCGCTTCAAATGGAAATCCGTCCCAGGAAAATGACAGGCACAATCACAGTCAGTTCTGCTTGGCGGGAATAACGCAAGCACAGCCACTTCTGTCCATTGTGGGATTTTACGGGTGAACGTTTTGTGTGCATAGCATTTTATTCTATCTGCTCTCTCTCTCTCTCAATATACTGTAAAAAAAAGCGATCTGATTCCTCTGATAGCACAGCTGTCTATGTGTAAGTTTAATTAAGGCTATTAAATCACTAACCTTTAAACGCCGTCTGCTTATTGCACTACAACTACTTTTTATCATTTTCGTATATTTCCCCTTGACTACAGACATGGGGTTTTGGAACACTTTAGGAGGAAAAGTCACTGCAAATAAATGTAAAGTTACCTTTATAATATTATAAAACATTTCTAGCTTGATGTGAATGGTCTCTTACAGGATAACACCACACCATCCACAAACCACATGGGCTGACTGAATGGTTGGATGAATATGTTTTCTCATTCCATCTGAAAACATATATAGCAGATTTATCACTGATGTATCTGTCACGCTCTCAGTGCCTTCGCGCTGATCAGAAACCTTTTGACATTTCCTTTCCCACGCTGTCAGACTCTCATCACATGATCATGCTTTCCCACGCTGTCATCGCTCCTCCCGGACCGCCCCGCCGGCACACCGGTTTCTCATCTGGCGCTGATTTCACCCAGCTTATAAGGAAGCGCAGCGCGCTGGCTCGCGCTGGATTATTGTGTGTTTTTTTGGCCATAGTTTTCTCGCGTTTCTGTTCATGACTTTTCACGTTGCCGACTTCGCTTGCTTCTCGTTTTCCCCCTCGCCTCCCGATTTGGATTATTGCCACGCTTGGATTTAACGGCTTTGAACTTTCGCTTTCGTTTCTCGACCACGGCTCAGCTTCACGTTTTTTGCTCGACGCCCTCGCTGACTGATCACACGGCTTTGATCTCTTGCTCTCCTCCTCGACCACGGCTCAGCTTCACGTTTTTGCTCGACGCCCTCGCTGACTGATCACACGGCTTTGATCTCTTGCTCTCCTCCTCGACCACGGCTCAGCTTCACGTTTTTGCTCGACGTCCTCGCTGACTGATCACACGGCTCTTATCTCTCGCTCTCTACCTGCAACTGGGTCCACTTTCACAGTCCACGTTCTGCATCCCGACAGAATAATCCAGCCAGCACTATGGACCCAGCAGGGTTAGACGGAATGCGACGGGCACTGGAGACCCAAAGTGTGCTCCTCGGAAAGAACCAGGAGGAACTCATCGCCACGAGACAAACTCTAGCTGACGTCATCTCCCAAATACAACGGCTCCAGGTACCTACAGCTCAGACCTCACACTCCGGAACACCACGAGAGCCACGCCTACCAGCCCCTCCCACCTATGGGGGAGAACCAGGAACTTGCAGGTCCTTCCTCTCACAATGCTCACTGATTTTCGAGCTTCAAACCTCCTCCTTCTCATCAGAACGTTCCCGGGTGGCCTACATCATCACGCTACTAACTGATAGAGCCAGGGAGTGGAGTACAGCCCTCTGGGAGGCTCGCGACCCATGCTGCGAGAACTTCGACAACTTCTCCAAGGAGATGAGGAGGGTCTTTGATCGCTCATTCGCCGGCAGGGAGGCGGGAACAAGGTTATTAAGACTTCATCAGGGATCCCGCTCTGCTTACGACTATGCCATCGAGTTCCGCACCCTAGCCGCTTCTAGTGGATGGAATGACAGAGCCCTAGCGGATGTCTTTCTGGAAGGGCTATCAGAAGCTCTTAAGGATGAGCTCATCTCCCGCGAAACCCCCACGGACCTCCACGAACTCATGGATCTCGCCGGGCGGGTCGACTCACGTCTCCAGTTAAGACGGCACCCCAGAATAGGGCACGCGCCTCCTGCCCTGCAGCAAACCAATCAGGAGGAGCCCATGCAGCTAGGCAGGACCCGCATCTCTGACGAGGAGAGACGCCGACGCCGCCTACAAGGGGCTTGTTTTTACTGTGGAGCTTCAGGACACAGGCTTAAAGACTGCTCATTAAAAGGGAGGCCCCCCCTAGTCAGACTGGGAACACTAGAAGGCTCCCCTCCTGATAGATTTCCACAATCACGTCCCCTACTTCCCGTAAACCTAATCATCGGTGGTCAGGCTCACCCAATTCAGGCACTAATTGACTCCGGCTCCGATCGAAATTTGATCAGCGCGAATACGGTGAGAGCATTAAAGATCCCTGGCTTACCACTAGACACTCCGCTCGCCGTTCAGGCCTTGGATGGGAGCCGGCTTCCACCCATCATACTTAGAACCCCACCGTTAACCTTAAGAACGTCAGGGAACCACTCTGAGGAGATCTCCCTCTTCATTATGGAGAAATCACACGCCGCCTTGGTCCTCGGACTTCCCTGGCTAGCCCTCCATGGACCCCAGATCGATTGGAACAAGCAAGTCATCACGGGTTGGAGTCCCTCATGCTCCACGACATGCCTGCACTCAGCACTCCCTCCAACTCCTATCCTGGCCACGCCCCATGAAACCCCGGACATCTCCAGCGTACCCACCGAATACCATGATCTTGGGCAGGTCTTCAATAAGACCCGAGCCATGTCACTTCCGCCGCACCGACCATACGACTGTCCCATTGATCTTCTCCCGGGCACCTCTCCTCCGAAAGGCAGACTTTACTCTCTGGCACACCAAGAAAGAGAGGCCATGAATAAGTATATCACAGATTCCCTCGCCGCCGGAATTATTCGTCCATCCTCCTCGCCCGCTGGGGCAGGATTTTTCTTCGTCAAGAAAAAAGACAAGTCCCTTCGTCCATGCATTGATTACAGAGGGCTTAACGAGATAACCGTCAGGAACCGCTACCCGTTACCTCTCATGGCCACCGCCTTCGAACTTCTCCAAGGGGCGGACATTTTCACCAAGCTCGACCTACGAAACGCTTATCACCTCGTCCGCATCCGGGAGGGCGACGAGTGGAAAACTGCCTTCAACACACCCACTGGGCATTACGAGTATCTGGTGGTTCCGTTCGGACTGACCAACGCCCCTGCCGTATTCCAGGCCCTCATTAATGACGTTCTCCGTGACTTCTTGAATTCCTTCATGTTCGTGTATTTGGACGACATTTTGATTTTCTCTCGAGGCCTGGAGGAGCACCGGCACCACGTTCGCCAAGTTCTGCAGAGGCTCCTAGAGAACAATCTCTTTGTTAAAGCCGAGAAATGTGAGTTCCATACAACTTCCACAACGTTCCTAGGGTTTGTCATCTCTCCCTCCAGACTGGAGATGGAACCCGCCAAGGTCCAGGCCGTCTCCAACTGGCCCACGCCAGCCTCTCGACGTGACCTCCAACGGTTCCTGGGGTTCGCGAACTTCTATCGCCGCTTCATCCGGGGTTACAGTTCTGTCGCCGCCCCCCTCACCTCCCTGACTTCCCCCAAGACACAGTTCTGCTGGAACAACGAGGCAGACAAGGCCTTCACGGACCTCAAGAAGCGGTTCACCTCAGCCCCCATACTCACCATACCCGATCCATCTCGCCAGTTTGTGGTAGAAGTGGACGCCTCCAACACTGGCGTTGGGGGAATTCTCTCCCAAAGATCCCCGCGAGACAACAAGCTGCACCCCTGCTCATTCTACTCCCGCCGTCTATCTCCAGCTGAGAGGAATTATGACGTAGGCGACCGAGAGCTCCTGGCCATCAAGTTAGCACTAGAGGAGTGGAGACATTGGCTGGAGGGGACCGAGCTTCCCTTCATAGTGTGGACCGATCACAGGAACTTAGAGTACCTGCGCACCGCCAAAAGACTCAATGCCCGCCAAGCTCGGTGGTCGCTGTTCTTCTCAAGATTCAATTTCACCCTGTCCTACCGCCCAGGTTCTAAGAACACTAAGCCTGATGCCCTCTCACGTCAGTTCTCCCTCCCACAAGATCCCACACCATGCCAACCCATTCTACCATCTCGTTGTCTCGTTGCCGCCTTAGAGCTAGACATCGAGACCAAAGTCAAGCAGGCATTGACTCAGGAGCCCGGCCCAAGCAATGTCCCCCCAGATCGCCTCTTTGTTCCCCCCGGTCTGCGCCCGCAGGTCCTGGAGTGGGGTCATGGATCCAAGCTGTCCTGTCACCCAGGCTCTGCCCGAACGCTATTTATCATACAACAGCGTTTCTGGTGGTCCACGATGGGGAGGGATGTCTCCAGCTTTGTGGCAGCCTGCGACATTTGCACCCGCTGCAAACCCAACAACCGTCCTCCGGCTGGCCTCCTCAGACCCTTACCCATACCTCACCGTCCCTGGTCGCATATTTCGCTGGACTTTGTAACAGGGCTACCCTCATCTGACGGAAACACTTGCATCCTGACCATTGTTGACCGCTTCTCCAAGTCCGTCCACCTAGTCCCGCTCCCCAAGCTCCCGTCCGCCAAAGAGACCGCAGAGCAATTGATATTTCATGTTTTTCGTCTTCACGGCCTCCCCACCGACATAGTTTCAGACCGTGGCCCTCAATTCACCTCACGCTTCTGGGGGGCCTTTTGTAAACTCATCGGAGCCTCTCCTAGCCTATCTTCTGGTTTTCATCCCCAATCCAACGGCCAAACAGAACGAAAAAACCAAGCAATGGAAGTCTCCCTCCGGTGTATGACTACTCGTGATGCCACCACCTGGAGTAAGTTTCTCCCGTGGGTCGAGTACGCTCACAACTCCCTGCCATCTGCCTCAACGGGCCTCTCTCCGTTCCAGTGCTGCCTGGGCTACCAACCACCACTGTTCCCCACTCAAGAGGAGGAGGTAGAGGTCCCCTCGGCACAACACTTTATCCGCCGCTGCAAAAGTACATGGTTACGAGCCAGACGATCCCTGCTGCAAGCATCCCGCTTATATAAGAGACAGGCGGACCGTCATCGCTCCAAGACTCCCAGGTATCACATAGGAGACAGAGTCATGCTCGCCACCAGAGACATCCCCCTAAAGACACTTTCCCGCAAGCTCTCTCCCCGTTTCATCGGACCCTTCACAATAACCAGGATAATCAACCCGTGCGCTGTCCGTCTCCTACTCCCATCGTCTATGCGACGCATCCACCCCACCTTCCATGTGTCCCAGCTACGACGCATTGTAAACTGTTCTCTAAGTCCACCCTCCCTCATCCTCCTCCCCGTATCATCGATGGCAGTGAGGCGTACACAGTCAGAAAACTCCTGAAGGCCCGCCGGCGAGGCAGAGGAATCCAGTTTTTGGTGGATTGGGAGGGCTACGGCCCTGAGGAGAGAAGCTGGATCCCAGCCAGATTCATCCTCGACCGAACCCTGATCACGGACTTCTACAGACGCTGCCCCAACGCACCCCGCGTAACGCCTGGAGGAGTCCGTTAGAGGAGGGGTACTGTCACGCTCTCAGTGCCTTCGCGCTGATCAGAAACCTTTTGACATTTCCTTTCCCACGCTGTCAGACTCTCATCACATGATCATGCTTTCCCACGCTGTCATCGCTCCTCCCGGACCGCCCCGCCGGCACACCGGTTTCTCATCTGGCGCTGATTTCACCCAGCTTATAAGGAAGCGCAGCGCGCTGCCTCGCGCTGGATTATTGTGTGTTTTTTTGGCCATAGTTTTCTCGCGTTTCTGTTCATGACTTTTCACGTTGCCGACTTCGCTTGCTTCTCGTTTTCCCCCTCGCCTCCCGATTTGGATTATTGCCACGCTTGGATTTAACGGCTTTGAACTTTCGCTTTCGTTTCTCGACCACGGCTCAGCTTCACGTTTTTTGCTCGACGCCCTCGCTGACTGATCACACGGCTTTGATCTCTTGCTCTCCTCCTCGACCACGGCTCAGCTTCACGTTTTTGCTCGACGCCCTCGCTGACTGATCACACGGCTTTGATCTCTTGCTCTCCTCCTCGACCACGGCTCAGCTTCACGTTTTTGCTCGACGTCCTCGCTGACTGATCACACGGCTCTTATCTCTCGCTCTCTACCTGCAACTGGGTCCACTTTCACAGTCCACGTTCTGCATCCCGACAGTATCGGACTGCACTCTCCACCACCGTCATCAAAGCCATTTGAAGGAATATTTTTCGGCAACTCATTGCGACCCAACACCTTACTAAGACATGTTATGTTGCTTTTTCTTTGATTTGTCTCTTTTTCCAGCTTTTTTAAATGTAAACACTGCTGAAATTCCCATATCCAATTTAAAGTAAGGAGTGTAGAATTTTAACTGACAGCATTAGAAATTTAGAAAATCCTGAACAGAGATCAGAGGAAAAGAAGAAAGAATGTTTCTTTGTTTTTCAGTAAACCCATTTAGTACATATTTCCAAAGGCACAAGTCCTAGGAAAATCCTTGTCATAACTAAAGTGCTTAATTATTACTATTATTTCCACACTATAAGCACCAAAATCCTCAATTATCAACTCATTATGAATTAACTTTTACTCTGTATTTTAAAATATAAATACACCTGCAACATGTCAATATTTTATAAGACTCGTTGAATATAATAAATGCACACACACACACACACACACACACACATACACATTTCGAAATATTGCTAAACTTAGGAACATCTTATCCGTATCTGATGCAGAAAAACTAGTTCATGCATTCATGACCTCCAGACTGGACTATTGTAATGCATTACTAGGTGGTTGTCCTGCATCCTCAATAAACAAGCTTCAGTTAATCCAAAATGCAGCTGCCAGGGTTCTCACTAGATCCAGAAAATATGATCATATAACCCCAATATTATCATCCCTGCACTGGCTACCTGTTCAGTTTAGAATAAATTACAAAATAGTATTACTTACATACAAGGCTTTAAATGGTTTAGCTCCCACATACCTAACCAGTCTTCTGATGCGCTACAATCCACCACGCGCCTTAAGATCACAAAACTCCGGACTTCTGGTAGTTCCCAGAATTTCAAAATCTACAAAAGGGGGTAGGGCTTTTTCATATTTAGCTCCAAAGCTTTGGAATAGCCTTCCAGACAGTGTTCGGGGAGCAGACACGGTTTCTCAGTTCAAAAGTAGACTCAAGACGCATCTTTTTAATCTGGCATACACATAACTCATCCCAGTACTCATACTCCAGTACACCTATACCGAATGGCAACTACGCTAATTCTCCCCATCTGTTCTGTATTTCTCTACCCATCCCGAGGCATCGGGAGATTTTGCCAGCTTCAGTAGACAAAGGCTGACCCTGCGAGGTTCCTGAGGCGTCCAGAGAAGGACCAGCTCCAGCTGGATTCAGCTTTATGATGGTTGGAGCTACACATGCTGCTCCTGTGCTTCCAGTGATCCAGACCTCATCTGCCCTCTGCACCTACTGACTCGTCCCTATGCTGAACTGGTCTTCATGACAATTTAAATAATTTCTGTCATATTGAATTTTCACCTGCACAACACACAAGATGTTATATCATTTCTATCTGTTATCGCCCAAATGAGGATGGGTTCCCTGTTGAGTCTGGTTCCTCTCAAGGTTTCTTCCTAATGCCATCTCAGGGAGTTTTTCCTTGCCACCGTCGCCGTCACCCTTGGCTTGCTCATCAGAGAAATTTCATTCATTCGTCTCATTATTATCTGCACATTTTTCTCACACATCCACACTTCCAATTATTTTCTTTTCTATAATTATTATTATTATTTGTTTTTATTTATTTATTTTCTATTATAATTGTATTTATTTATTTATTACTTTATATAATTATTCTATATGTATATATATATATAATATATAATTATTATTATTTTTTTTTTTTTGTTAAATTTCTTTAATTTTTGTGAAGCTGCTTTGAGACAATGACCATTGTTAAAAGCGCTATATAAATAAAATTGAATTGAATTGAATTGAATACACACACACACGCACGTTCAAAACACACAATGTAAATATCTCCATATATCAAGGATAAGCTCCTTAGTCGACACTTCAGGCATGTGCACAGTCACCATGGCAACATCACTACACATGAGACAATATATTCCTCATAAATGAAATGCACAGAGGATTTAAATTACCCTTTCCTACACATGACCATAGACACACAGCACATATATGCATTTACAGTATATGCACCTTGTCTTTAGATCTTTGAAATATAATACGTAGACACAACCACATTCATGAATTTTATTTATTCTAAGTGTGTGTGTGTGTGTGTGTGTGTGTGTGTGTGTGTGTGTGTGTGTGTGTGTGTGTGTGTGTGTGTGTGTGTTCTAAGGAGTGGCCCTGTCTGTGTCTGTGCCCTTTGTCCACGTGGCCTGTTAGCTTCACAGATGACAAATGTGGCCTAATCTCTTATTGATCTGGCTCATTCTCCTCCAGAAACCCATTTAAGGCAGGGAAGCAGAACCCAACCTCAACAGACAGTGACTATCAAGTGTCCTTTACTGCTGTAGCACACATGCACACACACTCCACTCTTCCAAATGGATAAATGTTCAAATATATTACATAGCCAAAAGCATGAAGACATTTGACAAGAACAGTCATATTCAATTCAATTCAATTCAATTCAAACGTTTGTATAATGTTTTTTTTTTTTACAATATAGTACATGCTCTAAAATCGACTTTAATGAAATGGTTCATCATGGTTTCTATGTGTATCTTTAGGCTGTCTATATGTGGCCATCTTCAGCAACAGTGAGTTGCTTTCACGTCATGAAAACTCCAAGCAGAAGTAGGACATCAGAATGAATCAGGCCAGAAGGGGGCAGGGTCACTGCTAGAAAAAGAGAGAGCAAGATTATTAGGACTAGCTATAAAAGCATAACTAAAAGAGGAGAAGGATGTCAGAAGGAAGCACTGATATGAGGGCTCCCTGGGACATAATGTCCCATAAACAGGTCCTATATGAAAGTGAGGAGCAACAGCATCCAAATATTATCGTTCTCCAAAACCCCCCTTGACCAAGAATTCTCTCAATCTGCTCATTTACCTAAGAATAAGGTTTTCAGAAAAAACCTTGAATAAAGAAATGAGTTTTCTGCCTTAATGTAAAAACACAGAGTATGCCCTGAACACTAATAAGAAGAATGTTCCTGTTCAGTTGTTTAAAAGAAAGCTTCAGCCTTATGCCTTCAGGACTGATTGAACAAGGTACCAGAAAATAGGCTGCACCTTTTGTAGGCAAGGCAGATTCTAAAACACCAAACGTTTGCTCTGGTCCTGCAGCACATATGTGAGTCTTTCCCAAAGTGTTGCCATAATATTGCAATCACACAACTGTACACAATATCTTTGTATACTGTAGCATTACAATTCTCTTTCAATGGACCTAATGAGCCCAAACATATTCAAGCATGACCCAGTGCACAACGTGTGGCCCACGAAACCAAGAGAGTACTAAATGTGGAATAGTAATGTTCAACAAGATCATGGGTATGACTGTCTTGGTGTCAACATACTTTTAGCCATATCGTTAAAGTACATATTCAGTATATTTCTCTCTGATGGGTCAAAAATATGCACCTCATGTTGCTTTTATACATCTACTCCACAGCAGGGCGGTCCAGGACAAAGTTATAAAAAATAATGTATCCCAACTTTTAAATTGCCATGGAGTATCAATAAATCAATTATTTAAATAATAAATAAATAAATAAATATTGCAACCCAATTAATATTCTGCCTAGAGGAGAGTATGGTGCAAATTATAGTAACCAGATAAGTAGGTCATTAGTCAGAGAAGGAACCAAGACTCATCATGCTTTTCTGTCTAAATACCATAGATCTCTTTAGAATTGCCACATGCATAAACATCTCTGTATCAAACGCAATGTGTAACATTAGCAAATACTGAGAAAGGTGAAAAAAAAAACCTTGGTCTTGTCCGAGTTCACTTCCAAAATATCAATCAGCTTTACTTGTAAACACCCCAGAGTTTATAATAAAACATTAAGGTCTATTCTTAATCAACACAATGAAATGTAACTGCTAAGACCTAGAAAACTACATACTGTATGAACATAAAATTTACTATATATTAATTTAGTATATACACTGCCATTCAAACATTTGGGGTCACTTGCAAATTTCTTTGTTTTTGTTTAGTGATTTATTTTCTACATTCTACAACAATACTGGGGATTTCAAAACTATAAAATAACACATATGGAATTAGGTAATTACAAACCGTATTCCAAAAAAGTTGGGTCACTAAACAAATTGTGAATAAAAACTGAATGCAATGATGTGGAGATGGCAAATGTCAATATTTTATTCAGAATAGAACATAAATCACGGAACAAAAGTTTAAACTGAGAAAATGTATAATTTTAAGGGAAAAATATGGTGAATCAAAATGTCATGGTGTCAACAAATCCCAAAAAAGTTGGGACAAGGCCATTTTCAGCACTGTGTGGCATCTCCCCTTCTTCTTACAACACTCAACAGACGTCTGGGGACCGAGGAGACCAGTTTCTCAAGTTTAGAAATAGGAATGCTCTCCCATTCTTGTCTAATACAGGCCTCTAACTGTTCAATCGTCTTGGGCCTTCTTTGTCACACCTTCCTCTTTATGATGCGCCAAATGTTCTCTATAGGGGAAAGATCTGGACTTTCAGTACCCGGATCCTTCTCCTACGCAGCCATGATGTTGTGATTGATGCAGAATGTGGTCTGGCATTATCTTGTTGAAAAATGCAGGGTCTTCCCTGAAAGAGATGACGTCTGTATGGGAGCATACTGTATGTTGTTCTAGAACCTGAATATATTTTTCTGCATTGATGGTGCCTTTCCAGACATGCAAGCTGGCCATGCCACACGCACTCATGCAACCCCATACCATCAGAGATGCGGGCTTCTGAACTGAGCGTTGATAACAACTTGGGTTGTCCTTGTCCTCTTTGATCCGGATGACATGGCGTCCCACATTTCCAACAAGAACTTGGAATCGTGACTCGTCTGACCACAGAACAGTCTTCCATTTTGCCACACTCCATTTTAAATGATCCCTGGCCCAATGAAAACGCCTGTGCTTGTGGATCTTGCTTAGAAATGGCTTCTGCTTTGCACTGTAGAGTTTCAGCTGGCGACGGCGGATGGCACGGTGGATTGTAAAGTGATTTCCTTTACAGTAGCATTCCTGTTTGTGGTGCAGTGTCGTTTAAGGGCCCGGAGATCACGGGCATCCAGTATGGTTTTACGCCCTTGACCCTTACGCACAGAGATTGTTCCAGATTCTCTGAATCTTCGGATGATATTATGCACAGCTGATGATGATAACTGCAAAGTCTTTGCAATTTTTCGCTGGGTAACACCTTTCTGACATTGCTCCACTATCTTTCTGCACAACATTGTGGGAATTGGTGATCCTCTACCCATCTTGGCTTCTGAGAGACACTGCCACTCTGAGAAGCTCTTTTTATACCCAATCATGTTGCCAATTAACCTAATTACTGTTAATTGGTCTTCCAGCTCTTCGTTATGCTCAAATGTACTTTTTCCAGCCTCTTATTGCTACTTGTCCCAACTTTTTTGGGATTTGTTGACACTGTGAAATTTGGAATTCAACATATTTTTCCTTTAAAATTATACATTTTCTCGGATTAAACTTTTGATCTGTCATCTATGTTCTATTCTGAATAAAATATTGACATTTGCCATCTCCACATCATTGCATTCAGTTTTTATTCACAGTTTGTTTAGTGTCCCAACTTTTTTGGAATCTGGTTTGTACGTAACAACAGCGAAAACAACAGTTAGTTGTTCTTTTAAGACACAGAGGTCAGCCTTTCTGTAATAGTTCTTGCAGGAACAGTATTGTCAAGTGCATTTGCAAAATCCGTCAAGCACCATAATGAAACTGATTCTCATGAAGACCGTCCCAGGAGGCCGAGACCAAAACCTACATCTGCCGCAGACGAGAATTTAGAGTTATCAGCCTGAAAAATTACCAATTATCAGCACCTCAGATTAGAGGCGTTATGAAGTCTTTACAGAGCAGAAGTTGCAGACACATCTCAATATCAACTGTTCAAAGGAGATTGTATTGTATATATATATATATATATATAAAAAAGATAGAATAAATGACTAATACACCATCTTTCATTCATTCATTCATCTTCTGTACCGCTTTATCCTCTATTCAGGGTCGCGGGGGACCTGGAGCCTATCCCAGGAGACTTCGGGCACAAGGCAGGGTACACCCTGGACAGGGTGCCAATCCATCGCAGGGCACACACTCATACGCACATTCACACACTCATTCACACACTACGGTCAATTTGGGAACGCCAATTAGCCTAACCTGCATATCTTTGGACTGTGGGAGGAAACCGGAGTTACACCATCTTATATAACTCTATTATCAGGTATGAGAAATCCAAGAACAAAAACATTTTTTAGATATTTTTTTCTACAGAATAAGTAGTTTCAATAGTTTGCCCTGTTTTAGATGATATACGTTTATTGTTGAAACATTACTGAGACTAAACTTAACATGCACCATAAAAGGGGAAATAAATATGAAAGGGAATGGAAAGAAAGGAATGCGAAAGATTTCCTCCAAGGTGCAGGAGTTATTGATTGGCCACTATGTTTCTCTGTAATTGGAGATAATTTGCAGAAAGACAGCTGAGCTAAAACCAGCCTCTCCAGAGATGCTTATTCTCAATCACATTGAAGATCCCATATTTTTTACTCACTTACTCATCATACAGCTTAATCCTGTACACAGGGTCGCGGGGAATTTGGAGCCTATCCCAGGAGACTTAAAGCATGAATCGGGGTACACTCTGAACTGAGTGCCAATCCATTGCAAGGTGCACACATACACATTCTCAGGGTAATTTGGGAACACCAATTAGCCTATTCTGCATGTCTTTGGATTGTGGGAGAAAACCGGAGGAGTCCCACCAAGATGCAATTGCAAAGCACACAGAGGCGGGAATCAAACATGGACTCTGTAGGTGCAAATGAACTACTGCTGAGTAACAGCAATGCTGAGTAATTGGAGCTGAAGGACGGTTTCTCCTTATATGAGGTCACAACAGGTCCTGCCCAATACAAAAAACAATAATTGTTTGGGTTTTTTTCAGGGGGAGGGGGCGTGTACAGTACATATAGACAGAAGATGCATATATGTCTACAAAATGACTGAAAGGTGAGTTTTGTATAATAGGTATCCTTTAAAAGATAGAAAGGGAACATTTTAACTGTTTGAGCACAGAGGGGAGTGGAAGTGATCTAATTCTGATCAAAGTCTGTGACGTGTTTGTGAGACAGAACGAAACAAAACACAGTAGTAGGACTTCAATTTTAAACACAGGAAGTAAATGTGAGTGCTGTAATTTGGCTTGTTTTAGTTCACACCGGGAAGCACTGAAGCATTTTTTCCCCCTTAACAGTGAAGAGAATTGAAGGCTTTCAGTTGATGCAGTAAACAGTGTGTTGGCATTAAAACTAGAATCAGTTAACTGTGGGAATTTTATGTAATGGTGAAATGGGAGAGAAAATTATAGGAATAAGAAAGCTCAAAGCTAGTGAGTCCAAGGTTTTTTTTTTTTTTTTCGCTATGCATATCACTAACAAAATGTTTTAGTAATTGCAATGTAAACACAAAAATAAGCTATTAAGCTATTGGTATTTTGTGACAAATGGTCTAGTAGGTAACCTGGTGCAGAGTGGTACAGTATACTTGTTTAAAAGGGATTGGGTTAGAAGTATTGCAATATAAAAGGAATTAACACATTAATTCATATTAACTCCACTCTAATTAATTAATTTCATTCCTTTTAAAAACCAAATGCGTCCTGAGAGGTACTGTAACTGAAGTAAGATATGAAAATTGAAGAGCGCTCCTTGAATATCATTGGTCCATACTGTATATTCTGATTGCCCGCATTCAGTTAATCAGGAAGTCATGCTTTGCCATATGTCTGCGCTGTGGAGTTATACGCTGAAAACTCACAACAAGGTGCAATTTTGGACCGGTACTCCAGTATTATTACACTGCCTATACAAAATTCTCAAATAAATTAGTCCTACTATGTGATTATATTATTAAACTTCACTCACTTAAAGAACCCTTGATTGTAACCCTGACATATAAAATGCTAGTGTGTGTTCTGTACCTCAGCACTCCATGTACTCCAGCATCATGCATGATGATTAATCAGGTGATCTTATCTGGAGAGCAGGACCCAAACAAAGAAAGCAGTGACCCTTGTGAAAGGTCAGTAGATTATAATCAAAGCCTATTAGATGAAAATTGTCATCATGATGGACCTTTCATTGACCATTTAACCATCATGATCAATGTTTATCAGCTTTTACAGCGCTTAAGAAGTGATAAGCAATCAGCTTGCCTTACCTATGTAGTTATTTGCTAAGCACAAGAGGTATTTGATGATAGATGAAACAGACATTTCTCAAATCAGATCACAATTGGACATCCGAGTCACATTACTCATCATACCTAGCATTATGAATGTGTTTTCAGGGACCACCTGTTATCAGATTTCATATATCATTTCCACTGGAGAAAGGCTGCCAGACACATTAATTACAACTGTCTCCTGCTGCATTTAAGTCTCAGAAATGTCCCATGAATTATATCTCACGACATATGTTGTATTTTCATACTAAAGTTATCTCAGTTTATACCTGTACACACAAGTGGACATGTGCACTGTCCACTTGTGATTGATCACCAAGGGTACAAGTTAGTGCCAGGTGTGAATTGTGTGAGCAATCGTATAAAGCCCAATTTAGACTAATCAATACTGTAGCACATTTAGAGGTCACCATCAAAAGCACAGTGAGAGAGAGAGAGAGAGAGAGAGAGAGAGAGGGTGGGTGGAAAGTGGCTAGATTGATTAGCAGAAAGATTAAAATAGACACTGTAACAATAGGAGGTGTAAACATTCACAGTATAACTGGCAATATCCTTCTGTGTGTAATCTCATATAATACTATATTCGAAATGGTCAAAATCCAATCTAAAGACTTCTCCATCGAAATAATTACAGTGGATGCAAAATAAAAATAAATAAGGAAAAGGTAAAAAAAGAAAAATGCTTTTATTGGTCTTCTATTAACCGCACTGTTTGAACTCACAACATTCTGTGTTTCATAGTAGCTATGCTAATCGATCTTACACCAGCCACACAATCTGAGCCCTAAAGAATATTTCTCCTTCAGGACATGCATTGATTTAGCGAAGAATAAACTGCGTCTACTGAACAATCCCATGAGGGTGCGCCACCACCTGTGGGGATACGGTCACCCAAAATAGACACTGTTTTTATGTTCTCCTGCACAAGGGCACACATCTGAGCCAATATATTGCCCTACACAGAGGGTGGCATAGGCATGTGCTGTAGATACACATCTGCAATAAAAGGAACCTACTTCCAGAAGGACTCAAAGAATCATTTGAGAAATGATTGTAATAGAAGAATTTATAATATTGTTTTTAAAGTTGTATAATATAATATAATATAATATAATATAATATAATATAATATAATATAATATAATATAATATAATATAATACAAAGTTTTTGTATAAAGTTTAAGTTGAGTTTAAGTTAAACCAGGACTTTTAATTACATTTCTTGTGAATTGACATTAAAAGAAAGTAATGAGGCTCTGACCTGCAGTAAAGAATTTTATTTGAATTGAATTGAATTGGTTCTGGTGCACATTGCAGGAACTTAGCTTGGAGTTATTGTCACATACCCCATACAGTCCTGACCTTACTTCAAGCCATTTCTACATGTTAGGGCCATTAAAGGAGCTCCTGGGAGGCCAGAGTTTCAGACATGAAGCACGCTGTATGATCATGGCTCTGGCATACTGAGAAAACTTCCTACCTCGTTGGTATCGAATCACTAGTGAAATGCTGGGAAAAATGCATTAATGTAGTGGATTACACGAGAAATAAAAGGACTGTAATTTTACTCTCATAACTTGATTCTGTTATATACAGGCTGTGTGAAAATTGACTAGGGAATGTCTAAAGTATATAGAACTTGTATCACTAAAGCACCAACCCATAGCAAAAGTTCAGAAGGTTCTCAGTTAAATCCCAAACAACTTCCTTCAGAAGACTGTGCATTCCACACCCCGGCCGTTCAAGGAAACTGGTTGATATCACTGTTGCTTACATTGAAATTTAAAGATTTGTTTTCATTTTCCTATGTAATGAAATACATGTACAATTTGTTTTAAAAAGTTTGTATTAGAAATATGGACTTTATTATTATGTTGTAATGGCTATCTTCTTTTCACCCACCTTGTATAACACACACACACACACACATATCATATATATATATATATATATATATATATTGCTAAGCAATGTTATTCAATTCATCTGGCAAAACTGGTTTTGTGGCTGACCACTGTGTATTTTATATATACAACAAAAGTTTGGGATCACTTGCAGATTTCTTTGTTTTGGTTTAGTAATTTATTTTCTACATTCTACAACTGGGGATTTCAAAATTATGAAATAGAATATATGAAATTAGGTAATTATGTAACAACAGTCAGTTGTAATTTTAAGACACGGAGGTCAGCCTTTCAAGTGCATTTGCAAAACACATCAATTACCTTGATGAAACTGGCTCTCATGAAAGCAAGACGAAGCAGGGCCATCCCAGGAAAGCAAGACTAAAACTTCTCTGCTGCAGAGGAAACATTCATTTAGAGTTACCAGCCTCAAAAATCACCAATTGACACCACCTTAGATTAGAGCCATTTTGAAGGCTTTTCCCCCCCCTCTACATTTTCTACTGCTTGACCTATGTACATGGTCGTGGGGGGCTGGAGCTTATCCCAGGAGACTTGTAGCACGAGTTTGGGTATTTCCTGGGCACAACCATGAATCTTTAAACACAGTTTCTACTTAATGTAATTGTGCTTTCTCTCCAGTTGTCAGAAAACAGTTTTCCCTTTCTCCACAGTAAGTTAATAGCATATACTGTAGGATATAAGCTTTAGGGCGTCCCTTCTAATTTGTGGTTAAAAATATTTCTTAAAAAGAATTTGTTATATACAGTAGTGACCACAAAAAGCCTGTCTGATTGAATAACAAAATTTACTTACAGTAAATCTAGATGTCTGATATTGTTATTATTGTGGTTTGTACAAATAAAACATAACTATGTCTAAATATAAATTTAAATCAGTCCACAGTCTTGGATGCAAAGGGAATTGTTTCATTCACATTTACGGTACAGGAACTCAATGCAGTATACAATTTGCTGCAACAATTGCTTGTTTAAGACCATTGCTTTTGCCTTTACCTATTGCCATTTTGTTAACACACACATGAAAGATCAACACTATAGCAAACTGCCAAAACGTCTGCTTTTATAGACATCTTCACACTTGCTGTTGATCAATTAATCATGGGGTGATGATTAGCAGCACCTGGCTACAACTTCTCATGGGGAAGCAGTAAAGGAGGACTTTGTATTGCCCACATGTTTTCTTTTTCTTTTTGGCTTTAATTTTTGTTCAATATTTAATGGCACTGTGAGAAAAGTTATATGCTGTTGTCTGTCTAACAGTGTATTTGCATAATACTGTAACCAGCTACAATCAGCTACAATCTGTTTTTTTTATCTGTTTTTATACAAAAACTCATAGAACATTGTTGAAAATGTTGTGTCCAGGGTGTGAGAAATCTTATTGTTGTAAACCTTTTCTGTTTCTTGAAGAGTATAAGTACAATGGCTGTTTTTCTGCTGTTCTCCCTGTTTGCTGCAATCATTTCCTATCTTGTTTTGTGGCTGTCCCAAGCCAGACTGTGATGGATGTGCACAGGATGGATTTAACAACTGCACTGTAGAACTGGATACCAGCTCCTGTAGCAGACCATACTTCCTTTATTGCAGAAAGTACTGCAGAAAAAAAAAAATATATATATATATATATATATATATATATATATATATATATATATATATATACTCTTCTAGCCATTTTTGAAGAGTTGATGTTGGTCTCTCATTTCAGGTCTTGGGAAATAGTAATCCCCAGAAACCTAAAGGGCTCCAGAAATAACACTGGACTGTCAGATATTGTGAGAGGAGCTTCGCTGAGGAGTGTCTCCTATAGTCTACTGTCATCTATAAAGTTTTGAGTGTGTCTAGTGTTACAGTAGGTTGTGCTGATTGTACCAGAGCACCAATTTCTCCACCTCCTGCCAACCTGGAGACTCATCACCATCTTGAATGAATTTTATCTGCAAACAGCAGGAGTTTAACAGCTGGGTCCTTGGAGGTATCTTCATTATAATAAAGTGAGAAGAGCAGTGGAGAGAGGGCGCATTGCTTGATATCTTCACCCTCCTCCCAGCCTCACCTGGTAGTGATCGACTGACATATGATATACTGTAGGATACAGAAAGCTGGGGAGTTTGGAGGTGAGGATTTCTAAAATTATGGTGATAAGTGCCGACCTGAACTCAGGATCCATGTGTATATCCCTGGGTGGTCAAGGGGAATTGCATGATCTGCTAACCTTAAATCCAGTAGGTGTCCTGTGACATCATCAGGTGGGTCAACACCAGTCATTCAAAATAGTTAATGGCCAAAAGCCTCTAGTAATTTAGTCCTGTAACAGAAGATTTTTTGGAGACAGGGAAGATAGAGGACCATTTAAAGCAGCAAGGGACATCACATAGCTCCAGGAATCTGTTAAAGATGTGAATGAAATTTGGAGCAAGTTGGTCAATACAAACTTTAAAACAGGAGGAGACAGCATCTAGACCAAGTGGTTTCCTGGTTTTCTGTCTCTGCACTTAAAGTCATATTGGCTATTGGCATTGATATAGAGTATATTATGACTATGTTACTTAAATAAATTAAGTTTGTGAGGTAAACATAGTGACAAGTATAATTTTTTTTTTCAATTAACATTTTACATGAGTTAAAATTCTATGCTTTATTTGAATATGTTCGTACATTTTAACTTTTTTAATTTAGTAAAAGAGTGTAAACGATTGGTTGGGTAAGCGGATGTTAGAGGTGGCATGGGGCAGTTTTCATGAGGCTGAAGGTGATGCTGTCCTTGTCCAACCTGCCGGTTAGAGTGACATTCAAGGCATCAGTCATTAAGACTGATGATTTAGTAACTAATCCTGAATTAAACTGTTATGCTGATAAAACATTTTGGCCGTTTGTAGCTAAATATGTTTAGTTGCCACATTTTTAAATGTAGTTACTTAATTGTAGTTTAAAGAGTCACCTCTTTATGTTCATTGATATTTGTACACATTTATTAATTCTTCTAAGAACATGTTGCCTGAACACTTATTTAATGGCATTTTAGCTCACATTCTCTTTTTCTATTGCCATGTTTCATATTTTTCATATACATACAGTATATATCAATACGTTCCGGTTTATCACTCCATTCCATTTAAGGCTCAACTTCTCATCATGATATTTACCTGATTAGCTCATTACCGAGATAAAAGTGCAAAGTAGATTGTCAAATTCTTAGAATTCTTGTCAAATTCAAGTGTGTGTGTGTGTGTGTGTGTGTGTGTGTGTGTGTGTGTGTGTGTGTATGCATGCATATCTCTATCTGAATGAGTGTAATATTAGATGAAGGCCAAAGCTGAATTATTGCGCATGTCTGAATATGAATCCGCCTCTGTGATCCCTCACAATAAAATACTTCTGTTCAGCGTAAATAGCAGAACCCAATAAACTACTTCAAACACCAAGCCATAGAAAGAAAATGATTTGTGCCTGTGTGTGTGCGTGTGTGTCCCTGTGTGTGTAAGAATGGGAATAACTGTCCATCGTTTCATTCTTCCTTACCTACCCCTTCCTAGTACTCAGTGTTCACTCATCATTTCTCTAAACTTAGTGCTGCTTTTGACATTTATTTTGGGCCTTTATCACAAGATCTCTTTTCAGAAATCAAACGGCATAGTCCCTAAGCAATCATTCACTGAGCACCTCACTCTCTCTCTCTCTATCTCTCTCACACACACACACACACACACACACACACACACACACACACACACACACACACACACACACACACACACACACACACACACACAATTCAGGGTGCTCTGTGGCACTGAGATTAGGTTAATGGCCTAGTCAGATATTGGATACCTCCACAACAATTTATCACAAACAAACCACACACACACACACACACACACACACACACACACACACACATTATAATGAAACAAATCACTGCAGAAAAGAACAAGTAGCAAATATCAAGCAGACACATACTGTAGTAACCACCTACCTATACTGATGCTGAACATGCAGTGTTGAATATATACAAATTCAAAAATGTATGCCAGTTTCATTATTAAAAAATATGCTTTCTGTTTCCTTTTACTTTCATATTTCTTACTTTTGCAGTCTTTCAACCCTAATCAGTAAAAAAGTATGCTATACCAGCCAGCGGCATTGCACTGAAAGCATTATATTTATTCACACACTGTGCTGGGAGGTGAAACAGCAAAGGTAGCCTTCAAGGACATTCGAGTATTCTTATGTGAAATACCTTGATCAAAAGAGGAAAGAGGTTTCCAGTAGTCGTTTAGTGCTCAGATTCAGACAGTGCACTCATACCATGGGGAGGGACTATATTGACCCAGTATGATCTTCAGAAGGTGCACAATGACGCCATGCCCAGGAAGAGAAGACACTTTTTCTTTTAAGACATTTACATTTAGGCATTTGGCAGAGGCTCTTATCCAGAGCGACTTACATTTTTATCTCAGTACACATCTGGGCTGTTGAGGGTTAAGGGCATTGCTCAAGGGCCCAACAGTGGCAACTTGGTGGTTGTGGGGTTTTGAACCTGGGATCTTCCGAACCGTAGTCCAATGCCTTAACCACTGAGCTACCCCTGGCCCCTTAAGAGTGGCATGTCAGACCTTCTCTATGATGATGATGATCGCTCAGTGGTCTAATCTGTTTTCTGCATTGTTACCTTTGTAACAGACGAACAATTGATCCGATGATGCAAAAGCTGCCGTCTGGTCTAGAATCCTCTGCAGCTTCACCTTCATGAAAGACTGTGAAATCAGTCAGTTGGTTACTCTTAACTAAACTAAGAGATATGACCTTAGGCAGAAATCCTGGGTTTAAACAAGACTTATGGTTAATACTTTCTGAATTCTGTACAATGAGTATAAAAACAGAATTTTTGCTAGAATTGTTTACAGTAAACTGGAAGGCCAGTGTTGTGACCCAGTACATTCTCTCCCAGTAGACTGTCAAGCTACACCAGAAACCACAAGTCAGTTTTACACTAATGTAAATGTCCAACTTATCCAGATTTGTTTCAGATAACTAGTAAAGACAGATTGAGGAAGAGAAAAAGCTGCTATCAGACTCTAAAGTGGGCTCTGTTAAAGAGTATGACCTTACTTTGAAACTTTGGTAATTAGTAATAGTATTAGGAACATGCTATCCCTTACTTTCTACTTAAACAAGTAACCGTAGAATTCCAGAAGTATGAAAGTTGGACCTAACACATGTCCAGGAGTCTACTGGCACCTTTGGAGTACAGGGCGCCTGTGTCCCTAAACTGTTACAAAGACCAGAGGTGGGCTGTAACAAGTTACATTTACTCCATTACATTTACCTGAGTAACCTTTTGAAAAAAAATTTACTTCTATGAGCAGTTTTACTGCACCATACTTTTTACTTTTACTTGCGTAGATTTGTGAAGAAGAAACGCTATGTACTCTTACTCCGCTACATTCGGCTACGATCAACTCGTTACTTTTCTAACCATTTATTCTACACATGTAGCTGGTGAATCTACCACATGACTGTTTCACCAATCAGATGCAGCAACAATAATCACATGTAGTTAGGCGGCAAAGTGGGAAAAAATCTTTAGCCGGGATCCCTGGCATCATATACAAAGCAGGTTTTGTTTGCAAAAGAACAGCTTCATACTGCGGTGACTTCTCTATCTGCCAAAACAGACACACACTTCAGCATATAAAAACTCGACTTCTAACCTGAAGAAACATGTCGGTAAATGTATCTGTTGCATGTTGAATGTTATAATGTTGGCATATAATTGTTATAATTATGCTATAATATATACTGTATATACTGTAAATGTCTGTGTGTACTGTGTACTGTGTGTATTATACGCACTAATTTATAATTATTATAATTTCTAAAAAAAATAAAATAAATCTATCTGACATCACGATTGAAACAGTTTACTCGGTAGTCAGTAGTCTTTTCATCAAATACCTTTTTACTCTTTCTTGAGTAATATTTTGGATGACTAATTTTTACTTCTGCTTGCGTTAAATTATGTTGAAGTACAGCTACTCTTACCTGAGTACATTTTTGGCTACTCTACCCACCTCTGACAAAGACTGCTTTATAAAGTGTACACAAACCTTCATAAATACAAATAAAATGTTTCTATACTGGTTGTTTAGAAGAAGAAACGGAATGATGGATGTATGATCATAGTATTTAAAAGTACTAATCTAATGTCTGGTTTGTGTGGGAGGCCTGGATATTATCCCAGGGGACTTGGGACACCAGGCAGGGTTCATCGTGGATAGAGTGCCAATCCATTGCAGGGCACATAAGCACACACACAAACACACTTACACACTAACTCACACACCGTGGGGAATTTGAAAACACCAATCACCATGTTTTCTTTTTTTATTTTGACTTTTGTACTGTGGAAGGAAACAGGAGCACCTGGATGTACAAGGCTACAGTGCTAACTACTACGCCATCATACTGCTACCGCTAAAAATTCATAATCAATAGATTATCTGTAAACATGATCTGACCAATAGACCTGGCTTTTTTATTTTATTTACATTTACAGTACTCATGTGTACTCATTTACATAAACTCATGTTTCCCTTTATTTTGCATAATTCTTTACAATATTAGACGTAGTAAAATACTTCAATATAATAAAGTTGAAGATGTTAAGTCATATTATTTTTTAAAGGACATAGAAGAGTACTGTAGCTTCCACAGGTATTGCAAAAAACTATAACAAATGTAACTTTGACTGAATTTTTACTCTCCATACACACACACTGACATTTACATCATACAGAATGACTAGACCTTAGTGCGTACATGTGTTTAAAATGTTTTGAGGATAAATGCATCTGTGTGTATTGTACAAGGACACATATGATGTCCATGACCTACACTAAGTAAAGCACAGGAAAAGAGACTTGCTGGATGGCACTGTCTAAAGTCCTGACAGGAGAGATGCTGTCAGTAAGCTCAGAATGTGCTAAACAAGCTGCTGTTCAAGCTGAATGCTCCAGTAAGTTTCATTAAAAGCTCTGATTAATTTTATTTGAGGAGACTTCAGAAGCTGGCAGAGCATGCAGCAGAGGAGAGGAAAAGCCTGATAAAGCTGCAGAGGACAGCTGGGGAGAGAAAAATGAGAGAGAGAGAGAGAGAGAGAGAGAGAGAGCGCAAACTTTGTCTTGCTAAAAAAGGAATACCAGCGGATTTTAATTAAAATTCTTCCTTGGATGATAACAAGCTTTGTGAAGTTTGTGATATCCATGTTTTACCAATCAAAAGATGCTACTATCACGGATAAAGATTACACTGCAGCATCTTAAAATTAGCGAGCAAAAATCAGTTAAGTATATTTGTTAAATAAAGTATACATATAAATATATATATAAAAATTTAAAAAAATTATATATATATATATATATATATATATATATATATATATATGTATATACAGTGGTGTGAAAAACTATTTGCCCCCTTCCTGATTTCTTATGTTTGTCACACTTAAATGTTTCTGCTCATCAAAAACCGTTAACTATTAGTCAAAGATAACATAATTGAACACAAAATGCAGTTTTTAAATGAAGGTTTACGTTATTAAGCGAGAAAAAAAACTCCAAATCTACATGGCCCAGTGTGAAAAAGTGATTGCCCCCATTGTAAAAAAATAACTTAACTGTGGTTTATCACACCTGAGTTAAATTTCTGTAGTCACCCCCAGGCCTGATTACTGCCACACCTGTTTCAATCAAGAAATCACTTAAATAGGAGCTACCTGACACAGAGAAGTAGACCAAAAGCACCTCAAAAGCTAGACATCATGCCAAGATCCAAAGAAATTCAGGAACAAATGAGAACAAAAGTAATTGAGATCTATCAGTCTGGTAAAGGTTATAAAGCCATTTCTAAAGCTTTGGGACTCCAGCAAACCACAGTGAGAGCCATTATCTACAAATGGCAAAAACATGGAACAGTGGTGAACCTTCCCAGGAGTGGCCGGCCGACCAAAATTACCCCAAGAGCGCAGAGACGACTCATGCGAGAGGCCACAAAAGACCCCGGACAACATCTAAAGAACTGCAGGACTCACTTGCCTCAATTAAGGTCAGTGTTCACGACTCCACCATAAGAAAGAGACTGGGCAAAAACGGCCTGCATGGCAGATTTCCAAGGCGCAAACCACTTTTAAGCAAAAAGAACATTAAGGCTCGTCTCAATTTTGCTAAAAAACATCTCAATGATTGCCAAGACTTTTGGGAAAATACCTTCTGGACCGACGAGACAAAAGTCGAACTTTTTGGAAGGTGCGTGTCCCGTTACATCTGGCGTAAAAGTAACACAGCATTTCAGAAAAAGAACATCATACCAACAGTAAAATATGGTGGTGGTAGTGTGATGGTCTGGGGTTGTTTTGCTGCGTCAGGACCTGGAAGGCTTGCTGTGATAGATGGAACCATGAATTCTACTGTCTACCAAAAAATCCTGAAGGAGAATGTCCGGCCATCTGTTCGTCAACTCAAGCTGAAGCGATCTTGGGTGCTGCAGCAGGACAATGACCCAAAACACACCAGCAAATCCACCTCTGAATGGCTGAAGAAAAACAAAATGAAGACTTTGGAGTGGCCTAGTCAAAGTCCTGACCTGAATCCTATTGAGATGTTGTGGCATGACCTTAAAAAGGCGGTTCATTCTAGAAAACCCTCAAATAAAGCTGAATTACAACAATTCTGCAAAGATGAGTGGGCCAAAATTCCCACTATATATATATTATATATATATATAATTCATTCATTCATTCATTTTCTATACCGCTTAATCCTGTGTTCAGGGTCGCGGGAGACCTGGAGCCTATCCCAGGAGACTTCGGGCACTAGGCGGGGTACACCCTGGACAGGGTGCCAATCCATCGCAGGGCACACACACACTCACACACTACGGGCAATTTATTGTAGGAACGCCAATTAGCCTAACCTGCATGTCTTTGGACTGTGGGAGGAAACCGGAGAACCCGGAGGAAACCCACCAAGCACGGGGAGAACATGCAAACTTCATGCACACAGAGACGGGAATCAAGCCTTATATATATATATACAGTATTAATGCAAGAATTAGTCTGTGGCACTTACATTTGTGATTTCAAATGCTTTCATTTTGATCTCTTATACCTCAGGTTTTTTGACAGCAGTCAAAATCAATAAAAGAGTGAGAGATCGAGCGAACAGGCGAGAGAGAGAGAGAGAGAGAGAGAGAGAGAGAGAGAGAGCATTCTTCATGTTTACAAAGCCCAGCTGACCCTGAGCATGAGATGAAGGTGCCTAGGGAACTGGACACACACACACACATAACATCTGTAAGGAACAACATGAGGAACAACATCTGTAAACATTTCATTTATACACTTACACGTCTGTGTGTACAGTATGTCCTCATCCTCATTTGCAATTCATCCCACATGTCTAAACAGATACATACAGTAGATGCAGAGAACCTTGAAAAACATTCAAGATGAATGTTTCTTTATAAACCAGACTATTTTGTAAGAAAAGCTAGAAACAGGAAGCAAAAAAACATAAGAGAAAATCACCATATAGAAATTTAATTCAGAGAGTATGTCATAGAAAACATGGAGAATATTTTGTACACAATGCTGATATTTTTCAAGTCAGAAACATGATCAGATCCTGACTACATCAACACAGATCATCACTACTCATCACAAGATTATTCTGTTCAAACAACCTGCATTCTATTGACTGTAGTCTTTTATTGTGTTGATTCACATTTTGAAGTTTTGTTAATTTCTGATCCTTTGAACATGTTATAAATGGACTTTTCTTGAACACGACAGCTAATTGAGAGAATCAGTTGTGAGGCAGTCAATAGGGAAATCAATAGGTGAGTGACTCCAGTTTTGTTGGAGAGCCAAAAATGTTGATTGACGTTCACAGTGAAGCTTTAACTATCGTTTTTTTTTATGTTTTTTTTTTTATTATTATTTGTGCAGTGTGTGAACAGCATGTGAAAAACTAGTGATTCATACAGTAAAATTAATATTAAGGACATTTACCCATACTTGTAAAATAGAAAAAAAACTCTCCTGATACCACCTGATATCTGAGAGCAGCTGAAAGGCTAGTGTGGGGGCAGTGGTGGCTCAGGCAGGTGAGGCTCTGGACTGCTGATCAGAGGGTCGGTGGTTCGAGACCCATCACCTCCAGGTCACCACAGTTAGACTTTTCTGCAAGGCTCTTAATCCATATAAAATCACTTTGCCAGTGCGGGTCCCAAAGCCCATTTGAGAAAAGAAAAGAGATGGTATCAGCAAGCAAACCTTTAAAAAGCAACTATTTCTATAGGAACAGTCGAACACAACGGGAGACCATAAAAAGGCTAGTGTACTACAAAAAAGGCAATTAGCAAAACAAAATAGATGTTTGGCAAAAGCAGAGAGAATGAGAAATAACCTGATATAAATAGCAAAACATGGCATTAACTAATGGAGCTAGGTGAGGGGAAAACCTAGCAGTAGATGAGTAAAATAAAGGCTTTTACCCAGTACATTATTCTGGATTCGATCATTGACAACAAAGGAATCTGACACATTGAGGAAAATAAAACATGCTTTATTTACAGCTGTACAGAAGCACCTAACATGCAACCTAACATGATGCTAGGTAACTAACAGCCAGATATGTATGTCAGTTCAAATCAACTGACTTATTTTTACTGACATGTAACAAAAAATATATTTGTACCCAGTCTAAAAAGGATGGTATTGACGCACGTCTTATTAAAAACAGTTCACATAATTTCCGTGGAAGTGAGAGCCAGTGCAGAGACGCAGACGTTTGATGCAAGTGGCAGGAAAAATTATTAATTTATCAACAGCAGGCGGTCTGCTGTGTATAGCTAATTAAAACTGCTGATCAACTAACCATCAGCTCTGTGTGTCTGTGTTTATGCTCTGTTTGACTTCTAAACTCTTCATGCACTGTACAATTGCTGGGCACATGAAATAATAGCCATTTATTGTTCACATTATTCCCACACAGCAGGTTGGTTTTATGTAGCAATTTATTCCAGCTAAATTGCAATTTCAAAGTGCATTTCGCTGTGCCGTTTCAGTGCGGAAACATGGTTAGCCCTTGTTTACTTCCAATTTAGATCCAGCCACTTTCCTCCACAGCCTGACCATCCTCTAATGCACAGCCGTTCCAGCAATCCGGACCACTAAAGACCTCACACCTGTATTCTACTGATACATCTTTCATGGAAATATTAGTGAAAGACATTTTTTTGGATCCCTAATCAGTATCCCAAGACCTCATTTCCACATAGTGATTGCTAGTCATGATATTACATCAAAGAGCTAGTTTCTAATATTTATCAAAAGCTAAACACTGAACAAATTGGAATTACAAAGTTTTATTGATGACATGGTATGAAGGACACGGGCCAAAATATATGCATGCAACATGCATGCACAAACAAAAACACACTTGCTTGAAGGTGGCCAGATGTTTCGCTTTGAATAGCAAATATGATCAACTAAAACTTCAGTTCTGATCATGCTTGGTCTATTTATTTTTTGGGTTTCCTCCAAAATCATTTTGAGATAAAAAAAAAAAAAAAAAAAGGATGATCAAATTAATTATTCACCAAATTCATACTCATAACTGATTACATGTTACTGTGGGGCTGCGCTGACAAATATTAGTGAAATTTTCATGAAATCCAGGGTTGTTTTATATGTAATCACCTGGCTTTTAACTATCACAAACATCATATAAGATGCTACCATCTGGGCTGAATGAGATCAGAACCTGGCTTAGTTATTTCTACAATTCTGTGTATATTTCTTACGACCACTCAGTACTGGTGCACTTGCCAAACGATCATCATAAATATCTGTTTACATCCAACAATCTGACATGGATGTTAAAAATGAATACTGTAGGTATATTGATTTTTTTTTCCATGAAAGACTTTTGCTTACACATAGAAGTTTAATGCTACTTCAGAAATTAACCCACAAAATCATGCAGTGCATTGATGACACACCTTATAATAGTAAACACTACAATGTGTTTCTTTAGAAATGTAAGAAACAAAAATACTTATAACAACTCTTACAGGTGTCCCTTCCATTTCTTGGTATTCATAAGCAAGGCACTATGTACAGTATCAATACAATAGCATTCACTGTGAAGAGAAATTAAACATTTCTCTTGTAGTTTAAATTGACATGTGCTTATAATTATAATTAATTTACATGAAATACGTTATCATATAACCTGGGTAACTTGTTCTTGAATATATGCCAGTAACTTCTGCTAGATAACTTAGAGACTCAGTTCTTAGCAGCAGCATCTACAGTAGCATGATCGGTTTTTCTATTTTTAAATTGCAACTAGCATATAGCTTGCTAACATTTAGGCCCTTTTTTGTGCCAGTTCAACATCTCTTTTTACTCAAAGAGTTCTGTTTATAGATATATAAAATAATAAATATATTTTTTTAGTGTGTAGATAACTAGTTAGCAGGCGGCGCGGTGGTGTAGTGGTTAGCACTGTCGCCTTGCACCTCCAGGGTCTGGGTTCGATTCCCCGGCCAGGCTCGATTCCCGTCTCTGTGTGCATGGAGTTTGCATGTTCTCCCCGTGCTTGGTGGGTTTCCTCCGGGTACCCCGGTTTCCTCCCACAGTCCAAAGATATACAGCTTAGGCTAATTGGCATTCTCAAATTGCCCATAGTGTGTGTGTGTGTGTGTGTGTGTGTGCGCCCTGCGATGGATTGGCACCCTGTCCAGGGTGCCCGCCTAGTGCCCGAAGTCTCCTGGGATAGGCTCCAGGTCCCCCACGACCCTGAACACAGGATTAAGCGGTATAGAAAATGAATGAATGAATGAATAACTAGTTAGCATGCTATCCTTGATAAATGTGATTCATAAATTGTATATACTTTTACTCTTGACATGACTCTTGTAGTACCTTTTCATTACTAAATATTTCTTCCTGCTACATCCACTACCTGTTAGCAATAAACCATATAGATATGACAACCATGTTTAAAAACTTATTAAAATATACCCTAAAGAAAGCTGGTGGTTCGAAGTAAAGAATATTATTTACATATAATATATGAAACCAGAGACTCATTTGACTCAAACTTGACACGACAGTGCTCAGGTGGCAGAAAGGACGGGGTGCTAAGCCGCAAAGTGATGGAGAAGAGGGAATTCACTCTTCACTTTCATTCCTACATACGATACCCATCCATCTTCAGCATACTGCAGCTGGAATCTCATTCTGAATACCAGTTTTATGTGCACAACCTTTTTATCCTGAGGCAAGTACGCAAAACTGACTTCTTTATTTTCTATAGATCACTGTCATTCTTCTCTGAAGGACTGATTTCATTTAAATGGATTCATTCAGGTTCATTCATGCAGATTCTTTTTTTTTTTTTTTTAGCTCTATGTATTTAATTCAAAATATTAGTCACAGTGTATTTACATTTCAGGTCATCATTTAGAATGTATGTTTTCTATAAGACATTCATGTATTATTTTGCATAGATACAGTAAATCTGTATTTAAGATTTAGGTGTGTGTGTGTGTGTGTGTGTGTGTGTGTGTGTGTGTGTGTGTGTGTGTGTGTGTGTGTGTGTGTGTGAGTGAGTGAGTGAGTGAGTCAGTCTGAGTACTGTCAGACTGCTAGGCTAGCTCTCTCCTGCGGGAACTCATTAAGAACCTCAGTCTCTATTGTCTGTCTTGGTTGATTGTTTGTGTGTGGGAAGGGGTGTTTTTATTTTATCTCAGATGGGAATGAATGTATAGGGTAGGAATATCTGACAGTTTTGACCTTGTGGGGACATTGTGGCTAAAAATAAAATGAAATAAAATAAGTAAAGAAACAAAAGTTTCTGTCTGGGTTCTGAGGTAAAATGTTAGGTTTATATGTAAGTGTATGCATCATGTTACTATGTGTCATGGTGATTTAGTGGTTATCATGCCTGCCTCGCAACTTCAGGGTTGCGGGTGTGAATCTTGCCTCCTGTATGTGTGAGTGGAGGGAGTCTCCTGTGCTTCCTCTGGGTACTCTGGATTTCCTTACAGTCTGTATCACATGGTTTTCAGAATGCCTGTTGTGCGTACAGTATGTGTGTATATGTGTACGTTGCACAACGGTTTGGAGTCTACAGCAATGAGTCTACTTTCTCTTACAGCAGTAACCAGTCGAATGAAATCAAGGGTCATTGGAGCTGACCATCATTTCTGATGATGGCTTGATAAATGGTGTTAATTAACTGCATTGACAATTATGTGAAATATGGACCAAACCCAGAAGATTTTCACAAATTAGAGATCTTCTTATTGAACCTTCTGGAACCGAAGCACCTTTTTGTTTATTTATTCATTATCTTTAGAAGCAGTTTCTGCTTTGTAGCTTCTTAACACATCAAACAGAAAACAAAGAAATCGGAGCTGAAGGTAGAATGTACGTTTCAAAGGAATTGTGGTTCCCAAGTGAACGACAAGGTTCAAGGCACACAAAAGCTATTTAGTTTTACATTAAAAATTCTGTCAACACAGCTATATAATCAAACTGTCTTAGCATCAAATCAGAGTCCATTAGCCTTATGTAATGTACACTATATGGCCAAAATAATGTGGACGCCTTATCACAAAGTTAATATTCAATATCTCTTGTACAAGCCTTTAAAAACATTCATTGAACTATATTTTCATTGGTTCTAGCAAATAAAACTTAAATTTCCTGAAACATTGTTGAAACATGAAAAAACATGAATAAAGCCTGCTAAACATGAGTTGAAACATAAATTGAACCCTTTTATATACAGTATAAAATGCAGGTACTGTATGTTCACAGAGGACACAGATCAGGGTATTACCCTAGATTCCTGATAAGTATAAATGAGAAAATAAAGGTCTATATAAATTTATGTCTTGTTCATTTCACATAGGGTAAGCATTGTGACAAGGTAAACATCACTACAATTAATAAATCCATGTCTTCAAGGATTTGGCAAGGTTTCACATCATTCACATGACATTTTCTTCATGAGCAGGTTAAAAACCTGAGCCCTGTGTCAGGAGTGTGACTTGCTTCAATAGTGCCATAGTTACAGTATCTCATTCACCATAGCATCAAACGTGTTCTGTGTTATGTGTGGGTGTGATTCTGTAGTAATTTGGTGTGTTGGTGTGAAGTGTATGCTTCAAACTTCTGCCTTTAGCCAACGAGACATGACCCAAATCCAGGTCTG
The DNA here is from genome assembly GCA_030522415.1 of Channallabes apus. NCBI lineage: Eukaryota > Metazoa > Chordata > Actinopteri > Siluriformes > Clariidae > Channallabes > Channallabes apus. The sequence goes on along the minus strand of CM060108.1, from coordinate 31,751,397 downwards.
TGACTTTACCTCAGCTTAGAGAAAAAGAAAGAAAAGGAAAAAGAGAGAGGGTGAGACTTGAAGTGTGAGTGACAGATGATTGGGGGTGCGGTGGGGGCGGGCGGGGGGAGTGGACATGAAATAACAGAACTAATTTCAGAAAGGGAAGGTTGATGGAAAGAAGGAAAGTGTGATATAGGAATCAAGGAAAAGAGAATAAACAACATCTCTCTCTCTCTCTCTCTCTCTCTCTCTGCATACTTATGCCTACATACCAATATATATATATATTTATCCATCCATCCATTTTCTTCCGCTTATCCGAGGTCGGGTCGCGGGGGCAGCAGCTTCAGCAGGGATGCCCAGACTTCCCTCTCCCTGGCCACTCCTTCCAGCTCTTCCGGGGGGATCCCAAGGCATTCCCAGGCCAGCCAAGAGACATAGTCCTTCCAGCGTGTCCTGGGTCTTCCCCGGGGTCTCTTTCCGGTGGGGCGTGTCCGGAAAACCTCACAAGGGAGGCGTCCAGAGGGCATCCTAAATAGATGCCCAAGCCACCTCATCTGGCTCCTCTCGATGCGGAGGAGCAGCAGCTCTACTCTGAGCCCCTCCCGGATGACTGAGCTTCTCACCCTATCTCTAAGGGAGAGCCCAGACACCCTGCGGAGGAAACTCATTTCGGCCGCTTGTATTCGCGATCTTGCTCTTTCGGTCACTACCCACAGCTCATGACCATAGGTGAGGGTAGGAACGTAGATCGACCGGTAAATTGAGAGCTTTGCCTTTTGGCTCAGCTCCTTCTTCACCACGACAGACCGATACAGAGCAGACGCTGCCCCGATCCGCCTGTCGATCTCCCGTTCCATTTTACCCTCACTCATGAACAAGACCCCGAGATACTTAAAGTCCTCCACTTGGGGATATATATATATATATTTGCTTATTCTTTGATAATTACCTTGATTATGATAATGTCCCAAATTCTTATTCCTATTTGATCTGCTATTATTGCTGATTATACTGTGGCATAGGCGGGGCGGCGGCTGACGACCATCATGCTTTTCGGGAGGTTCGCTATGTGTTCACCCTTTTAGGGACGTTTGTTTGGGTTGGCAGCTTCGGCCGATGATAGGGTGTTAATGTATGTTTACATGACATGGATGTGTGTGCGTGCGTGCTTTGTCTGTGTGTTATAACAGTGAATGTGCTGCTCATGCTCTACAGTGCTGGTACTAAATAAAGTACACCCAGTCATTGCATTGGGTAGCAAGCAAGCTCACTCGTCTCTCCAACATCCTTTCCGGCGGTGAAAAACGCTACAATATTATTACTATTATTCCTAACTATATATGAAATAAAATGTGATGTCATGATTACGGATTAAATCTATCACAAGCTGACTTACAGATACACTGCAGAATATTAAAACACACTGAAAAGCTTTGTTTTACATGAAGCTCTTCGCTAGTGTTTGGCATTGGTGCATTTCTAATTTATCAGATGCTAAGTGACATGATAGCTGTTTCACTTTCCTTCAACAATGCAGTCAGCTAAGAGCTGCTGTCAGGAAACAGATGTGGCTGTGAGCTTACAAACACACACACACAATATTGCACATACAGTACACTACCTGCAACATTTTATGCTTGTCTCTTATCAAAATCAAACTTTGTGCAGTCTTGTCTTAGCATTGCACTATGTTTACCCTGGAGAAGGTGCATGTTGATTTCCATGTAGCATTAATAGATTTTTTCCAGAGGGGCAAGATGCAGAGAGAAGACCCAACCACACAGGAAAAGTTGATCGAGGAAAACCAACCACAGTCCAGCATAGCTGTGTGAGCAGAATGTACAGTAGAAGGAACGCAAGAGACCTACTCAAGCACATTTGCCACATTTAGCCACAGGCTTGTTAGCTTGTAGAGGGTGAAGAGTGTTGAAAATATCTAAGCAGAATGCAGATGATTGACACAAACAGCAGGGAAAGTGAGGACCCCTGGTGTTGCTTCTGTTGTGTAATGTAGTCTACTAGACACAGTGAGTCATTCAGAAGGTGGGGCAACTCTGAGTGGTGATGCTAACGGAAAACTAAGACCAGGCGGAGAGAGTGATCTCGTGTAGAGGTGAAACCCCAAACTAGTCCCAACTTTGTGTGGCTAAACAGGATCCATTCAATCATGCTTATGACAAATATTTATAGACCAACATGATACTGGACAGCAGGTGATTAATATGTGTTCAAAGCAGTAAGGTAACCCAACCAGAGTGCTGTCCTGGCCAATGGAGAGAGCAATAGCTAATAAGTCTATGAAGTTGGGTTCTCTTCTAATAGTATGCAGCTCTGATAAGTATAAAAGTATGTTATTCACACGGACAAAGAAAAAGGAAACTAAGACAGCTTAAAAGAAAATTTAAATAAAATAAAAGTGCAAAACCTCATGGGGTAAGGTAGGGTAATGAGTGTGCTGCATTCAATGAACTTGTGAACACCAACAATTTTTTTTTTATTATTTTTAGATGAGATTTACCAAGTATTACAGCTTTACTGAGCACATGCTGGGTATGTCCAGTTTATACGGTTGACCACTAGAAAGGCCGTTAAGTATTTATTTATCTCTTTTACTCTTTTCCATGGTGACTGTTACCCTATGTCACGTTCTGCTATGGTGTTGGACTGTGGGCTGGGTGTTGAGGCATAGATGCAGAGGGGATGCAGTGAAACAAAGAGTCTTTAATATTAATTCAACAAACAAAAAGCAAACACGAACAAAACATGAACTAAGAGAGTTGGCTAAAATCATGGAGCATAAGAAACAACTCAAACACTTAGACATACAACAAGGAATTACATACATTGATACAATACAGACATGGGATACAAACTGGACAGGACAAGACACACGAAACAGCCTAACGGACTAAACATTAGGGACTACGCATGCAAGGGATAAACAAACACAAGACAGGCTTGGCTAGGTCGACTGGCTGAGCTGCACATTAGCTGCTAAGCTAGCTCATAGCTAATCAGACTAATGGCTACACCAGCCAGTAGCCTGAGACACAAGGGAATGAACAGACAAGGTACACAGCAGACTAGGTTATGAAACAGACTAAGAACTCTAAAGGTTAGTGGCTAAAGATGTTAGTACCTAAACAGACTAAGAGCTAAGCAGACAATGAGACTAGACAGACACGAAGACTAGACAGACTAAGATCTAGACATGTTAGTATCACCCTCATTAGTATTGAAACAGACTATTAGCTAAACATGCAATGGGGGTTACTTACACAAAAGGGTAAACACAAAAGGCTAATTCTCCTAGAGGCTAATCCTGCTAGGAGACACAGAGACAAAGAGACATAAACTAAATCAAAGCAAATACAAACTTAACTTAAAGTGCTCCTGAAACCAAAAGCCAACTATCATGAAATCAAACTAAAACAAGGAAACAAAACCCACATAACAGAAATTAATGCTCGACCCAGTTTCCCAGAACAAACAGGTATTTATAAAAGTGCTAATGAGCCTCCTCAGTTCAGGTGAGTATCCATGTCACCTGACCGAGGAGGCTTCTGGGAAACTGAGTCTAGGAACCAAAACTACAAAGTAAAAACACTGCCCTCTAGTGGGCAACCCTCACACCCTAAGGCAGAATGGTGGTGTAATGATTAGCATTTTCACTTCTTTAAGGAATAGGGGTTTGAATCTCGCTTGCTGGTTTGTGCTTGGTGGGTTTCTTAAGTCCAAAGACACACAATGTAGTGTAGTGACACTGATCTATGTCTCCAAATTATTCATGTGTGATTGCATTTTGTTATGGAGTGGTAACCCAACCAAGATGTCCCCTGCATTCAGGCCTAAGTTTCCTTGAATAAGCTATCTACATAGGATAAGTGGATGGATGGATGGATGGATGGATGGATGGATGGATGGATGGAACATTACATAAAAGCATTTTTCAAAATTTGCTCTGAATTAACTTTTGGTAAATTTTACACTATCCTTAAATATGACATACAAAAAGTGCTTATTACAGCCATGCAATGTTTCCAATTAACTGTAACTTCTGTCGAAGTGGACATCAGGCAGGATGTAGTCTCTGTGTCTGCTGACTCACTTCACAGCATTAATTAAAAAGACAATCTTCTGTCTGTTGTAGTTTTGTCTAAAAGTAACGAGGTGGGAAGACCTGATCTTATAAATACACTAGTGTATGTACCCGTCATTGAAAGAGCTTGGTAAAGAGTTAAAGAGACTGTTAAAGAGCTTGTAGAAATAATTAAAAGTTTAAAGCTAAAAATAAGATGATCAGCTTTAATGTAATCAGTGATATTATTATTTCAGGATGAAGCCCATGTACATGTCTGCCTGTCTTTCTGTATGGCAGAACTCTCTGCCTAACTTATTAATATAAAGACAATTTTGTAATGATGAGTATCTTATGCCTTGCTTACACTAAGTTGTACCTCTTTCATCATCAGCCAAATACACTCCCCTGTTCAGTATTCAGAGAGTAAATCACAGAAGAGAAATCGAAAAAGAAGATAGAGAGATGGATAAATAAAGATACTTTGTTGATCCCGAAATTTCAGATCGAATAAAAATTAGGTTTTGTCTTAAAACGACTCCAGCATAGTAAAATTTAACAAAAATCTGTGACAACATCTGGATGGACAGACATACAGACAGACTGGTTTCAGGTCCTCTAAAGTATGAAAAGTAACAATAACATTAAAAGAGCAATGTACAGACAAAACATTAGATTTTGGCTGTAGATAACCCCAAATATCTGTACAACACATTAAGTTGATGGAAGGAAAAATGAAAAGGATCCTAGCGACTTTTACAAGAGCTGAATTGTGATACCTTAGGAATACCAAAACAGCTGGTCATGTGGGGTGTTCACAAGTATGTAGTGGTTATTATCTAACAAAAGTGGTCCAAGGATGGACAACCGGTGAACCAGCAACTTAGGCATGAGCACCTTAGACTCATTGAAACATGTTGGGATTAAATGCTAGCCCATCTGGTCTGATAGATAATGTCACACAAATTGGTAAGAAAGTTAATTTCGGCAATAAAAAAAAGAATCACATCAAACAGTGTATCCCAGCTTACCTCTTGCGTTGTTATGTAGCCAAATAATAAAATTTTGTATATTATTTAAAATATTGAATTTTATTACAACATCAAATAAATTTTTTTAAATAAATAAATAAATGGCCATTTAATGCATTACATAAATGCTGATCTGGCTTGGTTATAATTTGAGTGTAACACCCATGATTTAAAGCAAAGTCTGTGTCTTACTAAGTCTTACTATAAACAACTTAAATAGTAAGAGAAAGTCTCAGAGACATGCAGATCCCTGAGGCTGATTGCCTTCATTAGCCTCACATCCAGCTCGAACCTACACTATAGTGAAGTGGCTTAAAATAGCATTTTATAGTACGAGTTGAAGAGTGCAGTAAAGTAAAAAGAGAGCACTCCCATCTGTTCTCTTGTGTTACAAACTGCTTCGCTTGCAGATTCCCTTGATGCTTAACTGCAATCTGAGTCTCAGGTTCAATTCCATTTACAGCAGATTGTTTTTTTTGTTTGTTTGTTTTTTTGTTGTTGTTGTTGTTTTTTTGCAGAGAATAAATCAAGACGAAGTCATGTTAAGATTAGAAAAATTCATAAAAATACATCTACAGTAGTTGATAAAACTGAATAAGCTTATGGTTTCTTGTTCTTGAAAGGATTCAACTTTTAATCAAATGTGTGAAAATACGAAGGAATCGTTTTTTAAAGTTGTTCCCCCCCCCCCCCCCATAATTGACAGAAAGCTTGTAAAAGACTAACGGAATCTGGAGTGTGTTGACTCAGAATTGTCATCATGATGAGCCAGAACAAGCTGACTTCATCTGCCCTACAGTCACAGCTGACTTCCTCTGCAATGAAACACAGTCAGAATGTGAGAGACAATGTAAGTGATCACTCAGCAACAGAAAACACATGCTGAGATAATAACAAAATGTTCTCGTTTTATTTTACTAGGGGAAAGTGTACATTTAAAGACTCAAATGCAGACATTTGAGAAAGAAGTCATCACTGAGTGAGCTTTAAGGATGTTTATTGAGAGTTCTGGGATGGGCACATGACAGTCTTTTGATTACCTCAATAGTTTTGAGGGACTAACAGTTTCTTCAGGATGCAGATGAGATTATTTCTCTGGAGCGAAGGTGAGACATGGACATAAACCATTTTTGGGAGCGGCCCATGCACAGCAGCAGAAAGCTGAAATAGGGCATCTGAATCTACTCTATTTACTGCATGCTTTCATCTGATCATTTTATATAATCAGAGAGCAACCCATAGGAGAGAGCTCTAGTTTATAGAATCCATTTTTGTGTCAGTCAAAGGGATTATATGACCGTTCAGTCTAAAATTCCGGCTACACAGTTGTGTTCTCAGTGTACGATCACTTTTTAATATCTTTAATATAATCAATGTTTTTGAATTGTATCATTTTTTCTATCCATTAACAAACCAGCTGATTCTAATTAGCACAACTCCTTAGTCAGATAGGCAAGAACTAATTAGGGACATCACCTGTTCTGTGCACAGTGAGAATACATGGCATATGTTGTTTTTGGCCCATACTGCATATATTTAGCTATGGCGACATTAAACATGCAGTCTTACAAATCAAGAATATACAAGTGTCAAAGTATATTTGAATAGTTTTAGACAAAATGTTATGGGTTTGCAGTTTTAAACCCAGTATCAAAGCACACAAGAGCAACATGTAGAACATGCATCATTCCTGAGTCTAGTTCCCTTTCATAAAGAATGAATTCTTAATCAAACAAATGACAAGGTCTCTCTCTCTCTCTCACACACACACACACACACACACACACAGACACGCATACATAGACACAAAAAAACATGCATACACATGCACACGTGCACACACACACACACACACACTAATTGGCTGGTGTCGAAAAAGCACCCCTGCCCTGACATACAATTGTAAAGCAACTTATTGTCATGACAACACATCATCCCGAGTTTTTGTTACTATTGCTGTCTATCGAACTGCTTTTTGCAATAAACAGTTAAATAAACTTCTCCAAATTATATCCTAACATTTAAGTAACTTTCATCCATGATGGTCTGTCATGATTCCTGCCATGTATATTTCAATTACATCATTAGTGCAACACCACAGCTGTCCCTTTTAACAGTGGCATATGACTGCTTTTAATCTGTTTCATCTACACAGAGAATGCATGGTGCCTTGTTTTCCTGTCAGTTATAACAGGAACATGTATCATTACGCTACCTGGAAATATGTTATTTTTGTGAATTTTGACTGGTCATGAGGGGGCATGGGGGTTGGATCACACAGCCACCATGTAAAAAAGAAAAGTTTCAATGCTAATTAAGGCAAAGTTATTCAGATTAATAATTTTCATTTCTGTCCTGATCTGAGTGTCCCCTGCAGGGTTGCATGCCCATGTCTACAGTACATGGCACAATGGCTCAATAAATGACTTAATGAACCTAAAAGTAATATAAATTATATGGTATGAACACCTGTCACTGGATCTAAACCTTTAAAAGATTTTGAACTGTTGTGTAGACAATGTGTTCCACCAACATCATTAAAACTCCTGATTGATTGAATAGCTATTCATTCTCTAACTCACTTATTTTATATTCTTTATACAGTACTACAGGCGCCTGGAGATTATCCTAAGACACTTATCCTTGGGGCACAAGGTACACCCTGGACAGACACACACAAGCAAATGGGAAACTACAATTAGCCTAATCTGAAATTTGGGGGATCCCGTAGACCCTGGAAAACATGCTCTAGACAGAAACTCTAGACAGACATAAGGCCCTAAAGTCACCCCCCCTCACCCCCCCCCCCCCCCCCCCCCCCCAGTGTTAACCATGCTGCCTGGAATAATTTTGGGTTAATATTATCTATCCCTCCTGAAAAGATCTAGAAATCTTGAGGCTCTACTTTATATGGGCAAAATTATGCTTATACTGTCCAACGCACCAATATGTGGGTTTTCTACACTTTGATTCCTCCAAGCTGAAAGCAAACAATTGTCTTGAATGATGGAGTATTTTCAATTTCCCTTCAATTGAACTAATGGGCTTGCTATAAACTTGTTCCAGTGTTGTTCAAGCAAGATCCATATAGCCATGATAAAAGTTCAAATTCACATAACTTGGTTGGAGAAGTTATTGCAGCATTAAGTTAAGAAAATAATTAAGTGTTCCTACCTTTTCCTAAAACTTAACTCATATTAAATTGAGAGAAATCCAACCACACTGCCTTTACTCCATTAAATCAGAATAAATTTTTCATAAGAGCAAGTTTGTAAATTCAGTTAGCCAAGTAAGGTTGCTGTCCATGGTGCTGCTCAAGAGCAACCCATTCTATAATTCTGTGTATCAGTCATTTCGACTGTGATATAAACATGCGTTCTCCTAATGTATATTGCTTTTAACAATAGACTTTGTCACAATGCAGCTTACATTACAGCTATAGCATTTGATCATTAAATAACAAGGCAAAAGAAGCTATGGAAAGGAAACCACAAAAGAGAAAAAAAGGAATTGTAAATCGTAAGTGGTTAACACTTGTTTACTTATCACACAGTATTTATAATGTTGTATGTTCAGACAACCCACTAAAGCCAGAGTGAGACATATAAACAAAATCTTTATTGTATACTTCTGTTTTTTCACATGTGAATTTCAAAGCAATAGACGTTCAGGTTTGGTTGACATTCAGTTAAATCCTCTCAGTCATCCTATCTCCAAATTCAAGTGCTAACCCAGACACTTTTCAAGCATGGTGAATGACTATCCTGTACTGGAACCCATCCAATGAATATTTCATCCCACACTCACAGTTAAACACAAAGCAATGAATACTCCATATTCCTCATAAATGAACATCCACTTTCTCTGAACAGTCCCTTTATCTGTCAATGCAGGCCAGGCCAACAACTAAGCTTATAACACTGTCTTTGATCCTAAACATTGACCATGGCATTAAGCATAGAATGAATGTTACCTGTCTTCCTTGCTAGGAAAGGGTACATGCAATTGTCCAGGGATACAGCATATTGATCCTTGGATGAGGATATCTCTGACAGGACAGCTTAGCTCCAGTCATGGGCTTTGTAAGTTAATAAATGAGCATTTGAGGGAATAGAAAAGGTTGTCATGGAAAAACGAAATTGTGTTTTCAGGTTGTCTAACATTTCCATGGTAAATCAAGCAAAAATCCACATAACCACAATATACATGTTGTCTAAAATTATCCACACTAATTGAAATACAATGCATTAGAAGAAGACATACAATCCTTCACTTGACTTACAGTATCTTACACAAGTTCCTATTCTTACAAACTTTTGGGCTGTCCACATAGTGCTGCTCTCATATGAATGCCCAGGTAATGATCCATAATAACATTTCAGCAGACACAGATTATAGCATAGGCACAATGCAGCCGTGCATGAAGGAATACAATGTGCTTGTGCTTCTACATCCTCCATCCGGCTTGGCCTCTTGAAACACAACAACTGGTGACATGGATCTGCAGTGAGTCATTTGGATGAAAAAATGAATAAGAAAGGGACCCAAAATGGAACTTCTGCATAAGAAATCATGACATTATAAGTGAAACCTTTCAAAAGTACACTAGAACGAGTATTTCTCATTACAGTCCTAGAAGGTGCCAGCTTAGAGAAATCACTGAACCTAAGATGCAGGATGGCATGGCGGTAAAATGGGCAATGCCATTTTAAAGCTCTAAAATCGCTTGTTTATTACTGGGCTTGGGTAACTGTGTATGCTTTCTGCAAGTAGTGTGCAAGTGTGTTTCCACCTGTTCTCTGATTTCCTTCAACTCCCATAAACATGAATGTAGGTGGATTAGCTGTACTCAATTCCCCATAGGTGTAAATTAGTGTGTGAATGTGTGTGCATTGTGCCCTTTGATGCATTGGAATCCTATCCCAGCTTCATGCTGCTCTGTTCTTACATCCACATTGACAGTATAGTGCAGCAAGTAAGGATGAACGAAGGAATGAATGAATTGATGAATGAGGCATTTGGAGTGATATATTAACAGTACTACGAATAACGATGTTGCCACTTGACAACCAAAATCATGCACTTCTGAAATAGAGATATATCCTGTGGAAGTGTGAGAAAGTCTTTAATTTAAATAAAATGAATATATATATTCATGCAGGAACTGTTATAGAGGTGCGAAAAGCCTAATAACGACTGTCCTCAGGAGGTTCAGAATTTCTAGACTCGTCTGTGAGTGACCCTAATAGAGCGTGACTATAACTCCAGCACAGTGTTTCCTAATCAAGTCCTTGAGGACTCCCATTTCTGAATTTTTGGTACAGCTTATTCAGAGCTGGCACAGAGCTAAAGACATAGACTATAAGGGGTTCCCTGTGGATGGGCTTGGGGATCACTGTGTTAGTGGATGAAAAGAGAAAAGAAAGGTTAAGCCTCCACTGGAAACCTTTTTGCATGCCTCTTGCGGGCTGCTGTAGTACTTCTGGTTGCCCCCCGTACTGATTGCTGAGGCATTTATAACAGGGACCAGGTGCCAGATTGGTTAGACAGCTCACGATCCAGCTATCCTCTGCAGCAGTAAGTATTCACTGTACTAATCTAACCCCTTTAATTTTTTTTTAACATTTATATGTTATAACTTCAAGACCAAAATTGATTGGTAAAGAATTTTATGTTATTTGTTGTAAGTGTACTCTGTAGGTTTGAGTTTGTACAGTATGCTATCAGAACATAAACCTAAGTGCATGCTGATTTAAATGCTGATTGGAATATTTCCAGACTTGCTATTTCTGTTTGCGTGGCAGATTATACCCTCTCTGAAGAAAATGTGCTAGCCTGGGGGTTGGAGATACAACGGCTTGGCTCATGGGTAGGATACGCTGAGTGTTTTTTGTATCTTTAAGTGGACCTTGCGGATTCCGGGCATCATAAAGACTTATCTAAGGTATTTGATTGTGCACTACCTTTGATTGTACGTTTGCTGTTTGTACTTTAGGGAACCAATGAAAATCTTTTTTTTTTTTTAAAGATTGTATGGCAACTGCATGAAGAAACAGACATGCATGCATGTAGGCATATCTGTTTCTTTCAAAACCGCATGGCATTTGCATAAAGAAACAGACATGCCTACTGTACATGCATGCATACAATTTGGCAAGAAAGTTTCTCATGCCTGCTTTGTTGAGTGACTCACATCACATAAACACATTTACAGTCAGGAAAATTCTACGTGCATCCCCCCCAGGACACAAACAATGTAAACAGACCCTGGTTCAATAATAGTCCGATTATGTTCGATTAAATTACTTTGCTCCTGTGCGTTTACGTGTTGTATTTGGGAGCATTTAAAACTTCCAGCTTGTGGAAGAGGGCAGCTGCATTTATCGATAGGCTGGTGAATCCAGACCCCTCCTCCTATTCTTCCTCCTCCTCTAAAAAAAAAAAAAAAACCGGCTCCCGTGCTAGAGAGCGGGTCTGCCATGATAAAGAGAGACAGCACCGCGAGCCCCATTAGACAGCGCGGCAAGCAGGACGTGTCTGTCTCCCTCGCCGTCGTTTAATCGGAGGACAGCGAGACAGCGCGCGAGCACGATGCTGCCTCTCACCGCCGGCTCTCTCGCACCAGCAGCAGCAGCAGCAGCATCATCTTCCTCAGGAGGAAACCCGGGGTGCTGCTGATTCCTGCGGCTCCGCTCCTGTCACAGGCTCGGAAATGAAGAGAATGAACGTAAGCGCTTCGGAGTGCGTCCGTCCCTGTGTGTGTGTGTGTGCGCGCGCGAGTGTGTTGTGCTGGTGTTTTTGCGCTGCTGCTCCATGACCGCTGGGTTGCAGACGCACGAGCCGAGGTTTGCGCGCACGCACGCCGATATTGGCGCATACAGATAGTAGAATATGTATAGGTTATACTGTAACATTCTAATGCAACTTTGCGTCTTTGGCGCGCGCTGTGCGTGTGGAGAGAGGAGCTGTCTGTAGACTGCATGGAGCTCAACGTTGCAAAACACACACGAATATAGATGAAAGGGCTTTGTTCAGATTTCTTCGCGTTTTCTCATATGCATGCTGATGTTGGTCAGTGAGAATGGCACAGCAGGGGTCGTGTCGTGTCGTGTCATTTTTGCTTGCATATCCCAGTGAGTGACTAAAAGTCAGTTTCAAAGGCATTTTCAGGCACGCGCAAGAGCGAACGAGGGGGTATTTCCAAAGTGCACGCCGAAGTGTGTGAAAACGTCAGCTTTTCGCTTTATGTTTCTTTTTTTCTTTTTCTTTTCCTTTCTGTGTGTGCAGCCTCGCTGGAAGTCTTCCCCGATGTGGCCGTCTGGAGTGGGCAGCAGAGCGCCGTGTCCTCGCGAGTCGGCGCTGCGCAGAGCGGCCATCAGCGGAAACGTGCTCGCGCTGCCGCCGTATCACGTGCCCACGGGCCGGAGCGTGCGCGTCTTCATCTGCGCCAACCCAGACGGTAAAGAGCAACGCTCGCTCTAACGGATGACTCACGAACCCTGGCGTGTGTGTGTGTGTGTGTGTGTGGAAACCCTCCTGGAACGTGAGTCACGCTTAGCCTAAGGTCTTATGGCTTTGTTGCCAGACTGAATGCTGTCCCGTCTCACTGGTCTCTGTGTGTGTGTGTGTGTGTGTGTGTGTGTTTTACTCTAGGGTGTATTATTTTTCTTGATTTTGCGGATTTTTATTCGTTTTATTTTTATGGTTCAATATCCATCAGCAACTGGCAAAACATCAGATCTGGCAAAAAGTTTCATTTCATCTTTACACTGCTTCACTTCATCCACTGGATTACTCAAGCTTTTAAAATAAATGATAAGGCCATGTTCACACAAGAGATCTCACTTTAGCGTTAATACATTTTTTAATTTGTAGTGTTTGAGATAACTATGTTTGTTTCACCTTTTAAGACCAACGTTCACAATTCTAAAAGAAAATCCTGCCTCTAAAACACAGTTCCTTTTATTTCCTGACAGAAAGAAAAAAAAGGGAAAAAATAGAAAAGATCTTAAAAAGTACCTTGATATGGTTTACCAAAACTGAAGTGATTCCGTCCCTGTCCCAAATGGCCCCTAATCTATTTCCTTTTGCACTCTGGTGAAAATGTTTTAAGTGTTCAAGTTTTTTTTCCATCTGTTTACCTCTCCATACTGTTCTATTTTTTGCTCTGAACTAGCAATAAGACACCGTTTCAGAAACACTCTCCTTAAATTCTCGATCCCCAATACTCCATGTACAGTATGAGTGTAGTCAATGCTCAGCATGAAACTTTAAATAAATAACACTTTTGTCATTTAATCAGGAATCAAGTGGTTTTTTTTATTTTTTTTATTGTTTTTTTCTTCTTACCCACTGGGGGAAGTTCGGTTCAAAAGCATACAACAAAGTGATTATCCAAGGAAACTATCTAATTATCCAAATAACACTTGTGGAACCTTTCCTAAGAGTGTTGATTGGTATGTCTGCTAGTGAAAAGTTTCAGCGTTTGTGTTTTCTTTATTATAAAGGAAAAAAGCTGCAGTTTGTGCAGCAGGTTTCAGCAAACAATATTAATGGCCTGTCTAAAAAATGACCTGATGTTAGGGATTGGGAAGTAGAAATGGGTGAGGTGGATTAGACTTCCTGTCAAAGATTATCCTTCTAAATTTTGGCCAACAGTGTTTGAGAGACAGTGGAACCTGGAAACGCACTCCATATATCAATCCTTATTTTCCTTGGTCAGACCAGTGCCACTCCCTTGGATGAGAAAAGTGCAACCACTCCTTACATTTAACAATGGACCAGAAAAATTAGTACTCACTTCAGACGCTAAGAATGCCACTGCATTGCATTTTATTACACACAGCTTGAACTGTAAACCAGACAGCCAGCATGATAATGATTTATGTGATAGCTGTCAGTGCGCTCATGCTGGGAAAAAGCAATGTACAGTACAGTATATGGCACTGTAGGAAGGGTCCAAGCTGTTAGGACATAAAGCAAGGGCAATCCTAAAATAACCCTGCGCTGGTTTGCAAAAATTCATTAGGACCATTAGGGGAAAGGGTGTTGGTTGTGTGAAAACTCAAAATGATGACTTAGCAGCAGGGCTATGAGAGCCTGCATTTTTACTATTTAAATTTCCTATAAACCAGCCCATTCATGTAACTTTGTTTAATAAATTTTGAGGCAATAAATTAAAATAAAAAATTGAACAAAAGCACAAGTTGGCATTCATCAATACAGACATACAAGGTATTTGCTTATTTATTTATTTATTTATTTATTTATGTTTAATATATATATATCACATGCAATATTTCTACAAAAGCAGGACCACTGTGTGTGAGTGATGCTAAGGAGCAAATACAGTTTGTCACTTACAGGAACGGGCAATGTGAAAAGCATGCAGCAGTAGATTTCACTCTGAGCTGCGGGAAAACCTTAAAATAGGGCTTCTAATCTGGGAGTAAACAAGGCAAGGAAAGGGCAGGTTAGGTGAGAATAGAGAGAGCGAGATGTAGAGAGAAACAGACAGGGGTGAGATGAGAGTGAAACAAAAAGAGCATGGGATACCCTTACACTTTATATAATAATAAACCTTTAAATATGACACATAATGCTTTTTTCTGCACATCAAATGTCATACAACTTTTATTTTCAATCTAACTTCTTTTTTTAGGCTTCCCATTAGGTTATGTTATATTTAGATTTTTTTTCTTACCAAATATAGCTTTCCTTATATTTGTAAAAAAAAAAAAAAATAATAATAATAATAATAATAAATTCATAAAAAAAAATCCTATTACATTTCAACAGCTATAAATCAATTATCTAATCAGAGGGAAAATGGATTCTGTAGTAAACGGAGCAAAAGGAATGATGGGGACCAACAACGTCCAAACAGTCAGGACAAGGAAGCATCTCTACTTGACAATCACATGGGTTCTTAAATTAAGATTTAGAGAAATTAGCGGAAGCTCTTAAAATGACAAAAGTGTTATTTATTTCAAGTTTCATGCTGAAAAAAAACATTACAGTATTTTTTCAATACTTGAGTTTAAACAACTTAGCTTTAGCCTCCAATATCACTAACTGTACCTTTAATAAATTTGTGTGTGCAGAAAACAAAAATGCTGAGATAGGTTTTTGATCAAAACAGCAAGAGTTGCAACAAAAATACATAGGAGAAAGAGTTATTTTTGTAAAGTTATTAAATGGCATATGGTTTTTCAGGGCAGTTCCAGGGATGTAGTAAGAAAAGTAAGAAAAAAATGCGTATGCTGCTGTCATGGATCATGACATGTATTAACACACATACACAGCCACCACGTCTTTATGTCATGATAAAGCTTTATGTGCTTGCACTGGGGGGGGGGCACACAGATAAATGCAATCAGAATACCTACAGTAACCCCCAGCTAAGCAGTGGAAAACCTGTCATATTTCTATTCTACAGCTGCAGAGAGCAGATAGTGGACAAATCCAGCTCTAAGAAAAAGCTCAGGGATTAAAGGCCTGAAGAAAACAGTGAGATGTGAGAGAAAAGGGAGGCTTTCTGCAGGGTGTAAATACATTCCACATCTATATGTTTGTGTGAAAATGAGATGAGAAGTTAGGTTATGTCTCCTGCAGTTTATGTGATGATCAGCTTACATGAGCACTAGAGGGTGCAATTAATTCACTAGAAACTTACACAAACACTCTGTCACTCTTTGTAATAAATGTTTTAAAATCTTTCTTTTTAATAATCTTTAATCCTGAAACTCTCTTTTTGGGTTCTGACTCTTCGCCATGCCATGGTTCAGTGCTTCTTTATGATTTAGAGGCACTGCTGTGAGGAGGAGGGGGAGCAGCTGCGGAGTTACAGTAGAAGTCGAAATGGCAGCTTTGAGGAAACAAGGGGAATAACATTTAAACGCTTGTTTGGTTCTCCGTTCTCACTCTAGGGCAAATCCAGGGTGCTTAAAGATTTTATGAGTGCTGTTAATTTTTTTTTAAGTAAAGAAAGGGATCTGATATTCATAGACTTTTTTCACAGTCATTTATTCGTACCATGTAGTTTGCTTAACACTTTACATTCTATGTTATTTAGGTTACTATTTTAATTCAAATTGTTTAATAATGGGTATGCTTTTATTTAGTGTCTACAATGACTTTGTCACATAGTTGATCACGTTTCTTAACTAAATTGCAGATCTGGCTTTAACTTATCACTATCTTTTTCACAATAAATATGTATATTTTCATTTGGAAAGTCACTCCTGTCATGCAACATTGGACAAATATGGACCACTGTATATAACCGTACTCTGTTTTAACATAAAGTGTAGTGACCATGCAAACTATACCATATTCATAAAGATTGATGAAATTTAATGGGTAATGTTTTATGGTGAGTTTTTTTTTACAGTGACATTAAGCATCCTATAATTAACTAATATTATCAGCTTCATTAATTAACATTAAAGATGATCTATTTTGCAAAAATAATTTTTAGATGGGGCTTCATTGTGTGTGTAAAAACAAAAACATAAGGAAAAGACAAATCATTGACTGCTGTTTGTCCTTTTTCCATCTTAAACAAGCTATTAGATTTTCCCCTTTTGTGACCTCATATAAGGTGCCTTCTTGTTCAGCTCTGCTGTTCTGTGGAGGGATGTGGCCCAGCAGGAGCTCATGAAATTGTGCATTTAAAGGAGGAGTGGATTAAAGGGACTTTAAGGAATTGTAAAAAATTATCGAAGGTATATATTTCAGCTGGAGCATTAACACACACGCGTGCGCACACATGCACGCACACACACTTTGTGGGACCTCAAAAATCTGTTAACTTGTTAAAGAAAAAGTAAATAATGAAAACTCTAACCTATGTTTATAAACTGCAAGTATTAAATGACATTTGTTGAAATGTTAACTACTTAAACCTGCATTGTCTAGTGTTTATTTATTTCACACATAAATAAAAGTAAGTCAACATAAATTACCCCAAATTAATTACAGCATCTTTCTAATTGTTGCTTTTTACTTACTGAACTTTGACCTCTAGGTATAACTATTAAATTATACTATTTGTTTATATGTAAATATGCTATTATTTTATCTCTAGTTAGCACTTCATACTGGTCAGACTTACAGTAAATCTGAAGTCTTTTAGGAACACTAAGAAGGTGGGAATGCACCATTGAATGTGACTCCTGTCCATCACACGGTGCTTTGCACGCACACATTTACAGTAGGGACAACTTAGAGTAGATGCACCACCATTGTAGGGTGCCCAATTTTTTCCTCAGTGGGCTGGAAAAAGGGCATGTTGTCATTCCTACCAAGGAGAAAGCCGAGATCAATTGATTAAGCTTGTGGTATCCGGTATTGCTTGTGCTTAATTAAATTTAAAAAATTGCCCCCACGCTGATAAGAGTAGACACCCCCGGACTACTGGCATTTCTTTGGAAGCTAAGGCAAAAGCAGAGAACTTAGAGGAAACCTACAGTACATGAGCATTGAGAGAAATTGAGCAAGATATTTGCTTTTCAACCTCAGTGTGTTTTAACAGTTAACGCTCACAAATGTTCATTGAAGAGCTGGTTCATATTGGTCAAAATGTCTACTTAAGTTTGTAGATAGGAACATTGGAATATGCAGGTGTCTTATTTGGTTTATTTTATTTTTTTTACAAACTTGAATTCATTTAATTAATTGATATAATATATTTATATTATATAATATACTTAATATAAGTATTATACAAGTTACTTTGTTTATTGTTACTATGGTGTCTGTATAATAAAGAAAATGTCAGTAAAGAAATGCATAATGTAAAGCAATTCACACTATTAATTTAATAGCAAGTTTGATAGCAAAACCTTTTTTGTTTTTAGTCATTTTGGCGAATGATTTTTCTCTGACAAAACAAAATAATTGGTAAAACCTTATTTTAGAATATGTAACGTCCACATTATATGCAAAACACGACAGGAACCAGGCCCATTTTCAAGCAAAAGTCAAAGCATGGTGACAAGCCAATTGCATCTCTTTTTTCTGCAGCAGCTGTGAGTGAACTAAACGCATTTAATGGATTTTTGGAGAATGGTGAAACCCAAGGTTAATGACATTTACACTCTTACCATCATTGCAATCACCCCAGAAGTAATAAATGGCAGGTGTGAATTGCTTAACACCCATTAACAATTTGAAATTTGGATGTTGTATGAAAATCATCTCATATACTTAATAAGGCTATGTAGGATACTGTGGTGTAAGCATTGAGGTTTATATAGTTTATAGTGCAGCCTTCTGTTTTACTTCCCAATCGTACTTCTCTTTTTTTGTGCCCGTATCACACTGGTTTTGCTACATTTGTGAGTCATGTAATACAGTAAGTTAAGCAGAGCTATAACCTTACACCACTTCAAATGAGTGATTTGTGTATAGAGACATGAGAGTAACATGATGGGTGGGAAACTGTTAAGTTTGCTTTGTCTGGTTCTCTCCAATATAACAGGTGATTTTATAACAGTAGAGGATGAATGACTGATACACAGTCGGATGATGCACAGTAAACAGCTCCTACCAGTAGTTTGATAGAAAGCTATCATTAAGTATTGAAGCTACACTAAAGCTAGCAGGATGATGCTTTAAACTGAAGTTTTTGTATTGCTTATAATTATCTTTAAAAACCTTTGTCATCAAAAAGATTTTGTGTGCAACAAAACCCAACATTTTTTTAAATTGATCTAACTTGCTTCCACTACTTTCTGCTTGGTTCAACCAAAAAATTATTGATATTAAATTGTATACTTTAATAACAACAGTTAAGTTAAGTTAAGTTAAGCCTTTATTTGTTACATATACTGTACATTACAGCACAGTGAAATTCCTTCTTTGCATATCCCAGCGTAACTGGGGTCAGAGCGCAGGGTCAGCCATGATACAGCGCCCCTGGAGCAGTTAGGGTTAAGGGCCTTGCTCAAGGGCCCAACAGTGGCAACCTGGTGGAGCTGGGGATCGAACTGCAGATCTTAACTGTAGCAAGTGGAGATTTTTTTTTTGCAAAACCATATACAATTTACACTTTTTTTTAACACTCTTGTGACTCAAAGAAACCACCTACAAAATATTTCCTCTTAGTTTGCAATGCTTCTTGCTTCATTTGGGGAAAATGCTTTTCTAAAAACTACAAAATGGATTTATCTCATTTTGCAATGAAACTGTTTATTTAAAGCTGTAGTCTTTTCTTTGCTTGTATTACAAGCTTCCTGTGATTACAAGCAAATAAGTAGTGTCAAATAGGAAGCAAGGAATGGGGTTTAGGCAATGGGGTTTAGGCAAATGGGGTTTCCTCTCATTGTACCACACTTCTTAGTCTGTGTTTCTGTATTTCATGGGGGGGGGGAAAGTGCTCCAAAATTAGAACAATTCAATATAAATCACATCTACATGCATGGACCAACACTAATGTGTGTTTTAGAGGGAAAGAGTGTTTAAGCTTTACTCAAAGCTGGCATGGGCAAAAAAGGTGAAAAATACATATAGTAGATTTAGACATTGAAAAAGGGCAAGATCAGGATCTCACAACCTGACCAAAGCCAGGAAAGAAATTAAGTAATAAATATATTCATAAAGTTTTTGTCTGAGAATATAGGCATAGAATTAAATAAAATAATTATAACAATGTCTTGTTTTACGTATATGACCTGATAAAAAGCTTGGTGCCTCTGTATACAAATTAACAAATTAAAAGGCCTTGGCTTCACATGGGTATATTCTATGATGGTTAGCTTCATGTTTAATGGAGAGCAGAGAATCTCAGAGAAGTGGTCCCTAAAAATGTTCAATAAAGGACTGTTTTATTTCATTCAATTCAGCTTCATCTCCTGAGACTGAAAGGATGTTTAATGGCAGTCTTTTGGAGCTTTGAATGAGGCCACAGGGCTTTATAGGAGAAACTGAAAGTCTCATTTATTTATTTTATCCCTCCCCTGCCCTTCCTTTGCCTCACCCCCATTTTTTGCACCAGCTCACCCTCCCGCATTCAATACAATCTAGTTCAATAATGCTTTATTGGCACTGCTTTCACTCTCTCTCTCTCTCTCTCCCCTTCCTCACAAAAATGATCTCACCAGTTTTCACTCCTTTTCTCTCGCTCCTGGTTTACAACCTATCGTCATCAATCACAGCAAATGTTTATGCCATGAGATCTATAAAGCCTGAGTGAACGCTACAGCTCTGGTCAGTCTGCTGCCAGACACTGTGTGTTTGTGTGCAGAAGTGAGACAGATTACAAAATAATGCAGTTGGTAGATATGTACAGCACATATAATACACTACCGTTCAAAAGTTTACTGTAGGCTTACTTTCTAACTCCATGGTCGTTCCTGATATTTATTTATTTATTTATATGTTTTAAAGCAATGCTGAAGGCATCCAAAATATGCAATAATCTCCTTTGAACAGTTAATATTGATCCGCAACTTATGATCTGTAAAGCCTTCATAATGGCTCTAAACTGAGGTTATGATAATTGTTGATTTTTAATGCTGGTGACTCTAAATGAACTTCTCCTTTGCAGCAGAGGTTTTGGTCTTGCTTTCCTGGTATGATCTTCATGAGCGCCAGTTTCATCAGTGTGCTTGATGGGTTTAGCAAATGCACTTGACTATACTGTTTGTGCACGAACTTCTTAAGAACAGTGTCTTAAAACAACAACTAACAACAAGTTATCCCAAACTTTTAAGCAGTAGTGTATATATGGAATACACAATGGCCAACCACAAAACTAGGATTGCCAGGTGAATTGAATAACATTTCTTAGCAATTACATTCCAGTAAACTAGTGAAAGGATCATGGGAACCCAAGGCTCATCTATGCCAAAGGCTAGCCTGTGTTGTCTGATCCCTCCAAAAAAAGCCGCTGCAACACAATATGCTGAAAAAAGTCAGCGCTGGCCAGTGGCCACGATACACCCAGTGCACGACAGCCCACCACGCACTCGGTCGAGCAGGCAAGCAGCCCAAGTCTGCTTATCCAGCCTCCAATTTCCACACATCCCAATCCGATCAAGTACCCATCTGATCGATGTAACACACAGCACCCAATGTCCTAGTGCCAGACCACCAGAGAACACCCCTATTTATTTATTCAGTCAGCATTCCAGACATCCCAGGCTCAGGTCTGGACTTTCACTAGGCCATTACAAAAGCTAGATTCTTTTATTTTTCAGCCATTCTGCTGTATATTTAGTGGTGTGCTTTGGGTGATTGTAGTATTATATATGTACAGTAGATCATTGGAGTATTGTAGTATGACCCAATTTTGACTAAGCTTTTGCTGTTGGACAGATGGCATCACATTTGCCTCTGCAATTACCTGGTATACAGAGGAATTCATGGTTTGCAAAACAATGCCCAAATCATCACTCCTCCACTGCCGTGCGTGATAGTAGGTATGAGGTGTTTCTGCTGTAATGTTGTTTGTTTTTCCCCCCAACATGGCACTGGGCATTACAGCAAAGGAACTCCACTCTGGTCTCATTTGTCGATAGGACATTGTTCCAGAAGCCTTGTGCTTTGTTCAGATGCAGTTTCCAAACCTCAGTTGTGCTTCCATGTTCTTTTTTAGAGTCTTTCTCCTGGTAACCCTTCCAAACTAACCATACTTGTTCTTCTAATTGTGCTGCCATGTCCTTTAACATTTAACATGTTCAGTGGGGCCTATAGGGTCGGAGAGGTTTCTCTGAGCATTGCATTGTCTGAGTTTGGGGTAAATGTGTTGGAATATCTACTTCATGGGAAGATTGGCAACTGTCTTGAATCCTTTGCACTTGTGATTAATCTTTCTCACTATAGAACATTGAACTCCAAATAGTTTGGAAATGGTTTTTATAACTCTTTCCAGATTGATGTGCAGCACCAGTTGTTTCTCTAAGATCATTGCTTATGTGTTTCCCTCTTGGCATTGTGTTAACAAACAGGTGAATGCTCCAGACCAGCAAACTGTCTGATATCTGATATATATCGACACATTCAAGACATTCTCGTGCCTTATACAGTGGTGTGAAAAACTATTTGCCCCCCTCCTGATTTCTTATTCTTTTGCATGTTTGTCACACAAAATGTTTCTGATCATCAAACACATTTAACTATTAGTCAAAGATAACACAAGTAAACACAAAATGCAGTTTTTAAATGAGGGGTTTTATTATTTAGGGAGAAAAAAAATCCAAACCTACTTGGCGCTGTGTGAAAAAGTAATTGCCCCCTGAACCTAATAACTGGTTGGGCCACCCTTAGCAGAAATAACTGCAATCAAGCGTTTGCGATAACTTGCAACGAGTCTTTTACAGCGCTCTGGAGGAATTTTGGCCCACTCATCTTTGCAGAATTGTTGTAATTCAGCTTTATTTGAGGGTTTTCTAGCATGAACCGCCTTTTTAAGGTCATGCCACAACATTTCAATAGGATTCAGGTCAGGACTTTGACTAGGCCACTCCAAAGTCTTCATTTTGTTTTTCTTCAGCCATTCAGAGGTGGATTTGCTGGTGTGTTTTGGGTCATTGTCCTGCTGCAGCATCCAAGATCGCTTCAGCTTGAGTTGACGAACAGATGGCCGGACATTCTCCTTCAGGATTTTTTGGTAGACAGTAGAATTCATGGTTCCATCTATCACAGCAAGCCTTCCAGGTCCTGAAGCAGCAAAACAACCCCAGACCATCACACTACCACCACCATATTTTACTGTTGGTATGATGTTCTTTTTCTGAAATGATGTGTTACTTTTACACCAGATGTAACGGGACACACACCTTCCAAAAAGTTCAACTTTTGTCTCGTCGGTCCACAAGGTATTTTCCCAAAAGTCTTGGCAATCATTGAGATGTTTTTTAGCAAAATTGAGACTAGCCTTAATGTTCTTTTTGCTTAAAAGTGGTTTGCGCCTTGGAAATCTGCCATGCTGGCCATTTTTGCCCAGTCTCTTTCTTATGGTGGAGTCGTGAACACTGACCTTAATTGAGGCAAGTGAGGCCTGCAGTTCTTTAGATGTTGTCCTGGGGTCTTTTGTGGCCTCTCGGCTCTTGGGGTAATTTTGGTCGGTCGGCCACTCCTGGGAAGGTTCACCACTGTTCCATGTTTTTGCCATTTGTGGATAATGGCTCTCACTGTGGTTCGCTGGAGTCCCAAAGCTTTAGAAATGGCTTTATAACCTTTCCAGATTGATAGATCTCAATTACTTTTGTTCTTATTTGTTCCTGAATTTCTTTGGATCTTGGCATGATGTCTAGCTTTTGAGGTGCTTTTGGTCTACTTCTCTGTGTCAGGTAGCTCCTATTTAAGTGATTTCTTGATTGAAACAGGTGTGACAGTAATCAGGCCTGGGGGTGACTACAGAAATTGAACTCAGGTGTGATAAACCACAGTTAAGTTATTTTTTAACAAGGGGGGCAATCACTTTTTCACACAGGGCCATGTAGATTTGGAGATTTTTTTCTCCCTTAATAACGTAAACCTTCATTTAAAAACTGCATTTTGTGTTCAATTATGTTATCTTTGACTAATAGTTAACGGTTTTTGATGAGCAGAAACATTTAAGTGTGACAAACATGCAAAAGAATAAGAAATCAGGAAGGGGGCAAATAGTTTTTCACACCACTGTATATAAATTACACTGGTCACTCAAACTGCACAATTTAGTGGAATAACTCTTCCTCTATACCAGTGGTTCTCAAACATTTTCTGTCATTCCCCATTTAAGGGGGTGAGCGAATTTTCAAGCCCCACTTGTCAACAAAATAATAACGAAATCGGACAAGTTTACTGTTTATTGAAATATCAATTTCTAAACTAATAAGATCAAATAACACCAAGTTAAAAACAGATAAAATACACGTGCAATTGTTATGAAAGGCTTACGTTGTCACATATCTTTGCATAATTGACCCCATGTTTATTAGCTGCTCAGCAATCGTTTGTAGTTTTTTTGCACTGGCCAATTCTGTATGCAACTTTGAATGAAGCCATTTGTGCTTTGCTGTCCACTGATTCAGATGTTACCATGCGATTATCCTGCTGTCTGTATTCTGCCAGCTTTCTTTGAAAGAAGTCGAGTGGCTTATTAACGTGACTGGAGTGTGTTTTCCTAATTTGTTGGGTCTCATGCTGTCCCCTTCCCCCACCATTCCCACCATGAATCCAAGCTCAACATAGGCTTCATCATATTCTCTTTTCGGCTGGCTTTTTGGTTGATTAGGCTGATGGTGCTGAATCGCCTGCTTCTTTGTGGTCCATGTAACAAATGTATCCATTGACGTTATTATGCTCACTATGTACAGTACGCTACTGACCCGGTTTGTGACCGCGGTAAAGTTAGTTTTATATTCACATATTCACATCTCCGGCTCCTATAGCTGCGTAAATAAACCCGCGAATAAGATACTCACATACATTTCCTCTTTGCGTTGTAAGCTACACCCGCATTTTTTTTCTCGATTAAGTACCTAAATTATACATTTGAAAACTTAAACATCGTTATTCTCTACACCGCAACAATGATTTCGGGATCATCGCAAAATGCCGCACACCAACAAAAAGCGTAGAACAATATTGATCTTCCCTTCTGTTCAGCGCCTGAAGGATCAAAAAGCAACTTTGTTGCCACACTGGAAACTAGAAATGCCAGACTAGTACTGCCTGATTAAATATAAATTTTTAACAAAAATACAGAAACATCAGCATACACATTGGAATCAATGATAATTACATATATAATACAGAAAGTTTCCTTATATTGTTCCTCTGCAATTAACATGCCGACGTTAAACCGTTATTGTTGCACTATGGTTCCACTTTTACTCCCGGCCCCCAACTGATGTTATTTTAGTTTACTTGTATTAATGGTCCATTTCTTTGTGTGTGATTGTTAATTTTGAGCGTACGCTCTTCATTATCAATAAAGAACAGCATGAATTAGAATAGATACTTTCCTGTTATTTTCCACTAATTTCCTCCCGTTCATTGCTCCCCACCTGTCATGTCTGTATTCCCCACTAGTGGGTCGGCCCCACACTTTGAGAACCACTGATCTATACTAACCCTTTTTCCTGTTTTTATTCTCAGTTGGTGCTTTAATATATGAAATGTTTCAGAGAAATATATATCACCGAAGAAAGTAACACATCAAAAGGTGCATCAGCTGAGATTAGAATGTCTGAGGGTTTATACGTAAAGTAAAACAAATATTCCATACAACTCATTACTGGAGTTACTTGACTTTTGTGATTCTCGTTCATAGCTCAATCTTTGTGCTGTATTATTAGTTTATTTTATAACCTAGAAGCGTCAACAGGTGTCCACAGCACCGATCTGCCCTTTGGCACCTGGTCATTTGTTGCAGTTGATAAATTGTAATTCCGTTATTCATCCAGAGAGACATCTAATCATGTGCTGTTCTTGGTACGGTGCTGTTTTTGCCTGAGCATGCATCAATCTTCCAAGTCTTGTGTCACACGAAAGCAATTATCCGAGGTCCCATAAACTCATTGGGAAGAATTAACTTCAAAAAATGTTGAAGAGTTTTGTTCATTTTTGTACTGTTAATTACTTTTAATAGCTAATTGAACCGTGTGAACAAATACAACTGTGGGTCGATTTATCAATTGCAGTACTACTGTGTGAGGTGGAATTATAGTTTTTTTTTGCAAAATCATACAGTATTCACAGTGATATAAGCAGAACAGTTTTGATGTAAACATTTCGCCTGAAACCATTCAAAAAATATATTCTCTGACAACTTGAAATTCCTCCTGCTACTTTTGATAAAATTTGTTTTTTTCATACGATCAAAAAAAGAAATCTTTTTTTTTTTCAAGAAAACTGGTCAAATGCTTATATAGTTTCATTATAACCCCTCGTCATAGTTACAAGTGTAGGTGTGCTGCATTCATGTTATTGGTTTATATTGTGTTACTTGGTTTACATTTCCATATACTAATTTCTTTCTGTTCTAATCTTTTTTTTTTTTTTTTTTTTGGCCCTATCCTGTTATTGGTTTGTTACCTGATGTTGTTCAAATATTCTGTGTCTCACCCTTGATTAGGTTATCGATTTAAATCCAATAGTGTCCCTGTTCTTAGTTGTTGGTTTTTTTTTTTTCTTTTTGTGGCATTTGCTTTCCCAATACTGGTTTATGGATTATTCCAGTTCAATGCTGTCTGCCTGGTTTTGACCCATGCTATGGACTTTGACTTTTAACTAGTCTGATTTAATTATGCATGTGCATCCTGCCACTACAACAGCACATTACCAATGGTCTGCTGCACACGAGTCTTGTGCTGCTGACATTTTTTGTAGAGAGGATATGGAAGAAGTAGACAGAGAAGTTATTTGTCAAGACCAAGACTTAAAGAGAAGTGGATAATTAGGCAGGAATAAGTCAATACTGGTTTAACCCGCTCCAATTTTTCAGTCATTGAATGAGAAGAAACAGAATGTAAACGACACATAAATACTGTACTGACTCTATAAAGTTTATAAAGATATACTGAAAATTAAAATGGTAAGCAATTATTTTCTTAGACAAAGACAAAAGTATATTTGTTAAAATTCATCTAGTTGCTGAAATGTCACATCAGATTTGAATTTAGCAATTCTTATATTTTTGTAGTTAGGATAAGAACATTGTGAATACTATCTATAGGAATTAGCTACAGACCTCATGTATAATCAATAAAATATAAGATTACAGCCATCAGAGAAAAACTGGATGAACAATTACTAAGATGTAGACTCTGTTTGGGTGAATAAAAATCAATGATATTCTTTTTCTGTTTAGCTCTGCACTTCTGCACAATTGATATGATGTAACTGCAAGGATGGGGGAAAAGTGCAAGATGTAAGATTTGACTTGGGTTTGTGTTCTGCGTACCACATATTGTAAAAATAAAAAATTGGTTCAAACAGTACAGACCATAAATTAAATAACAAAAAAAATAAAAACAATGGCTTAAAGACACTAAAGAATCAATGTGACTGAATAACATCCCATGCATTGTGAATTTATCTACATTAAAAATCACATTTAATGCCTCCTTTCATTTGCTGAAAAAAATCAACAATGTTCACCTACTCACAGACTATAGTCTATATTGGAAAGGATCCATTTGCACCATGTGTTCTAGACAACACTTTATTTTTTCATTGGACCTGTTGTTTTCACAGTAGCACACCTGAGCAAACACAGAAACAATATGTTTCAAAAGCCTGGTGAAATGTGTGTAACATTGGAAACTCCTGACCTTGAACTGTCTACCTATCTCCTGAATGGAATGTGATAAAAAAAAAAAGTTGGGTAGAGAGAGCAAGAGGTATCTACAAAATGAAATTGTGTCAGTGTGCAACATTTTCTATAAATAGAGGTATCTTATATAAATTTGAATTGCTTATGATGAAAACAATTCGTATTAGTTGTTAAATAGACAGTATATATGGAACTGATTTAATATAATTAGTGTAACTAGGTCCCAATCAGAACTTGCTTACTAATGAATTTAACACAATTATAGGGAATAGATCTCTTATGTTTATGATTTTTTTTTCCAGGTCGATTTTTTTATTATATAAGGGCGTTTTCAGATTAAATTTAGAAGCAGCATATCTTCTCTTGCCAGTGGGCCGATTGCGATGAAACAAAGTCTATATGTTGCCTCAAGCTCGGCCACATACACCTGTGGAAACACCATTAAAATTGTTCATTTGTTTTTATGTGATGTGTGCACAAACAAACAGACAAAAAATTCCAAAAAACCATCTTGATGTGTCCCCCCAAAATTGTTTTCCCGCAAATATCTTCACCATACAGTACAGACACACCAACTTTACTTTTTTATTATATATGAATATATATATAATAATATAATATATATGTGTGTGTGTGTGTGTATGTGTGTAGGGGGCACTGGTGGCTCAGTGGTAGGTGTTTCACCTGCCATGCGGAAGGCCCGGGTTCGATTCCCAGCCAGTGCCCAAACCCCAGCCACTGGATGCAGTGCCAGTCCCAAGCCCGGATAAAATGGGAGGGTTGTGTCAGGAAGGGCATCCAGCGAAAAAAACCTGTGCCAAGTTGTAGTGCAGACTGGATACTCTGCTGTGGTGACCCCTTGCCGGGAGCAGCCGAAAGACCAACAACAACATGTGTGTGTGTGTGTGACACCATTACTGGCTCTAACAGCCTGTAATGTCTTCTGCTTCTTTTAATAAAAACAAATGAAGAGATCTAATTTTTCATTGAAATTCAAACCAAATTCTATTTTTTAATACAAAATAAAAAATCTGACCAAACCTACTTCGCCCTATGTAAAAAAACGCATTGTCATTTAAACCTAATAACTGGTTTTGGAACAACTGCAATCAAGCTTTTGCAATGACTGCTAATGAGTCTCTTTCACATCGCTGTGGCAGAATTATGAGCCCAAAAACGTATACACACACGTACACAACATGAAAACTATATGCCTCTCCTCTGACGGTCATATTACACTACATATTGCTGCCATTTATTTATTTCAAGTTCTAAAAAATGGAATAGATAACTGTTGAAGTGTGTGTGTGTGTGTGTGTGTGTGTGTGTGTGTGTGTGTGTGTGTGTGTGTGTGTGTGTGTGTGTGTGTGTGTGTCCATTAATTGGCCTGCATCATTAAAACTAAATAACGAGATTGCTGAAACTACCAAAATTGGGATAAGAACTATCCAACCTGAAAGTATGGTGGTGAAAATGGTCATATTGGAGAAAGTAATAGGAAATTAATGGGTAGCCAGGGGTAGCTCAGTGGTTAAGGCGTTGGACAGTTCGGAAGATCCCAGGTTCAAACCCCACAACCACCAAGTTGTCACTGTTGGGCCCTTGAGCAAGGACCTTAACCCTCAACTGCTCAGATGTATAATGAGATAAAATAATGTAAGTCGCTCTGGATAAGAGTGTCTGCCAAATGCGTAAAATTAATAGACTTTTCATAGAATCTTTGAGAGGGATTGTGATCAGAGATCACTTAAACATTTGATGAAATCAAATCATAAAAACACATCAGTAGAACTCACAGCTATGTTTAATGATGAAAGTACAAGCATTTCCACATTCATAATGCAAAGAGAACTCCAGGGATTGGGACTAAACAGCTGTGTAGCCTTAAGAAAAAAATTATCAGTGAGGCTCATCAGAAAAACTTCAGACTTCAGTTGGCTAGGTAGAATAAAGAATGGACTGTGAAGCATTGGACAAAGATCATGTTGTCGAGTCGAGACTGAGTCGAGATTTTCCCTGTTCTAGAGTAATGGGTGCATCATGCCCAGCACCTAGTGTACAAACCTGTGGGGGAAGTGTTGTGATCAGGGATTGCTTTAGTTAGTCAGGTCTAAGCCCAAAAAAATAAGATCAGCAGTCTACCTGAATATTTTGAATTTCCAGACTTTTCCATCAGTGGATTTTTTCCCCCTCCCTGATGGCACAGGCATACTTCAAGATGATAATGCCAGGATTCATCTGGTTAAAATTGTGAAAGAGTGGTTCAGGGAGCACAAGACATCATTATTACATATGGATTGGCCACCAGAAAGTCCAGACCTTAACCTCAATGAGAATCTTTGGGATGTGCTAGAGAAGAAAAAAATAAGATAAGGGTCATGGGGGGCCTGAAGCCTATGCCAAGAGTGTGGTTTACCCTGGACGGGGTGGCAATCCATCGCATGGGCAAAATAATGTTCTCTTTGTTGCGGTCTGGGAAGAGATTCCGCTCCCTAAAGGCCAACACAGAGAGGCTGAGGAGGAGCTTCTTCCCGCAGGCGATAAGGTCTCTCAATCACACCTCCACACAGGCTTAATAACATCTTTTAAGCTCACAACACTGACTGGACAATCATGGACACATTCATACACACTTGCACTAAATACTCATACATCTGGACAATTGCACGTCACCTTTCATGCATATTTGCACAACCACTGACACTTTAATTCTATATACATATATACTCTATCTACCCTATATTTCTATATTTTTGCTATATTTTATTATGCCCTTATTGTACAGTTAATTTTACTAGTTAAAATTATTTCTTTAGTATTTCCTTTTTATTGATTATTTATTTTACGTACAAGCTTCTATTTTCTTTTTTTAAGGTCACTGGCGGTCGTATAAGCATTTCACTGCATATTATACTGTGTATGACTGTGTATGTGACTAATAATAAAATTTGAATTTGAATTTGAATTTAATGCATAGGTGGATGAAAAATAAATGTTGTGAAATTGCATAAGCTTTTCGAAATGATGCCACAGTGTGTGGATCATTTTTGGCCAGGCAGGGAAATGCTATGGCTGATTGATGTACATATTTTAATGTTCTGCTGAAAGTAAAGCAAAAGTGGGGATAACCTTCTTTCTGAACTGACAGCTTATAAACCGTCAACTTTTTAAACTTCTTCATCCAGCTTTGCACATCGCTCTTGTCATTGGTGTCAACTCCATACGCAGTCTGTGGTGCAGTGGGAGACAATAAGCTGAGACAGTAGTTATTTTTCAGTATACTGTAGATCTAATTTCATTTAGGCTTGGGATTATATTATTCTAATGGCAGATATAATTTGCTTCAATTATCTGCTAATACAACTTTAAGCTTGTAATTAGTGCTAATGTCTAGATATAGGCCTAATCAAAATATGAGAAAAATTATTTGTAATGAGTTTTAGATCTTTTCACTTCCTACTGTAATATATCATTACACAAAATAAAAGCATCATTGAAAGAAATGCAGCAATAATTCACCGGGTATGCATTCATCTCCAATGAGCGTTTAGCAAACTCGCATGTTCACACCTAACACCCCCCTCCTGACTCCTGTGACTCTGAAGTATCAGAGCCACAGGCTGGTGTGCTATTTTTGATGATGTAACCACACACATTTGTTAAAGAGAACATAATCAAATGTCAGTGCTAAATATTATACAAGGAAATAATAATAATAAAAAAAACATTTCTGGCTAAATCTTTCAGATGATGAAGATCACAAGAAGCCTTCATGATGTACAAATGCTGTAAGTGTGTTGCCTGAGAATTTTATTCTGTGTGTTTGGTTGCAGATACGGAGGCAGAGAGGAATGCTTTGAAAGAACACGTCTACCCCAAGCTGAGGGATTTCTGCAGAGAAAACTATGGCATTGAGTTCCAGGTAAAAGAAGTTTTCTATGTATGTGCACTACGTTTGTTCAAGTGGGGTGGGTGGACTTTTTAGTTGGCTAGAAAAGATATCACAGAGCTTTACTCAGTTGAACACAGCTATAGGTGTGAGGGATGGCGTGACTAAAGCTTTCTGTCTGCTTCATAATTTCTTATTCGCTCTCTCTCTCTCTCTCTCTCATTCAACCTTCTGCTTGAAAAAGCAGCTCTGTCAGATTTAAGCACAGAATGAGATGTACCTTTTGCTCGGCGCTGATTTGATTTCATCCCCTCCCTCCCTCCATTCTCGCTGAGGATGCTTTACATTGCAAATTGATTGTGTTGAGGGAGAGAAGAAAAAAGACAGATCTCTATCGTGGCTGTTTGTTAAACAAATCCAGAAGGGTCATGAGAGATGGTGGCCGGCGGCTGAAACAGATGCCCATGATTGGACCAAAACAGCACAGGCTTGGGGCTTGTCCTGGTTTAGAAAGCTTTCCCTCCAGCATCTCTTACCCTTATGTAAACAAGTTATGCCCCATTTAATGGAGAAATGGTGTATTATTCAGAATTGAGCTGTTATGGTTCTTGAAAAATGTCTAATTATTTCACTATGGTTGAAAAGACATATTTTAAGTGAGACCTTTATAGCAGGAGCCATTTGGGAATGATTTTAAATGAGCTTGTTTTAGCTCCACTGAGTAATTGAGATTCAGCCTCAGCAGCACCTGTTTTTCCTCTTTTATCCGGCACTGCATTTATCCAGTCATTTCATTAGAAGCACAACCCCTAAATGTGACAGCGCTACATTATCACTGAAGAGAACTTTGTAGGTGTATTAACAGAGAACATGTTACAGAGAACAGGTCCGTGCTGAGAACTCATGTTGGGTGTCTATCCACTCTCAGAAAATAAAGGTACAAACTGTTAAATGTTTTTGCCTAACACTGATCTTTTACATTGAAGAAGTAATATAATCTTTACAAAAGGTTTAAGGTATATAATTGGACTGTAATTAGTGTGCCTTTAAGAATAAACCTCCAGTGGTACAGCACCTGTATATTATCATCTAGGCAAAAAGGCACTGAAGGTGTTAATATCTAAATAACTGAATTGAAACCCAATCTCTCTCTCTCTCTCTCTCTCTCTCTCTCTCTCTCTCAATAAGCAATAACTTGAAGACATAATTTCCTGTATGACTTTATCAGTCTCTCACTTCATTGTGGAGGAATTTTGGCCCATTTTTCTTTACAACATTGCTTCAGTTTATTGATGTTTTTCACATATGCACATATTTCTTAAGGTCTCACTACAGCATTTCGCTTGGGTTGAGGTCTGGACTTTGAATAAGCCATTCCAAAACCTTGCTTCTTTTACATTTTATCTGTTTTGATATAGACGTACTCGAGTTCTTCAGATCATTGACCTGTTGCCTGACCCAATTTCGACCAAGCTTTAGCTGTCAGACAGATGGTTTCGCATTTACGTCTAGATTATCTGGTATATAGAGGAGTACATTGTCAACTCAGTGACTAAAAGGGTCCAGGTCCTGTGGCTGCAGAAATAAGGCCAACAAGGCCATCACCCCTCCACCGCCATGCTTGACAGTGGGTATGAGGTGTTTCTGCTGAGATGCTGTTTGGATTTCTAGAAAATGGCACTGAGCATTAAGGCTAAACATCTCATCTGTCCATTAGACATTGCTCCTAAACCGTACTTGTTCAGTCTTCTTTTAATTGTACTGTCATGAACTTTAAACATGCTCAGTATGGCAAGTCACGTAGGGTCTCTTGTTTTTTTTGTATTTCCCTGAGCATTGCACCATCTGATCTTGGGGTAAATGTGCTTGGACATTCATTCCTGGGAAGATTGACAACTTGTGAATAATGTTTCGCACTGTTGATCTTCAATGTTGACCTCCTAATTGTTTGGAAATGGTTTTATAATGCTTTCCAGTATGATGTTCAACAACAATTGCTTCTCTAAGACCATTGCTTGTATCTTTCCCTTTTGGCATTGCGTTAACAAACATCTGAATTCTCTAAAATGTCTGATTTTATAGATGGATATACACCTGCTGATGATCAATTAATCAGGGTCTGTTGATTAGCAGCTCCTGGCTGCAACTTACCCTCTTTAAAACCTGTGGAAGCTGTAAGGGGATACTTAGTATTGCCTGCATGTTTCTTTTCTTTGTGCTTTTTGGCCCCATTGTTTTTAAGTAAATACTACAAAGTTTTATTCACCTAAAACTAAGACCCACTATGATTATGAAAAAGACTTATAATTAAGGGGGGGTGCTAACTTTTGAACACAAACACATACGCACACGTGTGTGTATATAGTATTTTGTTTTTATCAGTTATTTTACTCTGCCAACACATATTCTTTCACCAGAGGCGTAACTAACTTCGAGTTTGCAACTGACAGTTGGTCTTCATGTTTGTTAGATCAGGAAATTAATCATGATTTAATTTGTATATTTCTTCGCTGCGCTGTCTAGTTAGGCCGCTGCCAGCACAACAAATGACGTGTTTCTGGGTCGTTTTTAGACATGACCATGACACACGTCAGCACAGCACTCAGGTGTTAACCTATTTTGTCCATGTTCATGCAAGCCAAATGAACACACAGCCTACGTCTTTGACACACATCCTGCATATTTTATCTGGAAACATGTGTGCATATGTATAGTTAGCCTGTAGGGGACATCAGTGGACATTTAGGCTCCAATATGTCCCATAAATAATTTATAGCTATAAAGATCTATACTGTATTAGCATTATGAAAAGGTATGTTACGAGAAGAATTAGATTTGTTTATTTGTGGGCACGGTGGATGTGAGGCCTGCAGATTCTCTCAGACGATAAATATGATGTGCCACAATTCAATATTCTTTCTGGGATGTTTTGCTTGATACTATTTCCTATGGCATTTCTGGAATGGATGTTGAAGCAAATTTGTGTGTATGTGTGTGTGTGTGTGTGCGTGTGTGTGTGTTTGTGAGAGAGAGAGAGAGAGAGAGAGAGAAAGAAACAGAATATGCCTTGGGTGTTTTCCCTGTTTACTTACATGCGCGCACACACACACACACACACATGTGAAGAAGAAAGAAGAAGAAGATTCAATTATTGTCACATGTACTTTTTACAGCACAGCGAAATTTCTTCTTCGCATATCCCAATTAGGAAACTGGGGTCAGAGCGCAGGGTCAGCCAGCTTACAGCGCCCCTGGAGCAGATAGGGTTAAGGGCCTTGCTCAAGGGCCTTATAATGTGGGTGATATATGTAGCTTTTGATCGACAAGATGATGTTTAATGATATGGAAGCAGTGTGGACTAATTAAGATGAGCTACATGGTGCATTTGTAAACTTTGTTACTGACTATAGGACAGAGTCTGCACGAGCAACATAATGCATCACATGTATGTAATCCTACACTCTCTATTCTGTCACAGAATGCTTGATTCTGATTGGTCAGAAGAGATTTATTTGCTATAGCAACCTGGCTCTGACAGTATTGCCTTCTGCAGGGTTTATATTGATATGATCATTGTAATACATTAGCATTTCTGTAGTATCACCCTACACATGGACGTGAATGGTGTACACTTCCACAAATCCATTGAGCTGTTAATATACTGAGGATATGTTTATGTAGCATTTTTAAAAAGAGTCTCCAGTGTCAGTACATTGTGAAAGACAGGGGTAGAGCTTGTGCTTTTTGTTCTTTAACATGGAAAATTCTTCAGGACAAAATACTTTGAAGCTACACAGATGTTCTGATCGATTTAAAATAGCTACAGTATAAACGAATAAAAAGTCTTCTCTGTCATGATTTAATTAATAACTGTTGTAATAACTAGCAAATTGTTATGGCATAAGAGGAATAAAATATTTTAGGACATGCTATTAGAAGTTCCATCCATCCATCCAGGAATCTCTGCAGTCCAAGGCCAATAGTGACGATTGTATTTATTCCCATTTGTAGAACCGTGGTAGGACCTCTGGTCAACATACACTCACTTCGGGCAATCTGGAAATGCCAATTAGCCTAATCTGCATGTGTGGACTGTGGGAGGAAACCGGAGAACCCGGAGAAAACCCCCCCAAACATGAGGACAACATGCAAACTCCATGCACACAGACCGACACGGGAATCGAGCCAAGGACCTGAAGATGCAAGACGACAGTGCTAAATCGCACCATCCTGTTGTTGGATTTTCACAAAATAAAACAATATTTTGAATCCCTAAAACATCACAAGTCTGACCATGGCCAAAGTTTTACAGCAACCACAGGACCCATGCAAAAGCTTTCAATTAGCTGGTGATCTTCTATTTAATTATATAAACACACACACACACACACACACACACACACACACACACCCCAAACCTTGTTTTCATACAAACAATACCTTTTAATGATGGGCTGAATAATCCATCCAGGGAGCTCTAGGAGAGAGCAAGCCATCAGCATTAATGAAAACACGCTGCCATGGCGACGCTAGCCACAATGTGCCGTGATTATAGGCTTGGTGATACAGGCGGGGTGTAGAGATTTCATAGCCGCCTCTCGAAAATTAGCCTGCCGATATGATTTCTTCGAAATTTGTAAAAGGAGGATGAAAGTCTGAGAAGATGCTGTGTAAGGCCGTTTAAGGAATGAATAAACATATAGAGAGATTTTAAAAGTGAGAATAACCTGATATGTGAAAGAGTTCATATGTATAGCAGAGCTATTTTTTCTGCCAGGTCCAGGAAAGACAAATGGGAACAGGAAAGGAAAATCAGCTGAATTAGAAAGAGAGATAGAGAATGATGGAAACACAAGTCAGATACGCTGCTTCTTGTTGTTCCATCAGTTTATTCGGAATTAAAGCAGTTTGCCCCCTACTCAACTGTGTCAGATTGTCTCTTAGAGAAAAGAAATTAACCTTTTCATGCAGACATGCGGATGATTGATGGGGATTGTGAACGCTTTGCACATTGTGCTGCTCCCTTTAGAGTGAGTTGAAAAAATACTTTTTTTTTTACACCATATAATTTGGCTTCGTGGAGTTTAGTTATTACATATGGCTCACATTATTTGCAGACATTGGAGGTGTTAAGGCATTTTCTCTCCCTCTCTCTCTTCTTTATCTCTTCCCCCTTCTTTCTCATAAATTGAAAAGGCGTGCAGACTAGGTGGCTGGTTGCCATAGCAGTAGTCTAATTGCAGAGGCACTCAAGGCGCAGGGCATTGTGGGTAGTCGTGTAAATCAGGAGAACTTTGACAGGGCTTTTAATTTTTCTTTCTCTCTGTCTTGCTCCCTCTTGTATTTTACCTCCAGTCTGCTCCACACACACACACACACACACACACACACACACACACACACACACACATATATATATATATATATATATATATATATATATATATATATATATATATATATATATATACTGTATATAAACAAGCCTCTCATGCTGTTTCTTCCTCTTTGCCTCTCATCATAATTGACCATGTCATATTTCTTCCCTAATTGCCCCTAAATGGAGGCTATCAGTACTGTAATTTGTCTATTCTTAAAATGACACCTCCACATATAATCACCGGTTGGAGAGCAGCCTAAGCAACACTCGTGAGCACTTTCACTTCACTCTGAAGGCTTTCTGTGACTTGAAGAGTAAATTATTGAATTAATAAGGCACTGTAAGTAAGTGTATCATACAGTATGGCACATTGTGTTTGGCATATGGGTGGGGGGGGAAAACAACAAGGCGATTTTGTGAAACGGAAATGCAGTTTGATGATCATGTCTTATAATATACAACTCTTATCCTCAGTGTTTTAATGTGTGCTTGCACCTGTGTTCATGAAAACTTCAGACTCTGTAGTTTATAAGCGGACGTCACCCTTTTATAACCGTTTTGCTGGTACTTACTGTATGGCGTTGCTTGATTTTCAGGGAGGGTGCTCGGAATTTAGAGTTGCCTATTAATGTGCAGGTGAGCACAATTTCATTTATATTGTAACACCCCAACACACATACGCACTTACACACAGTATCTGCTCAGTGACAGTTGCAGTGCCATTCTGTGTTAAACAAAAGGTGAGCAATACAGCTATTATATATAGTTGTTGTTGTTGGTCTTTCGGCTGCTCCCGGCAAGGGGTCGCCACAGCGGAATATCCAGTCCGCACTACAACTTGACACAGTTTTTTTTTTTTTTTTTACGCCGGATGCCCTTCCTGACGCAACCCTCCCATTTTATCCGGGCTTGGGACCGGCACTGTATCCAGTGGCTGGGGTGTGGGCACTGGCTGGAATCGAACCCGGGCCGTCCGCATGGCAGGCGAAACACCTATTACAGTATATATAGTATATACTGTAAATGCAAGGTTCTTAAGCCAGCCAGTAAACCAACCACTGTATATAAAATTTTATGCAGTTATGCCCGACCAGGGACTGCTCGCACACACTGGTTTGTGTACATTTTATCCTCAGAATCAGAGACCCCAAACCCACAGCGTCAGTTGCCAAAGGTGTTCCATATTATACGAGTTAACTATAAGAAATTAAAGTTTGTGCCTCAACCACCAAATTGCATCAAATTCTTAATAGTGCACTTCCCTTTAGACATATTCAAAACAAAACAATAGTTAATAATATGAAATAAAAAAAAAAACTGTTTAACTTTGCTAACTCTAATAAATAAATTAAAATAATTAATTAAATAAAAAAGCCCTCTGAGATTGAAAACAGGGTCATATGATCAGTGTCTCGTGTGCCCATTGGCTGAATCAACCAGAGTAGACTACTGTTAGTCTTAAGTTTGTATTACTAATTAAATTAAATAAATTATAGTTTTCACACATTAAAAATTAAGAATTCAAAATAAGCCACAGACATTTATTGTGGCTGCTAGGTGGCGCTATGGTTATTGAAGGGACATCTTCCAAGTCCTTCCAAGCCCTACCCTGGTGTTGCCTAAGGTTTGTAACTTGTGGATTTAATAAAATGCCTAAAATAGCGCATAAATCACTCACAAGAGCGTTGAGTGTTTTGTTTCCTCTCTGTGTGTACAGTAGAGGCTATAAAGTAATGTACTATTAAATAAAAAATGTAATCCTCAAAGCGTTTTAAAGTCTACTGAAAAGTTTTTTTTTTTGCACAGCGGGCATCACTAAAGTATGTCGGAATAACAGCATACAGTACAATTCAGTTTTTCTTAGAAGTCTGACTTTCAAATTACAAATTAAATGATCTGGATCAAACAAAAAGAGAAAAACAAAGGAAATCAATTGTACAACCAAACATACAATTGATTAATAATAAGATCTATCATACT
The DNA here is from genome assembly GCA_030522415.1 of Channallabes apus. NCBI lineage: Eukaryota > Metazoa > Chordata > Actinopteri > Siluriformes > Clariidae > Channallabes > Channallabes apus. The sequence goes on along the minus strand of CM060108.1, from coordinate 31,712,784 downwards.
GTAGCTAAATTAAGGTCTGAATATAACCTGTAGTAAGCATAGTATACTGTAATATATACAGTGGTGTGAAAAACTATTTGCCCCCTTCCTGATTTCTTATTCTTTTGCATGTTTGTCACACTTAAGTTTCTGCTCATCAAAAACCGTTAACTATTAGTCAAAGATAACATAATTGAACACAAAATGCAGTTTTTAAATGAAGGTTTACGTTTAAGGGAGGAAAAAAAACTCCAAATCTACATGGCCCTGTGTGAAAAAGTGATTGCACCCCTTGTTAAAAAATAACTTAACTGTGGTTTATCACACCAGAGTTCAATTTCTGTAGTAACCCCCAGGTCTGATTACTGCCACACCTGTTTCAATCAAGAAATCACTTAAATAGGAGCTACCTGACACAGAGAAGTAGACCAAAAGCACATCAAAAGCTAGACATCATGCCAAGATCCAAAGAAATTCAAGAACAAATGAGAACAAAAGTAATTGAGATCTATCAGTCTTGTAAAGGTTATTAAGCCATTTCTGAAGCTTTGGGACTCCAGCGAACCACAGTGAGAGCCATTATCCACAAATGTCAAAAACATGGAACAGTGGTGAACCTTCCCAGGAGTGGCAGGCCGACCAAAATTACCCCAAGACCGCAGAGACAACTCATCCGAGAGGCCACAAAAGACCCCAGGACAACATCTAAAGAACTGCAGGCCTCACTTGCCTCAATTAAGGTCAGTGTTCACGACTCCACCATAAGAAAGAGACTGGGCAAAAACGGCCTGCATAGCAGATTTCCAAGGCGCAAACCACTTTTAAGCAAAAAGAACATTAAGGCTCGTCTCAATTTTGCTAAAAAACATCTCAATGATTGCCAAGACTTTTGGAAAAATACCTTGTGGTCCGACGAGACAAAAGTTTAAATTTTGGAAGGTGCGTGTCCCGTTACATCTGGCATAAAAGTAACACAGCATTTCAGAAAAAGAACATCATGCCAACAGTAAAATATGGTGGTGGTAGTGTGATGGTCTGGGGTTGTTTTGCTGCTTCAGGACCTGGAAGGCTGATAGATGGAACCATGAATTCTACTGTCTACCAAAAAATCCTGAAGGAGAATGTCCCGCCATCTGTTCATCAACTCAAGCTGAAGCGATCTTGGCTGCTGCAGCAGGACAATGACCCAAAACACACCAGCAAATCCACCTCTGAATGGCTGAAGAACAACAAAATGAAGACTTTGGAGTGGCCTAGTCAAAGTCCTGACCTGAATCCTATTGAGATGTTGTGGCATGACCTTAAAAAGGCGGTTCATGCTAGAAAACCCTCAAATAAAGCTGAATTACAACAATTCTGCAAAGATGAGTGGGCCAAAATTCCTCCAGAGCGCTGTAAAAGACTTGTTGCAAGTTATCGCAAACGCTTGATTGCAGTTATTGCTGCTAAGGGTGGCCCAACCAGTTATTAGGTTCAGGGGGCAACTACTTTTTCACACAGGGCCATGTAGGTTTGGATTTTTTTTTCTCCCTAAATAATAAAACCCCTCATTTAAAAACTGCATTTTGTGTTTACTTGTGTTATCTTTGACTAATAGTTAAATGTGTTTGATGATCAGAAACATTTTGTCTGACAAACATGCAAAAGAATAAGAAATCAGGAGGGGGGCAAATAGTTTTTCACACCACTGTATATCAGTTAAAACTGCTGATATCATTGGAGCTTTCATGTATGAGCAAGCAACTTGCAGCCCATACTGTTGTACATTATACTCAATCCGTTTAAAGAAGGTTAATGAATAGCACCAGCTGCAAAACTGAATGGTCTGATAAAGCAAACGCTCTTAGCTACATCATAAAACCCCCCAGTATAGTTTCATGATTTATTAAGAACATAATGATTTGATTAGCAATCACATCATTCATTAGAGCAAAGAATTTGAGTTTAGTACGCATGGAATACAATCTAACAGAAATATGGTGTGTAGACCAAGATCTTTAATCTTGTGCAAGTTTAAATTGGGTCTATAAGTATTTGAACAGTTTCATTTAAACAATTTTTGCCCTTGAACACCACCACAATGAATTTGAAATGAATAGATCAAGTGTAGACTTGAATTCAATTAGTTTAACAAAAATATTTCATTAACCATTTATGAATCACAGCCATGAATCAATTAATGAATTACACTCTCTCCATATTTACAGGCTTACAAGTCATTTTACAATTGACCAATAAGTGTTGTTGGCCAGATGTGGGTTGCTTCATCATTATGTAATGTAACTTAATAAAACAATAAAGGGTCTCTATAGTTGATTTAAAGCAATGTATCTGCTTGGGAACTCTCAATACAGTATGTAGGCCAACATGTGCCTGAGGAGGAGGCCATCATTAGGCTGAAAAAAAAAACATCTATCAGAGAAATTTAGGAGTTACCAATTCATTAATTTGGTGCATTTTTTTATAAAAAAAAAAAAAAAAGAAGGAATGCACTAGCAAACAACACCAAAGGCCTGGAAGCCCACAGACAAAAAACTAAAGTAGATGATCACAGAATTCTTAACCTTGGTGAAAATGAGCCCTGTTAGAACAACTTGCAAAGTCAAGAACTGTCTGAAGGAGAGAAGTGTAGGTAGATCTGTGTCAAAGTCTACAATCAAGAAACACTTTTATGAACATTAATACAGAGGGTTTGACCTCAAGATGCATACCACTTGTAACCCTCAAGAACAGAACGGTCAAATTAAGCTTGCTAGAAGAGTATGGAGAGGTAAAGAAAGGGCTCATGATCCAAAGCATACCACCTCGAACATGATGGGATGGGAGTACTGTATATGGTTGCCAAAGGAACTGGGTCACTGATGTTTACTGATTCTGTGCTACTGCTTATGAAAGTAGCAAGATAAACTGAATGTAGCTGCAGTAAAGTCCTGGCAAGGCATATATAGTAAAAAAAAAACACACATTTGTTACTGACTGCAAAGTATATCTATCAAAGTATTAAAAATATTGTTTATTTATTATTAGGAGAAAATTATGGCACAGAGTTAATGTGGTATTTTTTTTTCTCAAACCCCTTGGATTAAAGCGGACACTAAAGCCTACAGTACTATACTATACTACTATAGCCTGTGCAGCTAGCTGTCTGCTATTACTTTATACGTATTAGCCCTCACGCAAGGCTGATCTGTTTTCTTTTCCTGTTTTCTGCCTGGCTTCATCCCGAGCTCTCTGATGCGTACTCATAAATAGCTAAGCATAAGCATAAAGCCTAATGATTATACCTTTAGGAACTGTGCATTTATTCCCTGCAGCTTATCACTATGATATAAACAGCAGCAGAATAACATATTTAATGATAGACTTTGTAAAGGATGTCCTTTTAAGTATCTCTTAACCTCAACACCAACATGGTGACACTTTACGCTACTCATAATCACTGCGTTCTGTCTTTCCTTCACAGATAAGCACAGTTTAATCCTCTATCTGCTTCTACGGGGGATTTACATAGAAATAAGCATACAAATCCCCAGATCAATGTTCATGATGACAAAGCCCTGGACAATTGTTATACAAAAAAAAAATCTTTTATTATATGAGTCTCTTGAGCATAGAGTTCTAGATGAGTTTAACGTAATGAGTTCTAGCTGTTATGATATTGTAACGATAATATTTCTAGGAGAATATTGGGCATTGTAAAGCATGGTCTGTAAGCTATGGCTACCACCAGATGTTGGTTTTGCGTTTATCTAAAATTTATAATGGCCCAGTTATACAAAACTTCTTGCTTAAAAAGGTCAAGATAAGTGATTAACAAGACAATGATGACATCATGTCCCCGATTCAACACTTTTGAAAGCCACCACAGACTCGACAGATAAGACGTGTTTTAAAATTTGGTAAATACTGTAAAGTAATCCGTAATCCGTGGAAGCTCTTCCTTATCTAAAAACATCTTTCATTTTGTAGCATTCAGTCTGCTCTTGAGCAAATAATTTACAAAAATGCATGTGGATTGGCTACATCATAATAGAGGAGCTGCTACAGAAGCTAAACAGGTTTATGTTGGAGAAAAATTAAGACACTGAACTATAGTTGGTTTTGGTGATCCTATGTACAACATGAAGTCCATCAGATCCATAAAATCTGCTATGACATTAGAATGCTGCTTATGTGTCAGGCTTCCTCACCCATGTGAATGCCTGACCACACTAATACTCTTGTGGCTAAATGGGCTACCCCCCACAACCATGTCCCAAAATCTAGTGGAAATGTGGAATTTATGATAACAGGACTCAATATGGAAAAGGACAAAGTGAACAAAAATAGGATAGATTTAAAAAGCTCAAATTGGTGTGACGGTTTGGTGTCCACACACCTTTGGCCACACTGGGTATCAAACCGAGTAAAGATCAAATCCAAGTGTTGACCTACTCGTGTAATCACATGACATAGCTGTCACCCTTATGAATCTATAATCTGGTCTAGAATAAATATATAATCTGGTCTTTTTTAATAAAATTAAACATTGTACTGATTACTGTTTATCTTTGAAATAGAGACAGACCAGGTAGCCCATATTAATCTAGCCACCTTGTGTTATTTCTTGGTGCTTTTTTCCTTGTCACTGTTGCCTATGGCATGCTTATTAGGGATCTACATTTATACTGATCCTTAGATATCTACATATATACTGACCCATATTTATACTGGGACCCATGACCAAAGGCCAGCCCATCTGTTCCATTCCCACAGAAAAGCTAATGCAGCACAAATGACCAAAAAAAAAGTAAATGCTGGCTACGACTGAACTGCACCAGAACACCCGGTGCACCACAGCCAGCAGGCAATGATCCCAAGCCCCAAAGGATCTGCTTCCAGAATCCTGGTGCCAGACATCACAACCCACCCCCAGATGCCATGCAGAACAATGCCCTGAGGGACCAGAGCTGCTCCAGTGTCACAAGGAGAACCCAAAACCTAGGTGATTTTAATGTTAAAAGAGTATCATGTTATGGCTGATCAGTGTACATCAAGATTTCTGGGAACCTGCTATATACCCATGCCAATTGTTAAAGGGCACTATAAAATTTAATTAAACTAATTAAGTTGAATAGTTCAGTGAGAAAGTGACAGATGAGCTGGTCATTAGTGCACTCATGTTCAGGCGTAGCTTTATTGTGTTGTCGATAAGTACCCAAGGACTTGTCTTAATTACCCTTTCAGAAAATCCCTCCTTTCTGCCAACCCCTATTAAATAAAAGCACTGTGGTGTATACAGGTGAGCATGTGGTCCTTCTACATAAATGCAGAGCCTATAGTCTCAGAGGTTTTGGAGCTGAAGGTTGGATGTATTGTTCCCTAATAGTGAAGTATGGGTGGCTCACAGGATTTTGAAATCAGCATTTGTCATATGAAACTGTGTCAGAGTTGCCTTTGGGACAAACTGTTCCATTGCTTCAAAGCTTAAATTACTAGAGAGGCTTCAACTGTGTGTGTGTGTGTGTGTGTGTATGTGTGTGTGTGTGTGCGTGTCTAATTATGAGAAATTAGGATAAAATCTAGATTAATAGTACATTATGCAGGGACGTGAGAAGTAGTCTGACTGGTAGCTCAGAAAAAAACATTATACACGTATAATTTTTTAACTTGAATAGAAATAAACCAATGATGTGAATTAAACTTCTATCTGATCAAAAAAGATGGATGAGCCAGCTAATACCTAATAAAGAATAACTGTTACACAGAGAGAGAAAGGGCGAGAGGGAGCTTAGCAGACTAAGTGACAGACATCTCTCCAGCAGGGAGTTCACTGTTTGGATTGTGTGTGTCAGCAAAACTGATTGTGACAAATGCATCCTGGGACATCCCCATGCATTGCAATTTTGGTGCTCAGGAAATGTCCTGTCCCTCTTCATTACACTTCTTTTACCACAAGCAATATGCACATATGCAGTCTCTCATCCACACATACAAAATGCACTGATGCACTAGAACTTTAGCAGAAGAAGGGATGTAGGGATGAAGAAACGCATCGATCTGATGCTGTAGGTTTCTGTACGAGGACTGAACTCATGATGGATATTGGATCAGATTTTAAAATGCTTTGATATTTTCCAGGTTATATTTATATGTGTGAAGTGGACTGCCACAAAACGGAAATGAAACTTCAACACAAAATCACACCTTAATATCACACCTCCCTAACAGAAGTTTTACCTATATGTCTATACTTATTATCTATAAGTAATAACTTATTCTCTACAGCAATGATTAACTACAGTATGTATATATCCTTTTAGATGCTCTGAGGTGTGTGTTTGTGTATGAGGGTGTACTGTACTGTATGTTACACCCAGATGGCCAACCTTGCTCTCCATGGGAGTTTCTGTATAGTCGACAGGAGACTGCAACACTGTTATTTAGTAATATGCCATTTTAATACTTCCTATCAACAGTCAGTTCAACAGAAACATGCACATGACAAACAAGAAGTTATACAAATGTAAGGGTAAGAAGGCATTCACAGAAAGACCAGTCTCTCTCCACTGTTCTCATTTAACACTGTTCGTTTCTAACAGTATGCTGTCAAATCTGTTTGCTGTGTGAGAGCAAGACTTCGCTCCCTATTGAGGCAATCCGTGCCGACTCCCTTTTCATCTCTTTCCTCGCTCTCTCGCTTTCACTCCCTGTATCTCTCACACCGTTCTGTTCTTTAAAGTCATACTGTGTATTGTGAGCGTGTGAAAAAGAAAAAAGTCAATAAAACACCTTACAGGATTGAGAGAAATTAAAGAAACAAAAGGAAATGTTAAACATTTAAATTAAAGTTGTGTGCACTTACATAAGTGATTGGAAGTTTTCACCAATAAATATGTAATCCTTATACTGGTTAATTAGGTTAATAACTAGAAATACCCTCAAACGTCAAATGCTGCTGGGAATTTATTTATTTATTTGTTTATTTAATAGCAGGGGATCACCCAAATGCCTATGAAACAGATCGGTATTTCCATAGTGATTAATAATGTTAACCTACCAAATGTTTTCTTCTCCTTTCTTATTTTTGCTTTTGATAAATTAATGTGATGGGCGGCGCGGTGGTGTAGTGGTTAGCACTGTCGCCTTGCACCTCCAGGGTCTGGGTTCGATTCCCCGGCCAGGCTCGATTCCCGTCTCTGTGTGCATGGAGTTTGCATGTTCTCCCCGTGCTTGGTGGGTTTCCTCCGGGTACTCCGGTTTCCTCCCACAATCCAAAGACATGTAGGTTAGGTTAATTGACATTCCAAATTGCCCGTAGTGTGTGAATGAGTGTGTGTATGTGAGCATGTGTGTGTGCCCTGCGATGGATTGGCACCCTGTCCAGGGTGTACCCCGCCTTGTGCCCTAAGTTTCCTGGGATAGGCTCCAGGCCCCCGCGACCCTGTATATAAGGATAAAGCGGTACAGAAAATGAATGAAATTAATGTGATGATATGATTATACATATAGTACAACCATGGTTACAGTCATACAGGCAAAAATGTTATAATTTCATACAGTAGTTAAACATAATGAAACTCTGGCTGTGAGTTTAAGTTTTAAGCATCATGTCAGAATTATTTTAATATCATGGTTGAGAGTTTACATCAAAACTATACGGTACAATACTTAAAGCATGTATTGCATCAAATACCTCGGTGTTCACATCACGCAGGACCTATCATGGTCCTGTCACATCAACACCGTGGTGAAAAAGGCCCGACAGCGTCTCTACCACCTCAGGCGAGAGCATCCTGACGGGAAACATCACGACCTGGTTCGGGAACAGCACCATGCAGGACAGACGAGCTCTACAGAGGGCGGTGCGATCAGCTGAGCGCATCATCCGCACCGAGCTCTCTGACCTGCACTCGATCTACAGCAGGAGGTGCTGGACCAAGGCCAGGAAGATGGTGAAGGACCTCAGCCATCCCAACAATGGACTGTTCTCTCTGTTGAGGTCAGGAAAGCGATTCCGCTCCCTGAAGGCCAACACAGAGAGACTGAGGAGGAGCTTCTTCCCGCAGGCGATACGGTCTCTCAATCACATCACCACACAGTACTGACCCACACATATGGTTTTTACACACACTCTGGACTTTCTGGACATTCGTTTACACTAGTGACCACTGCACAACTACACTTCGTGGTCATCAAATCACTCCAATCACTATCACAAGTCACTTTAAATAAATCACTTTAAGCATATTCGCACTGCACAAGACACTTTAAACATGTGGATTGCACAACCCTGGACATTACCATTCTTTTCCTACTCGTACAGCTGCTCTTATTGTTCACATATTCTTCATATATTTATTATATTGTGTATTGTTGTACAGTTATTTTATTTTAACTTAAATTTTTATATTTTATTTTATTCTTTCCTAGTTAAATTTACCCTCTATTTTATTTTTCATATTTATTTCCTATTCATAGTCTTTTATTTTAAGGTCACGAGCACTTGTCTAAGCATTTCACTGCATATCGTACTGTGTATGACTGTGTATGTGACGAATAAAATTTGAATTTGAATTTGAATGCTACACCAAAACTATAGTATGCTATATTTAAGCAAAGAGAGTGCTGTTGTACTGAATATCAGTAATGCTGTGATGTGGTTGTAGGCAAGAGGGCGCAGCACGAGTACTGAAGATAGCACAGTTGTGTTAATATTCAGTAAAACAACAATGAGATTTTCATTGAGCTTTAGAAGTTCAAGAGCCTTCCAGGTTCTGGGGTTGATTCCCAAACAGGGTTGATACCCATTTAAACCTAGTGCACTACTGTAGGTTTAAATGGAAAACAACACAATAGGGTATATAATCTTTTGTTCCCCACACCAAGTAATACCCTTGATCAGGGGTTAGTGAGGGATTTAGGATACAGCCTTGTGCTCTCCCCTCTTTCCAGTACTGTAATTGCACAGTAATTATTAGACAACCTGTGACTCAGTGTGATACATATAATTAAACATCCCAGTGCTGTTATGCTCTATATCACCGCTTATGGAATGCCTCTCATCCACTCAGATTACTCAGTCTAAACTAAATGTTGTATAAAGAATGTAGAAAATAGTAAATAAGTTTTGAAAGTGAAACATAAGTGAATGAAACTGTAATTGCTGTACTGACGTAAATCACTTATACTCTGTGTGTACGTGTATGTTTCAGGTTGTGGACCTGTACTGGGGTGTGGACCCAGAGGAGTGGGACAGTCCAGAACTACAGAGACTGCGGATGAAGCTTTTAGAAGAATGTCTGAAGACATCTGCAGGTCCATGCTTTGTTGTGGGTATATATGACCTTCTATCAAGTCAAATTCCAAGCTATTCTTCTGTAATGCTTACTGGTTAATGGAAAAAACGTTTTGAAATACATAAGGAAGGAAATGTTCTTTAATTCTGAACATGACATTAGTAGGTAATATAGTAATTCTATACTGTATGCCACACATGTACCTAAAAGCATTTAGACACTGAAGCTGTTTTTAATATCAGTAAAGACAGATCCGATTGCTGAAGACGGAATGTCATAGTCAGGAGAGTGCCACTTTTAATGTGTTTATATCATGTGAAGTTTCTCAGCTCATAATTCTACTGCATAATTTGAGCGTTTTACACATCACTGCCATCTTACACACTGTGAAAAATGGCATGTATTATGGTAGATAAGAATCACAATAAGAAAATAACAGGATATGAGGATAAACAGGATAACAGGATAACAGTGTTGAATGTCCAGAGAGGCAAAGTATTAAATGACTAGCATGGCGGTGTGGGAAAACTGGTGAGGCAGAGAGACAGAGTGTTGGAAAGCTGGTGATGTAGAGTGTTGGGAGACTTGCACTGCAGAGTGATACAAAAAATTAGTTAAGCACAGCATTGGAAGACCATCCAGGCATGGTGTTAGTAGACTAGATAGACCAAGGGTTGGGGAATCTGTTAGGCAGAGTGTGGGAAGAGCAGTGAGGCAGATAAATGGAAGGCCATTGAGTCAGATTGTTGGAAAACATTGAGGCGAAGTGTTAGAAGCCCAGCAAGGAAGGCTATTGGAAGGCTGGGGATGTACTGTGTAGTGTTGGAAGAACAGCAAGACAGGGCTGTTTTTACACTAAACATGATTTCCCAAATAGGATCCAGCTCCATTCATAAGTAAACTTGCACATCTGCACAATATAGCAGTAGAGCACCTAATTGGCTTGCACTGTGCCAAAAAAAAAAAAAACACAAAGAGAAAGCGATTACAAGGAAGTAGACTTTGGCACTATGCTTAATGTTACTGATATTTCGAGAGCACACTCTTGCCTGCTTTCTTTCTTTATCACCTATGGGCATAAAGTTTTGTGGAACTGGCACATTCTGCACACATACAGAGATTGCAGGGGTGACAGGAAGCGTTGATAATATTACAGTCTAAATAATGGCCCACTTCTGTATTTTGCACATTTGCATTCAAGGCCATCTTTTCAAAAGGACCCAAGCACTGTACGTTGATTCATTCCTGTCTGTAATGCAGAGTGTTCTTATAACTCAAACAACCCGCACTTTGGGGCCAAGTTTAATCCAATCAGTGCCCCAGGTCCTAAGGGGGAAAGCACCCTTAGAAGACTAGTGAGGCAGAGTGTTGGAAGACCAGTGATGTGGAGTGTTAAAAGACTTGCAGGGCAGAGTGCTGGAAGTCTGGTGGGGCAGAAGATAAGAAGACTCTCAAGGCAGAGTGCTGGAAGATGGGCATGGAAGACTGGCAAGGCATAGTGCTGGAAGACTATCAAGGCAGAGTGCTGGAAGACTGGCAAGGCAGAATGTAAGAAGACTGGCAAGGCAAAGTGCTGAAACCCTGGCAACACATCATGTTGGAAAAATGGCGAGAAAGAGCATTGGAAGACCAGCCATGCAGACTGTTGTAAAGTCTGTTCGTCAGTGTTGTAAGACCAAGCAAAGGCAGCTTCATCGAACACCAGTGAGGCAGAGAAAGACCAGCAAGAAAGAGTGTTGCAAGACAGGCAAGAAATTGCATCTAAAATCAAAAGAGATCATTGTCTACTTTAAGTCTTTATCACGCATCAAAATGTAATAATTGCTAAACTGTGTCTTTATTTTTTGATTTCATCAACCTGCACTTGGCAGGGAAACATTATATCAACCAATAGCATTATGCCATGTTTTACTTCCCCTTTCTCCCACAACATAAACTATTCCAAATGTAAAATAAAAATTTTGTGAGATGTCATGCATGTCTTTATAACATGTGTTACATCTCAATAACATCTCTGAACACAAATGCTTAGTATCCTATCTGCCAGTGTTATGCATTAAAGCTGGGCAATTAATAGTATGCTAATCAAAATCTGTCTCCACAATTGAAACATGCTTTGAGTAGTCATGCTGCCTTGTAATGAACAATTTCTCCTTAAGAATAAAGCTGGTTATCGACAGCAGGAGTGCTCTGAAATCTCAGGTGTTCCTGACGAACATCTGGATGAATCCCAGTTGCCACACATCCTTAATGAACTTTAGACAAGTGCAAAGACAAGCATTAATCACTGTTGCTTTTAAGAACTGTAATCAAAAATATTGCTGGAAAAAAAGGTCAGGTTTTTGTAATGATCACTCTGTGTGGGTGTGTGTAGTGCTGATCGCTGTCAGGTCGAGTGCAGACGAGAGATCAGTGCACAGGTGTGGGTGAGATTGATGTTAAATGATTAAAATGTTAATGAGTGATGTGGTTGAGGGGTAGGCAGATAATTGGAGTCAGAGAATGACATGCAGTGTGAGTAGAGAGAAAGAGAGCAGGGAATACCTCAGCCTCCTTCCCGCTGTATTCCTTCACATTGTGCACATCCAATCTCCCACACACTGTCTATGTTTGTTGACTGTCTATGTCTCAGACACACACTTACAGGACACACAGAATCTCCTGTCTCTCTTTCAACACTTCAGCAGCTATCCCTCATCTTGCTCCCCTTTCCTTCATAACTCTGTCTGGTGCTCGAACATCCCTTTTCTAATTTAATCTGGGTTTCTCATTTTCTCTCGCCCTTCCCCTTATCTTATTGGTGTTCTCAGTCATCTGTCTTTCTCCCGCTCTCACACCTCATTTAATAGATCTTGTCACTTGCTCTATCTCTCTTCCTGTCACTCTCTCCCACTTCACTCCTCCTGTTCTCACACATCTATATCCTTCCTGTCCTCCAGCAAATCTCAAGTTCCTCTTGCCCTCTTTCAAACTCCCTCTCAATGAAATATGTAATATCTTTCTCTTCTCTGGTTATCACCATGTCTGAATTGAATTAGGCACAAGACTGCAATCTCTCAAACATGAGGGCAAACCTTCTGCGAAACTGTCTATAGGTGTTGGACATGTGCAGAATATTAATCATCCTTCTTTTTTGGTAAACAGATAAAATAGTCAAACGTGGTCATGTAAATTTTTTCTTCAAGTGCTTTTTAAAGTTCCTTTCTGAGTCATTCTGTTTGAGCTCAAAGACTGGAGACGCCCTGGCAAGCCTGCCCTAGCCAAGAATCTGCTTGATTATTCCCGAAGAGAATGAGGTCAGAGCTCGAGGCTGTTAGGTTTGCCTTTGCCATTCCTTTACAGAGCACAGACGCACGGAATCTCCAAAACGTGAATCCCAAAGGAAGTGATGCAAAACAGGTAAAATGTTCAAGGAAAACCCATTCAGTCCCTCCTGCTTTGGTTACCCAAACAGCAAGTTCTGACCTATTTGCAAACTATGTAAAACACTGACTGACCCTTGAGATGTTTTCTTAGCATGCCACAAAATAAGGCAAGAAGACATCCTCCTTGAACCTCTTGGTGCATGGTTTTAAATACTTGATATTTGGGTGTCTGGAAACAGTGACAATCGACGTTGTTGTGATGCGCTGTAGCTGGAATATGTGTATGTACTCAGGACTGTCTATTGTAAACTGGGAACCCTGCGTTTGATCAGAGAAAGAGAAAAGGCAAGAGTAGGGGGTTGTGGTTGACAGTTCTGGGTTGCATGTGTCAGTTTGAGTCTCCAGAGAGGGACTCTTTGCAGATTGGAGCTGTTTAACATGACTGTGACAGCCTGCAAGTAAGAGGAAAAGAGAGAGAGAGGGGGGACATTCAAATATAAAGGAAAAGTGTTAGCTCTGATTCTCTGAAAGTCTGGTATACAGTAGTAATGTTGAGCAGTTTTGGGTGTAAAAGCCCCACATGAACCTCTAGTCCAGGGGTACTCAAATATAAATTTGAAAGGTCCACTTACCAAATTTCTATTCAGTCCGAGGTCCGAAAAAATTACAGTCCAATTTCAAATAGATTTCTACAAAAAAAATAAAACAAAACTTTCGAACAATACGCAAAAATTGACATGGTAGTCTTTTTAGTGTGTTAAAGGTGACATCATCTTTGTGCCACCAGTTGTTTGAACTTGGGCATAAAAGGTGTGAGGACCAGGTGGAGGCACTGATGATGGAGTGCGTGATCATTGGTGATGGAGCTGCGATATGTGTTTTTCACCATGCTCATACTGTAGTTCAAACGACAGATTCACAACAGTACGTTGAGGAAAACATTGTGAGAATTTGAAGTGACATTTTCTGGAGGACAGGAGCACCTGCTGCAGTAACCATCCTTGTCCAGAAGGTGAGAAGGTGACCACTTTTGATTGCTAGATTAAGCACATTGGTTTTCTGCTTCCCACGGGGAGCACAAATGCATATTTTTCTGTCCACTCATTCTTAAATTCGCTGTTTTCAAAATCAGCTTATATCAATGGCCAGCTTTGAGCAGACCATTAGGATATTAAGGATGTATTATAATAAACAGAATGAGTAGCTCACCTCTTATATCTTCCATGAGTCGTTCGTTCTTTTGAATCTACTGCACCGCATAGCGTCTATGGGAGTCACGTGACAAAGGACCGAACAACTCGGGACTTGACGATTCATTGAGAACCGTCAATACGTAGCCTACGGAGGTTCTGCGGGGATTTGCGCATGCGCGCCCAGTAGAAAGTGAACGAATCACTCTCGTAGACGACTCGCTCTTCTGAGTCACGTTAAAGATTTGTTCAAAAAGAACTTCATGCGCACTTCATTGAGAAATCCACTCATTTGGATTATGATTAAATTAGCATGTTTTTTTTAGCGTCGGTCCAGATGTAACCGTATTTGGGTCCGGATGCGGACTGGAGTCTGCCTATTGAGTACCCCGGATCTAGTCTATCCTATGGGTCCAGTTTTTCTTTTATTTTAAGCTGACCCCATAAACATTTTTTACCTTTAAAAAGCATCTAAAATACAGCAAAAGTCTTGAGCCATCCATCATTTCTTCATATTTTGCTTCCAAAACACCATACTTTCTTGCAAAAGTCACTGTAGCAGTTTCTGATGATTGCTTTTGACAGTAACCTATGAATCATTCAAGCATTAAAAAAAGCATCCAACCTAAGGCATAAACCAGTGAGAAACAGGTGCAGATGATAACAGATGATCAGGCCGGTGATTTGTGTACTGCTGGTGCTGAATCCTGATTCTTTGGAACAGATAAGAGGGGAAATGAGGTTGCTGCTGAGATTTATAAACAACTCATTTTTCTATCTTTATGTTTAGGCACTAGGCAGTCTAGTAAAACATTTTGCTCCCTTTTAATTTAATCTACATAGTTTAATTTAATATAAAATGAAGAAATGAGGCGTCGCTAAAGACTTTTGCACAGTACTTATGTTAACACTCGCTATTCCATGTCCAACTGAATGAGGCTAAATGAGCTGTTAGATCAGAAATCCTTTCCACAAACTCATCAGGATCCCCAATATTGCAGAATCAGTTCAAAAGATGTTTCTTTATATACCGTCTATTTATAGATGAACACCTTATTGGACAGTTTAGCTTTTTTTCTCTCTTTTTTTGCCCTGCGTAATTGTCAGTGATTTACAGAATTTTAGTTTAGACATTAAATAATAGACCGATAATACACCAACATTTATTTTAAGCATTGCTAAGAAGAATTACATTAGCATTGTCCAGGGTCAAGGTGAATTTTGAATAAGGCAATGAATTATTAGCTCCTTTTTATAAGGAAATAATGTTACATCCTCAACTGTATGTCAATTTCAATTCAATTCAACTTTTATTGTCATTGTTATAAATAATTATTAGATAATAATCTATTGAACTAGCAAAATTTTATATTATCTTAATAATAGTTACATAATTAGAATTAACTTATTCATTTGCATAACACTGAGATGGAGTATGAACAAACATTAATGAAAATAAACATATCTTTGATACATAAAAAAAACATGTGAGGAATCTTTTTTCCTCTAATGTAGCTTTCATTTTCCTTTCTGGTGGCCTGATTTGAATTCTGCCACTTTGCGCATGCGTCGCCTTATTCAAACAAAGACAGGCAGGGTTGGACCATTTGAGCTCAAGCAGAAGGGGAGTTTTTATTTTTTATTCTTGCACTCTGTCCCTTTGATCCTAGGGTTTGCTACATTGGATCATTAAATCCGCAAGATTTGACACAGGTTGATGCCTGTGCGTTCCCTGTCACAACCCTCCCACTGGGACAGCACTTCATGCAGTGGCTGGGTTATACAGGACGTAGGGTTAAGTGCCTTGACCAGGGACCCAACAGTCTCGAACTACAGACCCTCCAATCGGCAACCCAGAGGCTCAACCACCTGAGCCACCACTGCCCCATACGTAGAAGGGGAGTAAAATGTGCTTAAAGATGTCTTGCTACAATACGGACATCTTCTGTTCCACATACAGCTGGTCACGAGATAGCCAGTGTTGAGATCATTTAAATGTCTTTGAGATGTAAAATGTGTACTGAGGAATTCCCCACACTTACATATGAAGACATGATTTTTAGATCACATTAAAATGTCTCGCCAAATCTCGTCAATTGAGGAACCAACCCAATCTGGCCTATTTTTAGCTGCCTAATATTTACCGGGTTCATTATTAATATGACTTAATATGAGTCAATATGAACAACTGTTTTAGATAAAGAAATAAAACATGACCCAAATGTTCTTAAATTCTCACTACACCTCTGACACCGCTTTGGGGAAAATAAAAAAGGGCGACTCAGGTTTCTTTCAGTTAAGAAACAGAAACATCAAAGCTCTTGTTAGAAAAGAAGTGCAGCTGACACACAGTCACAGAGCCTCAGGCACAAGGAGGTGGTGGAATAGACAAAAAATGAGAGAATAGACTGTGGAAAGCACAAAGAAAAAACGTACAGTTCAGACACGCTCCTCAAAACACTTCAAAGGACAGCTACGGCATACAGTTCTGTATTGCTATACAAGAATTGAGAGAAATGCTTCTCAGGACATAATGTAGTTTACCACAATAAACTCTTCAGAGAATACAGTGAAATTGACAGAAATTTATAATAAGTGAACTTGTGTCAGCCAAAATCACCTTGTAGTGTGTGAAACCTCCTAGCACGGTTAAAACCAGACAAGGCAACCAATTATTCTGAAGCAGGGGCTCCTTTGAGGTTCCCTGAAATCAAAGTATTTCAGTTGAAGACAGTATTATTTTCATACTTTCTTCTTGCAGATCCATCACTAGGGTGACCCTAGTAAAAAAAAAAAGTATGCTAAGTATATTAAATCCTAGCATGCCAAAGCATACTTAAATGTACTGGCTCCAGACTAATGACTAGTATACTTGAAGTTTGCTAACAACTAATTTTGTACTAAGTGTATTTAAGTTGTAATTAAATTGTACAAAAGCACAAATTTAAGTGTATTAAGTATACTTTTGTGTGCTAAAGTGGAACAACTTTAAGTATACTTAGTACGCTTAAAGTATATGGCTGTGTGTGTACTAACGTACATACCTGACAGTATTATTAATACAATTTAAGTATATATTTAATGTATTATAAGTACATTACAGCTATTTTTACTGTATTACAAATACATGATTAATGTACTATGAGTATATTCTTATTGCAGCAGTAGCATACTGCTATACTTCTGGCCAATTACAAATACAAAAAAAGTACACTTTGTGGTTAATACAAATATACTTTATTGTATCAGTACACACAATCAGACAGACATTAGTATTATAATCTACAGGTACAGTATTAGTTTAGAGACTGAAAACAGGCCGAGAGCTACGGAGCCATTATACCACAAGCAAAATACATGAGATTTAGCAATAGCACAATAGACAATACATTATACAGCTTAAAGTATGTACTTAATGATAAATTACCTAACAAAACCCATTAAGTTTACCCTGTGCCGATGAAAATAAAATAATAACGATACGAACAAACGCACGCGATGATGCAGCTTCAGCCGTTTATTCAAACTAAAAGTGGAGAACTGGGGAGCCAATCAGAGAACGGATAGTCCGAATCTGCCCGCCTCCAGTCTCTGATTGGCTGATGGGGCGCAGATTCTAGTCTCCGGTTGGCTGGAATAGTTGCAGAGTTCACAACGCTGCTGCGGTTTGTGTAAGTGTCGCTTTATGACAGTGAGCGGACAGAAGAGTGAGAGAGTGCAAACATAAATTATCTTGAACGGCAAGTGATTTTCAATACATTGAAAAACAAGTTTAAATAAGTATACTTTGGAAATTAGACCAACCTTTCACTTAAAGTATATTTTCCAATAATATATTTTTAGAAAGTGTACTATAATACAATTATATTAAAGTATATTTAAAGTTTAATTCCAAAATTTGGTAAAAGCATGATGTTAGTATACTTTTTATATATTAACTGATGGTACAATTTTTTGTTAGTATATTTGCAATGTATTATCGAGGATTTCAATATATTTGTAATAGACTAAAGTGTATTTTTTTTTCACTGGGGGAGACAGCACACATACATACAGTACGTATGACATTAGGTAATTAAGTAACAACGATAACAACAATAGTTCTTGCAAGAACAGTATTGTCAAGTGCATTTGCAAAACCCATAAAGCACAATGATGAAACTGGCTCTCATGGAGACCATCCCAGGAAAGCAAGACCAAAACAAACAGGTTCATTTACTGTAGGTTCATTCAGACGTTCATTTTCCATGTTCAGTTCCAGCCTCAGAAATTACCAATTAACATCACCTCAGGTGGATCCATTATGAGGACTTTGCTGAACATAAGTATCATCTCAATATCAATTGTTCAAAGGAAATTACTGCACATTTGGATCCTTGAGCATTTTTTTCCATTGTAGAAAGAAGTAAAAGTCAGGAAAGACCATGGAACGTGTGTCCAAACTACAGAGAAGGTGTGTCCAAACTACAGTATTGACTGCTAGTACAGTACATAAGATATTCAAACAAACCACACATGACAGGACATCGGTCACTAGTGAGAACTCCCACGTTTCTCTGATATACCTCGGTCCAATTGAATCAGCCTTTACCAGTGACCACGTTGATATTTGGCTGCATCGGTCCTAACAGCGTCTCCCATTAATCTGTCCCTGAATAGAACAGGACGACTTTTAATTGGTCTTTTGAACCCTGAGCACTTGGAAGGAAGCCAAAGTCCAAGTAAGCTGTTTAAATTTCATGAGTTTTTAATTAAACAGCAAACTTTAACCAATAATGACATGTTGGGTTAATCCTTTCTCCCAATATCTATTTATACATAATGCATATGCATTAAGGATGAACATCTGATGGGCAGTCTGTTTAAAGAAATATTCAGTTAAATCTCTTTCAAATAAACAACAGTGAAATAAGACAGTGCCTTAACTAGACACTCAGTAGAGTTTGTATTTGGTTAATATACAGTAATGCTGGCTACAAAGTACTTAAACACATTAGCATTAACTCTAGTTCTTATTTTAAAACATGTCATACAGCAAGGGTAGCAAAGAAATGAATAAATTTTTAGATCTAGAAACATAATCACTTAAGGCCTATTCAGCAGATCAGCTAAGGGTTTGAATGCCTCTGAAATATTTACCAGCATTACTGTATTTGTGGATATTTAACACATATATGCCAAGTTGTCTAGCGTATGTTGCACTTGGTTGTGTTTGTTTGATTGTACATTTTGGTTAATTAATACTATGCTCATGTACACCCTACTTACATGAGCATAGCACATGAATTTTTTTAACATCCAGGAAGCTTCATGGAGAAGTAGAGTACAGTGTGGGGAAAAAAACAGGGCCAAGGTAACCTAGAGTGAGCCATTCCTCCTTTCCTCCCTGCCTCACTGAAGACATCATTCCACCCTTCCTGCCCCACTGAGCACTGAGGACATCACTCTGTTCTAGATTCTACTTGATTCTGAGGACATTGCACAGCCTTGTTGCTCCACTGAGGATGTCATTATGGCTCATGATCTTACCTTGAGCATCAGTTCACCTCCCTGCTTTATCTAACCCCTCACTATGCCACCTGACTCCTTCTGCACTAAGAACTTTGCTCCGTCTCCTTGCTTGGCTGAGGAAGTCACTCTGCTGCCTTGGTTCACTTAGGTCATCCCTCTGCCTCATTGGTCTTTAAAGTGTACATCGCTCCCTTACTTCCCTACATGGTGTATAGTACTTCTTCCTCTTACTTCAAGGATGATGTCACTCCCTCCTCTGGCCAAGCAGAGGACATCTGTACCTCGTGTACTTCGGAGATGACCCCTACCATCTTGCTTCATATCCTGGACAGTTATGTGAGATATACTGGACAGCAAGATTCTTTGGGAGAGCTACCCTTGGCCATCAGGTGATGCAACATCACCACCTGATAGTAAGCCAATCTCCTCTGCGTGTCAGGTGTGGCACAAGAGAATAAAGTGATGGCAGCCGCCGAGGCAGCAGGGGTGTAACAGGCCATGAAAGAATGAAAGAAGTGAATATTTAATGGTATAAGATAGAATATTTCATTTTTTTTATTTAATTCTTAAGATAGTGAGCCAATTAAAGCAAAGCAATCAGCAGACAATTTAAGAATTAAGTTAAAATAAATAAATAAAAAACAAGAAAACATAAGGAAAGAAGTAAACATGAGGAAAAATGGAAAATGCATTTCAGTGAAGCTGAGTCTGAGTTTGCTGTAAAGTCCACAGAAAATTAGATAATGATACATTTTCTAAAGTCTCCAGTATTGTAGAGAATTTTATTTATAGTGAAGTTTTGATCAGTTTACACTAGGTGGGCCACATGCGGATAGAATAAGCACATACAGTAAACATTTCATAAAAATAAAACAAGAAGAGAATCAAACACTGAAGACAAGACTACCAAAATAGGTTCAATTGGGTCTGGTGTGTTGTAGTGTTGTGAAATCTGTATATATTTTATTAATAGTCTCAAGTGCATGATCACTAAGGATCTATGAACATCCCATCTGCCTAAATCTCTGTGGTCGGGTCAGTTGTTTAAAGTGCCTTTTGTATGCAAATGCAAATATTATTTACCTGAACGACTAATGAGCTGCGACCCATCCATCTGCTCATTCTGATTCACAGTCACAATTTACATGTTGACACTAATCCCTGTTAGCTACACTTCAGATTGAGGTTCCTATATGTGTAACTGTGACAAGCACTGTTATTTCCTTTAACTGGAGTTTCAGAGATATCACATCAGTGATAATATCTCTGTGCATTCGATTAAGCCAGACAGAATCTATATTAAAACTTTATTAAACCAACGTGAAACACAAGAAACTAAATGCAATTTGAATGGTTGAGCTCTAGTTTGTGCAAACCCCATACACAGACATACACTAAATGTCACCTTCCCCTCTATAATCAAAGCCCCTGTACAAATGAAATTGAATTGAATTGAATCAAATTGAATGAAAGATCAAACTAATTAGCTTAAACTAAAAAGCAAAAAATAAGCAAAAAAAAAAAGTCAGCACCATCTGTAAAGTAAAGCAGCTGCCATGAATCCTTTAAACATTTACACACACACACGTGACCAGAGACAATGCTGATTACTGAGGGATCTTGTCAAAAGGCAGGTGGCACTACAGTATGCATGCATGAGGGGGAGGCAAGGCAGGAGAGAGAGTGCGTGTGAGGCAGTGAGAGAGAGAGAGAGAGAGATGATTCTGCTTCCCTCATAGACACTGTTTAATGTTCCACATATCCTGATAGACATGTGTCTGTTTCATGTTTGTTTTTTTTTGTCTGTGTGTGTGGTATACAAGAGGTGTCCAATAAGAAAAAGTATTTAGTTTAATACAGTAATTACTAAACGCTGTAGTAAACTGTAGGATTTACTATAGTAACTGACTAAAAGCTGCAGTAAACTGTAGTATTTACTATAGTAACTCACTAAACGCTGTAGTAAACTGTAATATTTACTATAGTAACTGACAAAGCAGTGTAGTAAACCATAGTATTTACTATATTAACTGACTAAACGCTGTAGTAAACTATAGTATTTACTATAGTAACAGACTAAACAGTGTACTGTAGTAAACCATAGTATTTACTATATTAACTGACTAAACGCTGTAGTAAACTGTAGGATTTACTATAGTAACTGACTAAAAGCTGCAGTAAACTGTAGTATTTACTATAGTAACTCACTAAACGCTGTAGTAAACTGTAATATTTACTATAGTAACTGACAAAGCAGTGTAGTAAACCATAGTATTTACTATATTTAAAGAATATTATATAAATAGTATATATATAATAATATTATTAATAGTATTATATATAAGAATACTATATAAAGAATCTTGAATCTTGAATCTTGAATCTTGAATTAACTGACTATAAACGCTGTAGTAAACTGTAGGATTTACTATAGTAACTCACCAAACACTGTAGTATTTACTATAGTAACTGATTCTAATTCAAATTGTAGTTTTTATGAGGGATGTTTTTAGTTCTGGAGTTTGTATTGACTCATCAATTCCTGAGATTTGACCCGTTTACCAACGAAACCACGGCTACTCCGAAAACCAAGCAGCAGAATTCCTAAGTTCCTAAGTCATGGTGCTTCGTTCATGACAGACTTATAACATGGAATCCCCTCCTTTTAATTGTGTCTATCATCTGTGTTAGTAGGAAATGTAACATTCATGTTCCTGTTCCTGTTGCTAAATATAGATAAAGGTGAATGGGGTATTATGTCGATCATAATGAGATTCAAATTAATGTTTAATACGTGGGCATCAATGTAATAAGGCTGTGGTAAAATGAAGCACCAGTGGCATTGATTGTCATGTGTCTTATTTGAAGTGCTTTGTTTTGGTCATTGACCAGTGTTTACTAGTGTAGTCTTTCTCTCTGTCTTTCTCGTCTTCCAGGGTTTGGTTGGGGAGAAGTATGGCAGCATCCGTGTTCCAGGGGAGGTCGAATCTGCAGAGTTTGAAATGATTCTAGATGCGGCAGTGGAAGCGGGTCTGGATACACGGATCCTGGAGGAGTGGTACTGCCGGGATGAAAACTCAGTACCACCGGCATATTACCTCAAACCCAAAAATGAGGTGCTGAAAAACTATCAGAATTCGGTAAGCAGGATAGAAAACGTGGAGATTTAAGACATGCTTGCAATGGAATTTCAACAAGCTGCTTAGCGACAATGACCTTTGTTGAAAGCGCTATACAGTACAAATGAAATTGTATTTAATTGAATTAAATGAAAGAAAACTCAGGGACAAAACAAATTAGCCAAAACTAAAAAGCAAAAAATAAGCACATGAAAGTCAGTGCCATCTGTAAAGCAGCTGCCATGAATCCTTTAAACATTTACATACACATGTGACCACAGACAATGCTGATTACTGAGGGATCTTGTCAAAAGGCAGGTGGCATTACAGTGTGCATGCACTCACAGTGAGGGGGAGGCAAGGCAGGAGAGAGAGTGCGTGTGAGTTTAATATTTGCTATGTAAAAATGTTATAATGTAAAATAATTGGAGATCAATATTATACTTGAGCATGGACTTCTCTTCTGTATTGTAGACGTTGAACAGGAAACATTCTTGTTCTTCATGAACCATATCTACAGTACAGACATCATGGTCTTGATGGCAAATGCAACCCATTCAAGTCAAAATCAGCTGCCTCTTGCTGTTCACATGGGACACTTAGATAACTGTTCTGGCCCATGTACCTCTAGCCACCATATTGTCATAGTGCAGTTAAATGCATTTTAAGTGCTCCAATTAAAAACACAACATGCTCGGCATATGCTGTTTAACCTGCTGTAAATCAGTTGTAACCTAAATGAAGTGTAATTAGGGTATTGCAATAATGAGCAATAAACAAGCGGTGTGCGGTGTCAAGCTGTGTGGAGATGCTTACTGTATTTGTTTTACATTTTAAGCCTTTACTTTGAAAAAAAAAATCTTACAATCAAATTACCTTTATGAGGGTATGGTTTAAACTCCTAATTATCATTATACAATATGTTTTCTACAATATGTACTTACTTACATTCTTGGTTTGTTATAGCCTGCAAAGAAAGTCTTTTCTTTTGATTTTCCTTTTCAGCTCTCCGGTCTGCCTGATTAATTCCATGCACTGCATCTTAGATGACATTAGATATTACATGATTGCATTGGAGTATACAATTTGCCTTGATGGTGGGTGTAACTAATAAACTGGCACCACAGTATATATCCTTTAGTCTCTTCACATTTCAAAATCATAATTCCTCTCCTTCATGGTTTTCGTGATAATGATTGAGCCATAAAACCAAGGAACCACCATTTTGCATTGTTTTCTTTTACTTTCAATACGTCGTGTTGATTTAACTCTAACAGAAACTTTGAGTTATGTATTTAGTGTTCTCTAGGGAGCCCATTTCGAAAAATGTGAACCCAGGCTCTGTGACGTATCCTTTAAATGTCACAATGTGCTAGACCAGTGGCTGAGGACCTTTCAGAAATTGGCTGACCCGAGAGAGCAAGCTGCTTGCCTACAGGAGCATTTATTAGGCTCATAAATTCAGTTTGTCTTTCATTAAATCTTAGTACGAGCACAGGATCCAGAGCTTGCCTGCTTTTTTTGCCTTTCAGATTTTTTTCTGTGTCTCTTTTACTATCTTTCTCTTAAATATGTATTCACCTACACTTTTACATTTTTCTACATTTGTTTCATATTCAAATTCTCAGTTACAAACACACACACACACACACACACACACACACACACACACACACACACACACACACAGGTAGGCCCATGTCACAATATGTGTATAAAACAGGTCTCAACACACCCGTCGTGTGTGTTAAGAGAGGGCCTGCTGAGGCTCTGCTGTTCTAAAATGAGAAAAACAGCAGGGTTTGAATTTATACCTGTATTCCGGGAGAAAAAAAAACTTATGTGGCCCAATGTATCCTGTCCTGCCCTTCTTTTCCATCACTCTATTTTCCCAATCTCTCACATTCCATGCTTTCCAAAAACAGACAGAACACATCAAATATATGATTGCTGAATTAACAACAGGGAGCATGAGAAATGCAAAAAAAAATTAAGTCTGGCAGGCTAGCAATAGTAATACCTGACTGAGGCATTATACGGAGCATGGATTGAGCTTTATTCTTAACAACAGAAAGGAACCTGGAGTCTCTGATTAAACATTCAAAGATAGTTTACAGATAAATCTTGGTCTGAGATGCTTAATTATTTTCTTTGAATGCTGGCAGATCACTGACCGTGACTCCTTCTTCTCTCCCACAGATGGAGTCGAGCAGTGTTGCAAAGGCCAAGAATGCTAAGGCTTGGAGAGCGGTCTCTGAAGAGATCAAGACAATCTTCAGAACTGCAGTCCTACAGCTACAAGAGAAAGGAACCATGAAAAGTGCACAGGGGAAAAAATTTCTTTGTTCTGGTATGTGGCACATGAAATCTAATTTTATGGAAATATCCAGAAGTTTACATACACTCACCACAAACTTGAATGTCATAACAATATTGTACTTGCAGTTACATTTTTTTTAATTGATATTTTTCTGGGGCACAAAATAAATGTTTACTAGAAATCTTTATTCATTTGGGGTTTGCTGAAAGCACCACAGGGACATTCTTGACCAATACATGTAGGTTGACTGAAGACCCTTCAACCCTTTCATTCACTGCAGGCCTGTACCTTAGTGGTTCCTTTGTTGTTCCTGATCATAGGAATCAATTTCTTCCCAGCTGACAGTTTGAGTCTTCTTTCAGATATTGGCAAAGTTGCTACTGTACACCTCCCACTAACTTGTTCTAACATACAGTACTGTACAATTGTTGGAACCGATCTTTGAAATCTGCAACTGTTTGGGAATGTCTTAAAAAAGACATTCCTGTACATCTACCATCCTCTTTCACAGATCAGCACTGAGCTCAGTGGACTTTCCCATTCTACTGAATGTTGGTTAATCCAATGAGTGCTGTCAAACAAATTCATTTTATGTTGGCACAGATAAGCTACCGGCTGTAGCCAAACTTTGATCACTAACAGCTGGTTGAGAGACCTTGGGCTCAGCAAATGAAAAGACATTCTGGGACCTTCAGCACCACAGAATTAGACTAGGTCAAAAGTATGCATATACTGTACTGTAACTTATGTAAGTTGGTGTATATACTTTTGACTCTGTTTATATATATCATTTTTACCCTATTTCAGTAAACCCAAACTGAAATGAATCAATGGTCCTTGCTGGTAATTATATGATAAATGCATGCAATCAGTTTCTACTTACTACTGGGGAAATCTTATTCATCATTTTACTCCTCATACTCCTTATAATTCACAGGAAGTAAAACATATGGCACTTGAGACTAAAACCTCCAGAATGGTGCCTTTCCAGTGATATTCATCCTCTCAGACCCTTGTTAACAAAGCAGGCTTTAAGCTTGTGATACTAAGCTAAAAGGTTTGGAAAGCTATCAGTGGAGCTCTCTCTGTGGAGGACTTTGATAAGATGCTGCAATGATGGATTAAGAGATCGTATCAAATATGTTTTGCCTTGAAGGCAGCTTAAGGAAGCACGACTAATCACATGCTAAAGACCGCCAAAATCTTATCCACCTCATGGAATCGAGACATCAATATGGGTGTGGAGTATTATACTGTAGTGCATAGTGATTAAAATATCAAACATTTCAAAAAGCCTGAATAAAAAGTAATATATCTTCTCTATTTTTCATAGCACTCGAAGATGAATTGGACTTTGCATTAGGAAAACAGACCCCCGCCTTCCTGAAGAAATGTGTGTGTTACATTCGAAAAATCTCCAACTTCGACCGCTTTGCCAAGATTCCAGACATGGCCCGCTACATGGACACTGTTATGAGTGGGGATCGCATCATGAGGAACCAGGAGGCCTATGAGCGTCTTCTGAAAGTCAGAGATGAGTTCATCCCCACAATTGTCGCAGCATCCAACCTCCGTGTCTATTCCTCAGTCACTCATTGCGACATGAAAATGGGCTACTCCCAAGAGGTAGAGAGCCACTATGTGGAAGGTTTGTGTAAACAGTTCTATGAAGACATGGTGGACATAATTCAAGCTACTGTCCAGCAAAACTTTGACACAGAAACAGATCCACTGTATGATGAGATCATACAACATCTTTCACTGTGCAAGACATTTTCCTCCTTTTATGTGTATAAAAGCAAGGTCCTGGATATGGTGCAAGAATACCTGTATCCATCGAAAGGAGGGAGAATGTCGCCCCTAGTCGTTTATGGAGGGCCGTGTACAGGAAAGACACTGTTGCTTGCTGAGGTGGCTAAACAGGTGAGAGAATTGCCTTTGAATATTTCTATATATATTCATGAATTATAGAGAGAGACCATAAATTAAATGCCCTTCTTTTGTGATCCATCTGAAAACATGTAATTGTGTTATATTGTTCTTTGTCTTCAGCTATGCACTGCTTCAGTTTTGCTTCAGTGAGCTTAATAATTGATGCTTCACAATACGAATTGGATTAGGATGCAATGATCATAATACATTATCAAACATAATAAGTCCATTACCATTGTTTTTCGCTTCAGACAATTGCAATCATCCTCCATGGAGACTATTGTTGCGGTAACAAGTGCCTTTGCTCCAAAAACAAAGGGGGACATTACTGCACCATTTATTATAAATTGTTCCCAAAAATAAAGAATTGCATTTCCAAGACATCATTAAATTGAACACTTCTCAAGATATCACCAGATATTAAGGTATAATGTATTAATTCTAACTATAAAATTCTGATACCAAGAACACTCATATCACACGTACTGTACGTACATGCTCCAAACCATGATCTTATGGTAGAAACATTTCTCAACTCACATATAACTGTTTCATACTGTACATAGATTTTCTAAAAACAGAGTACAAGTGAGTCATTGTTACAGTATGTGTAATTTATAACTAGCATTGAGACTAAATGCAAACCAATAAAAATGCATTTATTTAATAAGGTCTAAGCACTTCAGTCAACAAATGTCCAGTCCTGGCCAGTCTAAGCACAACAAAAACCACAAAAGTAACACTATCCATTTATTTGCCTCTTGCTCCCTAGGAAAATCTCTGTCTCTCTCTCTCTCGCTCGCTTGCTCGCTCTCCTGGTGGCTCAGATTGTGGTCATTTTGTGAGACTATCTAAATAAAATGACAATGAGTTTGTTATTGTTGAATTATTCATATTTCAAAGTATACTGTACACAGTGTCCCAGTTGTCTTTCTGTATTTATTTCTTGTAACATCTGGCAAATAGCCATGATATTAAAATATACATTTCAAGATATTAGAAAGTGGTCTTGGCAAAGAAAAGTTTTTCTTTTTTTTTTCGATAAATTTACACACTCTATAGGGTAGCGGTTTTAAATGGTCAACCCCTACAGACAGGAAGAAAGGTCACACAAATGATGCAGTTTCAGAGTCATGGTTCATTGGCCGAGTACATTTATGTTGTTGGAATTTGATTGTTGAGTTATCCAGGGAAAAAACTTGGTTGTTGAGTTCTCACTAGGCATCTAGACATTACAATAAATCACAAAGACAAGGGCACAAACAACATTGTCACTTTAAGTAAAATTAAACAAGGGAAGCCTAGTTTTCCTGGACCACCAGTGGCTTCATAGCATTAGTCATACAAGTGCCCAGCAACTACCATGCACACAGAGACGGGAATCAAGCCTGGCCGGGAATCGAACCTGGACCCTGGCGGTGCAAGGCGACAGTACTAACCACTACACTACCATGCCACCTCAGACAAATACTCTATACTTTAATTCACCTAGTACTGATACAGTAGTCACTACTTCAACGTCATTTCACTCAATATGCTGTATAAGGACAGTCCACACACACTCATCGAGGTGCTACTAAGCTTATAGTGCCGTATTGTGTTTTGATTTGCTTCTTGTTCCTTGCTGTTTTTGTTTCAATTTAGCCCAGATTATGCCTGTCTGCAAATCATTATTTCATTATTTCATGCAAGTCAGTCAGTCAATGTGCCAAAATCATAAATGAATATTTATAGTAATATTACTAATACTACTAAAAAAAAAAAAAAGTTTGGAAGGAGCTAGAAGGAGGTAGTACCAAGATATATTATGTTTAATGCTCTCTTCCAGACTCTGGAGGGAAATAGGTTATATGGAGAACAGCGTCTGTGGTAGACTGAACTTTCTCAGCTGTTGCAGGAAATACATCCTCTGCTGGGAATATTTTTGACAATTTTAGTTAATGTTGGCTGTCCATTTCAGGCCCCAAGAGTGCACTCAAAAATAATCGGATGTGTTGATGAACTCATTAAGACTACTGCTTATGTATTCAAAAACACTCCAGTTGATGCAGTCCATACAGGCATGTACTGTACCTGTATTATATCTTTATCTTTTCTGGGACATTTTTACATTTTTATCATTTCTGTCTGTATCCTGGAATGGATCGCAAAGTGATTTGAGTATACCAAACCAGCATAGGGAACAAAGTTTAGTTCCCTACTATATTTAGTAGTCAAGGGTGTACCGGTGCAGTGAACCATTGTATTTCTTATTATATATTTTTTTATGTTCAAATCCACATAATAATGCCAGCAGAGTCTGGGTGTTTTTTGCTCCACAATTATCATGGTTATCTCATCAGCCAGGTGGCATAGGGCCTCACATGGCCTGAGGTGATATACACACTCCAACAAATATAATAGAGTGAAATCCTGCAGTGAATAAAATGCTTTGCAGTTAATGAAGAAGGGTCCCAGGTATTGGCAACAATACTTCGCCTACACTGTGACACTGGCACCAAGCTTCATTGAGACAGAAACAGATTCCACCGCCCTGAGGAGAGCTAACTGTGACAAACCACCTTTGGAGGTGAAATCTCAATAAGCAAAGTGCACTGAATAGAAGGCAGGGTAAAGTCTTTACAGGGAATTTGAGCAACAGTTACTCATCCATTCTGTTGTTAAGTGATCTGAGATTAGCTACATGAAAGCACTGTGCCCGAGCTGCTCCTGTCCACACCGTCCGCATAGAGATACAGCTTCTCCGATTAGTATGGGCAGTCTTAAGAAATTAAATGTAAGTCACAAGGATTTTCCATCTCCTACACTACTGTACATTTCTTAAAAGTAATACAGTACAATGATCCTTTTCGATATTAGACAACTATCCGAAGTGAATTTACTTTACTTGTAATTATGTTGTTTAATTTTGATTGACTGTATTCAGAGTTGACTGCATTCACAAAAAAAGTTACATGCACTTTTTTTTTTTTTTTTACAAACTAATCCTGAATTGTCAGGAATATAATAAGAACTGACACAATTTACCTACCAAATGTTTAAAATACTGTACCTACAGTACTTTAGGTACTTTACTGCAATTTGGTATGAATTGTGAAGAACTGCTATGATTTCTCACCCATTTACAGTGTCCTGGATGGCCATGTTAATAATTGTGGATAATTGTGACTACTGAAGCTATGAATCTGATGAAGCCTACCAAAATAAACATCACCATATGCACTGTAGTATACATTAGAGAATACTGTTTAGTACTTGGATGCATGGTGATGCTTGGTTGGATGCAAGTTATCATCGGATGACAAATATCTGGTGCATGGAACATGCAAAAATGATCTGTGCACACAAGAACAAAATAGTATACACAAGAACTGTATATATAAAGCATACATACAGTACATATAAAGCATACTATTTAGTAGTTATGTGTGCAGTGGTGTATTTGCACATTTCAAATAAAAAAATTAATTTTTTATTCGTCACATACAGAACCATACACTGTATGAATTACAGTTAAATGCTTACACGACTGTTTGAGACCCAAAAAGAATAATATCAAAATAGCAATAGAAAAGAATGTAAAACATAAACTCTACAATATAATTTATTACAATAAAATAAAGTATAAAATATAGAAATATGTAAAAATATGTAAACTGTATAAAGTATACAGGATTGTGCAATGTGCAAACAGCAGCAGTAAGGGTGGCCATGGAGTGTAAAATGAGATGATGAGCAGCAGTGGTATTGTCCATACCATAATGCAAAAGCAGTCCTCATTTATACTGTATGTAGACAGACCAGAAATGTACAGCATATATGTTCTGTGTACTGCATTTCTGTGCAATGTGCAAAAGTCTAATGTTCAAGTGTTCAGCATGGTTGATTTTGGTGTGCTCCAACACTGTAAGGAAAAATACTGTAGCAAGTCCAGTCAGTTCAGTCGTATGTGCAGTTCTGGTTTAGAGCTTGTATAGCCTGCGAGAAGAAGCTTCCACTCAGATTCTCTTTGGTACCTTGTGGAAAAGCTTCTTCCTGCAGGCTATTTAGTGGAATTGCCTTGCCCATTGTTTTTAATAGTGCTTCAGTAGTAACCGATTAGAGCTGTCCACATCAACACTAAACAAGGAAATTTGCATATTTATGGACATTACAATCCATTATGAAGACACAGACTATGCACAAACTGCTACAATTCACCTTAAAGTAACTTAAGTAAATGTTAGGATTTTTCCCTAACTACAGTATGCCAGGCTGTATAACTCTCATAAAGTTTCTGACTATCTCCCCATGATTTTCTATTATTTCAAGATTGCACCAATGTGGGGAAAAAATAAGTAGTGATGATTTAAACCAGGTGTAACTACAGACAAATACTGTTTATTGTTATGTGACAGCTATGCTTACAGGCTGGAGTTTTCTAGAGTTATGCAGGATTCAGACTTTGGACTTAAGCCTATTAATTTTGCTCAAGGAAAAGCATTGAATCCAACCCTGCAAGCTTGAACTACAAATGTGTGATTTACAAAATATTTAAAATTTGCATCCAGAACTAGATGTATAATATTTATCATAAATTAATTAAGTGTTTGTAAGAAAGAGAGTAATCAATCTATCATTTCCTTATTTTTTCCCTAGGCATATTCCGGTCTTCAGAAAGAAATGGGGCCAGAAACAGATCCAGTCATCATTGTTCGCTTTATTGGTTCCTCTGACCTCTCTACAGACCTCCGCAACCTCCTCCAAAGTATTTGTGAGCAGATTGCGATAAACTATCACTGCTTAATCAAATACCTACCAAACAAGACTGAGGAAATGAGAGAATTGTTAATTGACCTCCTGGGGGAGTCGTCCTTCCATCGACCGCTGGTGATCATACTAGATTCCTTGGAACAGCTTTCCGATGCAGATGAGGCCCGTAAGCTGTGGTGGTTGCCGATCCACCTTCCTTGTACAGTTCGCATTGTGGTATCAACGTTGCCTAACAAACATGGTATACTACAGAAGTTACGTTACCTGATTCATGACGAGGATTGCTATGTAGAATTGACACAAAGAGACCGTAAAGCATGTAGCCAGACACTCAAACAGCAACTTCTAAGTGTCAAACGAAAAGTAACCTCAGGCCAACAAATATATGTAAATGAAGCACTGGCTAAATGTACACTGCCCATGTTTGTCAACCTTATCTATCATGAGGTGGTACACTGGCGATCACACAAAGATGTTGATGAAAAGTCCCTTTGTTCAACAGTTCATGAAAGCATAGAACATCTCTTCATTTCCATTGAAAATAAGCTGGGGTCCCACTTTGTCTTTCGTGCACTGGGATACATTACAATGGCACGTGTAGGGTTGACAGAGGTGGAACTGGAAGATATACTATCTTTGGACAATAGTGTACTTGGAGACATCATGGTCAGCTCAAATCTAAAGAGTCCATTGCGAATCTCCTATCATCTCATTGCTCAACTAAGAGAAGAGCTGGAGGGTTACTTGGTGGAGCGTCAGGTACGAAATGTAACCCTGATGGTGTGGGCAAACAGGCATCTGCATCTCATTGCACAAAAGCTTTATCTCAGTAATGAAGAAGATGTGCATCAAATGCATAGCCTTTTAGCTGAGTATTTTCTTGGGGTGTGGGCAGGTGGTAGGAAGAAGATTTTTCACTGTGACAACAATCATTTTGCCTCGTTAAGCATTTCTCAGCATCGGAACCCTCACAACCAACAAAGCCTTCATGGCCATGACAAAGCGTCAGCTGACAAACATTCTTATGATCGGCAGACACCAGAACAGCCCTGGGTGTTCCAGTGCAACCTACTCGAGCCAGACATCTTTTTTGTCAATCATCGAAAAATGACAGAACTGTTATTTCATTTGACAAGAAGTGGGCGTACAGATGACCTCATGTACGGTGTCATCATGAACTTTAGTTGGCTATATACAATGATAAAGATTGGACAATTTGACAAAGCTTTAAGTGATATTGACCTGGCCTACAGCTACTCACAAGAAAAGGAGCTCAAATTCCTTGCAGGCACACTACGAAGTATAAAGGTTAAAGTAATCAAGAACCCTGCCTCACTGTCTGCTGAGCTTCAGCAAAGACTTCTTCCTGTGGTCACATCCCTTCCCAAACTCCGACATCTTTTATTAGAGTGTGATAAGGATGGACCCAAATACTGCTCCATAGTGCCGCTTCACTCTTCCATGGATGTTACTTACAGTCCTGAGAGACTACCACTGTGCTCTAGTTACATGCAGATTGTTGAGATTCTACCCACGTTGGCTCCCAACATTGTCATTGCAGCTCTTGAGGATGGCTCTGTCAGTACATGGGATGTAGAGAGCAGACAGCTGCTGAGACAGATTGACACAGCAAAGTCAGTTGTGCTTGGTGTTAAGCTCACCACAGATGAGAAGTACCTTGTGGTCGCTACAACAAAGAACACACTACTAATTTATGACCACCATAAATCCTGTTTGTTGTCTGAGGTAGAAGTCAAAGGCTCAAAGCAATGTGGCATCACTGGTGGTGTGGCATTCATCAACGGATTTACATTATCCAGTCCCCATGCCTTAGCTTGGCTGGAGGCCAGTAAAGATGTCAATGTTATTGATCTGCAGTATGGCTGGCCATTGTACCAGTTCCATTGCTGGTATGAAGTAACCTGTGTCGAATGCTCCCCAGATGGCATGTATGCTTTCTGTGGTCAGTATTTAAATACCACCACCATATTTCACCTAGGAAGTGGGGATAAGCTTGCAACAGTCACCTCTGAGTTTTCTGGTGGATTTGTTAAATCCATCCTGGTTCTAGACACAATCCATCAAATGGTGATGATTGACAATGAAGGTAGTCTTTCTGTCTGGAACACCAAAGATATCACAAATCCCAGGCTTATGGAGGACTATGATTGCAGAGGGGATGACAGTGAAGTAGTAGGTATAGAATTATCTGAGGATCAGAAATCAGTACTTATTTGCAAAGCCAGAAGCATTGAGGTACTTGATACCAAGGTTTGGAAGATGGTAGAGAAGTTTAAGGCCAAACGTAGTGAGAGATTTGTGGCTGCTGTTCTATCAAAGAATGGCCAAAGTATTGTAGCATCAATGGAGAATACTTCATCAATATTTGTATGGAGAAGAGACAGTGGACAATGCATGGCTAGTTTAATAGAGATATCTGGAGCCATCGTCAAGTTGATCAAGTCAACACACCATAACTTGCTTTTGTCCGTAGCCAGCAGTGGGGTTCTCTCAGTTTGGGACATTGATATTATAACAGCAATGTCAAACATTGACAAAACAGGAAAACAAATCCAAAGTGTACTGCTGTCAGGGAGAGAAGACTTTGTTTACACAATGGATGGATCTGAAGCCATCCATAAATGGAACTTCAGCACAGGTTTTATTGAGATGGTGTTTAAACATGAAGGCCTTGTGGAGAACTGCGTTTTGACCACATCAGGTGACCTTATGGTCACATCTGATGATAAATGTAGCCAGTACATCTGGCAGACTGGCACAGGTGAAAATATTTTCCGGATCAATGGCCAAAAAATATCCCAACTACTTATTACCCATAATGACCAGTTTGTGGTTTCTCTCTGTGAACAAAATGCTTCACGTGTCTGGAGGCTTGCTACTGGACAGAAAGTGTGCAACATCCTGGTAACGCTCCAGCATGCACTCATCACCACAGCCAACACTTTCCTGGTTGGTACAACTAAAAACAAGCTGTTGGCTGTCAGCTTGTGGTCTGGCAGTGTTTCCAAGAAGTTTGTCTGTGATGACGGGATCACAATCACAAATTTTAAGCTCATTCCAGACAGTCCAGACTATGTTGTCTTCATCACATCCACTGAGACTGTTTTCATATGGAGTGTAGCCGATGAGTCTGTCTGCAGAAGGGTGCAACTGCCAAGCAACTTCTTGAAGAACCTGGAAGACTTCCAAGTCTCACCAAATGGAAAATTGGGAATTGTATCAAAAGGTGATGACAACATTAATGTTCTAGATTTACACAGTGGTAAACTACGCTTAGTCCATGCTGCAGGCCTAATATGGAGGCAAAAGCTATCAAGAGATGGAAGGTACCTGGTCTACATTTGTTTCCGAAATTGTGATGAAGATGATGATGCAGGTGTAGTTTCCAGTTTAATTGTCATGAGACTTGCTGATGGAAAGAGTATTGGTACCTGTTCTCTCTATAAGACACCAACCTACTTGTGCCTATCACAACGAGCACTGAACATTATTATTGGCTTTGAGGACGGTAGCATTGGGACCTACACAGTGGTGGACCGTGTGGACGCGGCCCTCAAAATCAAGATTGCCACCTCCAACAGCCGGCAGATTGTTAACAATGCCTCACAGAAAATACGACCCAAGTGCAGCACCAATGCCTTCAAGACTATTGCTGATTGCATGTGGAGGGAATCAACTGAAGTTTTCTCACGAGATAGCCCCATCAATGTCTCTGACAGTGGGGAGCCTGAAACAACAACACCAACAAAAAAGACTGAAGTAGTACAATGAGAATTCTTCAGGAGGGTAGTGCTATAGAAGAATGGGACCAGATTTGAATGCATTTGATTCTTGTTTACAGCAACCTTGTGATTCAGTTGCACAAATCAGTCCTCTGGGTACTACACAGTTGATACTGGCCAATTACTATCACGCTGCAGTTGTATTTAGTCAGGTCACCTTCCTTCTGTTGTCTCTCATTTGGTGACCTGTCATACTATGTGTTATATCTCTGATATATTTCAAATACTTAGTTTTATTCAAATCAAGCCATAACATTATTTTATACAGAAACATAGAAACGTTATATATTTGTAGCCATAACACATATTTGCTTTTTTTTTTTTTTTTACAAATGTTTAGTCATGTCAGTTTATTAATGTCCTCAGAACTGTATCAAAGATTCCACTAGTGTATGCGTGTACATATCTATTTTGGCTGCTGCAATTTGTGCAACTCCTTAACAAAGTTATGTTGTGCTTAATGCAATCAAAGAGAGTGCCTGGATTTTAAGAAATTTTCTTATAAACAAAAAGTTTAAAAGATGCAGGGAATTTCTAAAACAAAACCTTGATATAGATATTCATAAACAAAACAAACATGCTACAATAAACAAACAATGAATATCAAATTAGATTCATTCAGAATTGCCAGTCATCACAGCAGAATGATTTCAGGAAAATTATATATTATTGATGAG
Organism: Channallabes apus; assembly: GCA_030522415.1. Lineage (NCBI taxonomy): Eukaryota > Metazoa > Chordata > Actinopteri > Siluriformes > Clariidae > Channallabes > Channallabes apus. The sequence continues at coordinate 31,676,858 of CM060108.1, read as the reverse complement.
GCTGTTTATATTATGTCACTGCATTTATTGTATTAAACTGAATAGAAGGATGGAATGGAAAATATCACTAGCTGAAATTCTTGCATATTGTTAGTTGGAATATACTGTTATTAAGTATTTAACATCGTGTGTAGCATCTGACAAGGAGTATAAACGCCTTAAAAGTGGTGTCATAAGTTCTGCCAAGTTTTGTTTGTTGCTGTTTTTCATGTCAATAGTAAGGCATTGTGGGAACGCGTGATAGTAGGAAAAATTAATTTCTAGTATTTTCATGTTATAGATTATTTACATAGAAAAAAATAGATATATGTATTTAAAAACAAGATTGTGAGAAGCCAGTTTTAAGGGGTTGCACTTTATTTGGGACTGTTGTTTATCACAACTGACATACAGTAAATCAAGGACACAATGACACAAATATTAATTTACAAACCTTTGGTTGACTACGGTGACTGAAGCTTTTGATTTTTACCTTTGGTTAGGGGTATATTCTGGCATGCTTAATAAAATGATCAGCCATGCCCCATATATCTTCTCCATATCTTCAAGGGCTATTCCGACAAATTGTATGTTTACTTCTGAAACTGTTGAGAAATTGCCCATTTACAAGTAATAACCTGTAGCATTATTCAGGGCTGACATATTTCACCCCTCAAAGTACAAATTTTCAAAACATAGAAATATTATATATATACAGTAGTGTGCCAAAGTTGTTCTTTCCTTGTATTAATTTATTTGTTTATAAATGAATTATGCTTTGTGACTTAATTGAACATTATTCCATATGGGTCTATTGTACCACCCAGTGTGACTCACGTTAACTGTAAAAGACGAAATACCTTTGATAAGCCCATGTTGTACCCAAATCCCAGAGTTTATCTGAATGTGTCACAGAAGGTGACATATTGTATGTTATGTGACATGAAAGACTTAATTACATACATGTTTGCAGAACATGGTGGCATACTGGCAATGAATGTTTATTGTATTGTTTGTATAGTCAGCACTGAAACCCCTGTTTAGAGATTTATATATTTTCATAAATGTTGTACTTACATTTTGTTACAAAGTTGTTTTAAAAAAAAAAACTTATGTCTGAAGCAATATGAAATAGTGTGTATGCCTTGTTTGTATGAAACATTTTAATGTAATAAAATGGTTCTCTTAAAATGGTGGTCTGGTCTACTTAATTCAGTTCCTATGATCTTGTCACATGTTTTACTAGCCTGTATAAAAAACTAACATATCTGAATACATGCTAATAGATGCTCTATTTACTTTAGTTCCAATTACAGAATATACAGTATATCTAATCATGTTTATTAAACATCCCTAAACATTTACATTAATACATGCATATTAATAGGCATAATTAATTAAACAAGGCCTGGGCTTGGTGTAAGGTTTTTTTCCTGATCATCTAGATTCTCCATGGCTAGTATGGATATAGGAGTGGCCAAACAAGTTCTGCCCAATATAAACAGCAACTACAATAGATGATGCTTAAGACCCACCTATTACTATTAATAGCAGCCATAATGCAAAAGGCATGACAATATCTGCCTTTTATTATTAATAGCCAGCACAATAGAAACAGCCCCGTAGCACCACCTATCATTATGATAACAAGTATGTCGCAGCGCTATGAAAAGGCTTTTCACAAAGTCATCGTAACAAAATGCATATGACTTAATCTCCATGTACTGTAGATGCTGATAGCAAATATTTTATCATTACAGGCAATACATTCATGCATATACTTCCATTACTATTTAAATAGTTGATATCTGGGTCACAAGCGTGTGACTAACAATTTTAGACTACAAACATCAATCTTCATCTTTAATACAAGTAATACATTTTCAGCTCCTGTCAAGTTCAAAAGCCTCAATCTCTCCCTTGATTATAATGGGAGATTATCTCTCCCATTATACAATAGATTCAATGACTCACTCTTTCACACATTCTGCATGCCGCTTATTTTGTACAGTGTAGCGGAAGGTCTGGAGCCTATCCTGGGGGACTAGGGGCACAAGGAGGGGTACCTCCTGGTCATGGTGCCATTCTGTTCTAGAGCACACAAGCACACACACACTCACTCACACACTACAAGGAATTTGAAAATTGGAGGAAACCCCTCGACCCTGTAGACCCGTGAATTTTTTAAAAAGCTGTTAGTTACTCGTAAGAGGATAAAGAAAAATATTCTCTTGGATATAAGAAGCACTATGCCTTCATTTTTAATTATTTTTAAAAATGCCACCTCATGAATGGACAACCATAAAGGCATACACTTCTGATTTGTCAAGAGTATTACTTAAAAACATAATTATTATTTATGCAGTATATATTTAATAAGTATATAATTAGACTGTGAACGTCCAGTGAAAGATCTGACACTATCATGCACAATAGGACTATAATTAAACTTAAAGCACTGAAGGTGTGGTGTGTTTACCTATGGCGTTTACCAAGCCAACATTTTTTTACCTTAGCCAAACTAAAGATCATGGCAAACATTTTAAGGCGTTTGTTGATTTTAATAAATTCATTCATTCATTCATTCATTTTCTATACTGCTTAATCCTGTGTTCAGGGTCGCGGGGATTTTAATAAATGATTGTGATTTTTTTTTTTTATCATTATTTGCTCTTTTTTACAGTGGAATATTACTTAGTTCTTGGTGCAAGTGCAGCTTGACCTGATTCGTACCTTGTGCATGATGTTGGCTGATCTGAGAGATTTAAATTTGAAAAGATAAGTATGTAGGAAAACTTCATTCTTTCTAAAAGTATGTATATGTATAAGGGAAATAGGGAAAAGCAGCTTTTTTTTTTTTTTTTTTTAAGAGTTATCTTTGCAAACACACACACACTTACCATAGACTACGGTAAGCTATCTTGTTTCTTGGTTTTGAGCCAACTCTTTAGTCATCATCCTTAAGTGTCAGATGGATTGTATTACTGTGGAAAAGAACAGAAAAAATCATCTCAAATAACAAATATAAGATGCCTCAAGGACAAGCCAGGCATCAACTGTACTAACACAATTGTCCCATAGGTAAAGACTAGAAAGGAGTCATGTTTAGGGGATTTCTGTGTTAAATATTTGCCCAAGAGAACATTTTAAGACAAGAATAAAACAGCACAGGGTGTGTTGTAATAGGTAAATAATCAATGACAGGGTGGTGTAATATGGCTCATTGTAAAGAGGAGAAATGTTTAATTCTTCTTATACCACTGGAATTTCCAAATGGTTGATATTTTTTTCATTATTAAGGAAAATATTATTGTAATGTCAAATTTAATGGTGTAGAACATTAATGAAACAAGTTACTTAATTACTTAATTAGTTATCACTTACGTTATGGCACCTAAAAACATTAATTCCCTCGACAGCCACTTTGTCTTGTTAGTAGGACACCTCAGACTGCTTCCATAAATGGTAAATATATGCAGTATATTTCCCTACAGAACCATATCCTATATGAATGACTATATGTTTTCCATTTTTTAAAAAGTGCCACATTATTTTAAATGTGTTTGTCATGTACACTGATCAAACATAACATTAACACCGCCTCCAGGTGAATTGAGTAACATTGTTTATCAATTGTATTACAGTCAACTGGTGACAGGATCATGAGCACCAAAGGCTTATCTATGCCTATAAGGTCAACTCACCCAGTCCGATCTCCCTAAAAAGTCAACGCTCATCACAACAGAAAGATATCAGAACACCCAGTGTATCAAAGTCTGCATGCATGGGGCCCAAGTAAAGAGTTTGTATGTTCCTGTGAATCAACTGAATGAGCTGTGATCTGTACAACAGGTTAGCACGATGACATACTATAAACCTCTGATTTCTCTTGCAGTGGCACTACTCTCAGATTATCACCATTATAGAAAATTTATAAACATCTTGTGACTAATTAGGTTAGAGAATTTGGCAGCACAGAAGTATAATATCCTGTGTGAAAATGTTGTAATTGTTTAATAAAGAATGATCCTGTTCTATGAATAACACTATAGCCTAAGGGTGGCATAGCTAAGAGAAACACAAATATAATTTTCCAATTATATCCCTTGATTCACAGTAAAAATGACACTGTGACACACACCACACAAAGATCTTACCCTACATAAAATATTCTTTGAACAATTTTATATCTACATACTAATAAAAAAGAGACAATGTATTGATAAGCAAAAGTGGAACAAAGCCTTAAAAGAAAGTATTGCAAAAGAAAGAAGTTGCAGCTTATGATTCTGCTTTGCATCTTAAATACTGTTTTATTATTCAGTAACTAAAATTAGTTATTTAATGACTTCTGTAAAACATGTAAAACATATAAGAACCATGTATTTACAAGAGTAATAACTATACGTATAAACAAAGGTCAGGTGGAAAGGACAGAAACAATGAAATACTGCCCTGGACCCTGGAAGAAACGGACCTGTAATGAACTTAAAAGCTAAATATGAACATTGCACTATACTTTAGTTTTATTATACAGCATACATCTTTAACATAACATGTGCAGGTGGTCCTTCTTTTCAAAAGTTAAGTTTCCTTATAAGTGCACCTTCATATTTAATTACTGCTTACTTCGATTACATTTACACTAAAATATATTGTCATTTTGATTTTAACTCATGAAGTCATTTACACTAAAAAGACACCTAATATGCTATATCTCAATTGAATTATTCATTACCAAGTAAAACATAAATTTTTAACTTGACCTTTTAAACTTAACATAGTGAAGTAATTTATTTTAATAGTTAATGCCTTACAATACCTCTTTCCTGATATCCTTTTATTTTTCCAAAAATCCAAACCACTTGGTTATTCACAATTGTTTACTGTGTCCTAGTAAATCATTGGCTAATTTACCAACTTTTACTAAGAAGAATTTAAGGGAATACGCAGAATAATTGAATATTTCCTTGTCAAGAAAAGCATTTGTATTATTATTCCCACTATTTGGCCTGAGGGTGACTTAAGACAATTTGTATCTACATACCTAACTTGGCAGAACTGGTAGAGCTGGGGATTGAACCGCCAACCTTTCGATCAGTAACTCAGCCCTCTGAGCTACAAATGCCCTAGTAATTACCCCTGTAATTAGCACATTACTGTAGCTCTGATTTTCTTTACAGGTTGAAGACAGATAAGTTGAAGTCAGTAGTTGTAGGACACCTACAAAAAACACTTAATCTAGCTGTTCCTGATATAATAACAAATGTACAGTGGTGACCAAAAGAATTAAGACAATGTATGCCATGCATTTATAACAAAACAGGTTATTTCTCTAATTAGTTCTAGTCGATCTGCCTAAAGAGTTGTGCTAATTAACTGAAAAACTTGCCATGTGACAATGGTGTTCCGCTTCTGGAGCCACGGCCTGGGTCCTCTCCTGACCTAGACCCAAGAGAAAACTGGTGGACAATGGGGAAAAGGCAGTATAAGTCAAGAATCCATCTGACATGAGCGAACAAACAAAAAGGCTTGGACAGCAAGTGAGACTGGAGTACACAACAAGAAATGATTTCCAACTGGATTCAGCAGATTTTGAAGAAAATTGCACTCCATACTAAATGCTAATTGTTGTATAGCAATTTAATTGCATTAAATTGCAAATTATTCTTAACATCTGGATTGCCATTATAAAAAAATTTTTTTAATCTCATTACAACATAGAATGTCAATTTTGTCGCAATACTTTTGGCCAACACTGTACTCCCGATAGTGCCAGATTTAGCCTTGCTATTATAATTTCCTCTGCTCTTCTTGGAAGCCATTTCACAAGACTTTGAAGAATGCCTACAGGCATTTGTGGTCATTCAGCCACAAAAGGATTAGTGAGGTCAGGCACCGATGTTAGGTGAGGAGAGCTGGCATGTACAGTAGACACCATTCCAGTTCATCCGAAATGTGTTTTGTGAGGTTGCAGGCAGGGCTCTGAGAAGGCCCTAGAGTTCTTCTACACCAACCTTGTCACATCATGTGTTTTTTGACCTTGTTTTGTGAACAGGGGCATTGCAATACTGGAACAGGTTTGGGACACTTGGTTCCAGTCAAGGGAAATCTTAATGGTAGTAAGACATTCTAGACAATTGTGTGCGTTTTAGTGTTTGGTGAAGACCCACATATGGTTGTTATGCCATGGTGTCGACAAAACTTTGTGCTGCATATTGTAGACAACAGATAAAGAAAATGTTTAAGAGATATTGAGGTATAAAGGTTTAGTCCAGAATAATCTGACCATCTACCAGGAAAGGCTAACTGCGCTGGTACTCCTCAATGGAACCTTTAAGTCAATTAAGGTAACTGGGGGGGGGGGGGGGGGGAACTGGTAAAGATGGACTACCAGTTTGGCCATGTCATTTTTCAATGTTATGCTGTCTCACCCCAAACAATAATAATGTAAATAGCAAATAATTAATGTTTCTTTATGAGTAACTACCTACTGTATAAGTTACCTATAAAAACTGTTGCTTAAATTTGAAGCGTTCCATTCTTTTGGTAAAAGATTAAAAAGCAACCATGGCAAATTCATGTTGTAATATCATAACAATTTTGCATTTTAGAATAATACACTTTTTCAGGTCTTTTCATATGAAATCTAAATTAGCCAAATGCCTAAGTGTAAATGTAAATCTAGGAACCTCAATTTGGAAACGCCAATCAGCCTAACCTGCATGTTTTTGGACTGTGGGAGGAAACCGGATTACCCGGAGGAAACCCACCAAGCATGGTGAGAACATGCAAACTCCATGCACACAGACACAAGACAGGAATCGAACCCTGACCCTGGAGGTGCAAGGCCACAGTGACCAACCATTTTAATAAGGTAGTCACATTCTCAGAGATTTTGCTATAAAATAATTTTGCTGAAATATTTGCTCGTATGATCAATCTGGTGTTATGCAGTTGTGTGTGTGTGTTTTTGTTTTTTTTTTGTACCATATGTGGAGAAGTTGAACTCCACATATAAATATTAAATAACTCGTTTTAGCTCCTGGTCAGGGTTCAGAGTGGAGCCCTGACTCCTATCTGAAAGTCAAATATGCGCCATAGGAGAGTTGACACACTGGGACCTTCCCTTCTCTCCTGCAAGCAGGAAACACACACACACACACACACAGGCAGGAGTCAGACGCCCAAAGCTGCCCTTGTGTCAACAAACTCCACTGCCATGCTCGTTTGTTTAAGGAGAAGCCTCTGGAGTACTTCATGTTTCATTTTTTCTACTTGGTATGCGACGGTTTGGGGAAATAAATGAAAACTGGAGTTATCGGTAAAAATACGGCACCTCCGGCAAACACTTGCCACACCTTCAGCCCTGTAACAGGTAAACGCTTTATATCTGTGTATATGTGTGTGTTTGTAATGGCTACAGCGGGGAGACTTTGGGAATATTTCTCAGGAATGTTCTGGAAATTCAAATGTAATAAAAAAAATGGGGAACTAAAACGCTGCTGCATTACATGGTTTTGAGTTTCTAAGGCGACACTTCCTCACCTGTTGCTCTCGGCGGTTAGCGCGCGTGATAAAAGTGCAGTTTTGTATTCACAGGAACACTTTCCTCACGAAGAGCTAGTTTGTGGTGGAAACCATGGATTATATTTTTTGGGGAAAGTCTTCCAATCTTTGTGTTTCTATTTTCTTTTCGCGTCGTGTATTTACACTATTGTGCACAGAACGGCGAACAAAATATAACACTGTTTTTATAACCTAGTAAAAGCGGTTATACCTGAACTGAAATCTACGCAGAATGTGACTGAGATGTTGCACAGGCTCATTGTGTTTCATTGAACAGGTGCATAGTGAAGAGAAAAAAATAATATAGCCTGCAGGTGGTTGTGCTATGTTACAGTAGAGTTCACAAAATATTACCTCATAACTAATGTTTTGACCCCCCCCCCCCTCCCCCCAAACAGCCTGCTAAGAGCTAGGTCTGCTGCTCTTCCTTTATTATAGATGTCTACCATTAGCAGTGTTAGCCTGCATCCTGTATAAAAGGCTGGTCTGAGATATAGATGATGGTGTGTATTTGTACAGTGAAAAAGGAACTGAGCAGGTACGCTAAATGAAGTTTGTCAGGCTGTTTACTGTCAGAGGCTTTGTTTACAGTCTCGTAGGTAATGAGGTGTGTTCACCACGACCACAATGCTCATACAGTATGATGAAAGTGGAATTTGGCTTAAAGATGATGGTCATTGTGTTTCTGTAAACCTTCACGTGAGTTATGGGTGTAACCTGTACATCGACAGCAGGGAAAACCTGCTTCTGACGCCATTCTAGCAAACACACTTGTACTTTGCTTCTAATTATAATCTAGGCTATGATACGCCATTTACGCCTACAGTATTAGATGTTTGGTGTTTTACAGTACGTTTCATTTCAGGTGTAGAACGGAAAAAGTGCAGACATTTTGACAATTTAGGCTTCTGTTTGTTTTTGTTTGTTTGTTTGTGTGTCAATTATTCAACACCTTAATCAAACCTGATGTTCATCCAGTAAGGTTTCAGTCAGCTTTAGACACACTGACTGTTTGTATCAAAGTTGTTAAACTGGCTCCTTACTCAATGTGATCTTTGTAAACTGATAGCCATGGCAATAATAGAAATATAGCCTATATTTTAGGTGAAATATATCGATGGTTTAGAAAGATGTTGAAGTTAATAAGGTGTATCATCTCAAACATAGGAAAAAAATAATAATTTGGCCTTTCCTGGTTGCGCAACATCACTTGACAGCTTTACAAAGACTAGAATAAATATATTACATTAATCTGAGTTATCATTGAGTTCAGTATATATAAGAATTTTAAAAAATAAATAAATTTTAACCTAAGAGAGCTAAGAATTAAATAGGATAGGTTACATTTCTATTGTTAATTTAAAGGAACCTATAAATGTAATCCAGGAAAAAGTATAGGGATAATATAAAATAAACGTTTTTCACCAGCTGAATTTGACTGATGATGAGCAAGAAACACGCAAAATATATATGTACATAGGAAACCTAGGGAGTGACTAATCAAATACAGACAAATGTCTTTCTCTGCCCTCCTTTTTTCCAGACTAAACTTGGCGATGTCGGCAGTGTGTATGCAGTATTTTGCATAAAAGCTTTTTTGAGACTTGTGGCTTACTTTAGAAATTTCTTTCCACTTGTATTCTGATCTTGGGAAATAAACAAGGAGATCAGCATGTCCACCATCATCTCCACATCACAAAAACCTGTCTGTAACATCCATTTTGTCCCTGCAGCTTAAAATATGCTGGTGTAACCAAATCAGTCTCACTTATAGTAATACTACCGTCTATATTTAATAAATGATAAAGGGACCTTTTTAAGTGTGTTTTGTTGATTCATGCTGCGAACACATCCAGTATGCAAATGCAAATCAAATGAAGTTGAGTCACCAAATTTGATTCACATGTTAGGCCGAGGATCTACTTTTGTGCTCGAGCTAACAAACCAACAAGGAAGTCAGGGTCATAGACATAGATGAATACATTGTCAAACATTTATAAGGACAGAGTGAGGTTCTTCCCGCTTAACCAGCTGAAAGACATAATATATTAGGGATATAAAGCATATGGGACCCATCACATCAAATCAGGTATTAAATTCACATTTTGGATGAACAAGTTATGCACAGTTTCAGATTCTTGGTTCCTGGTGCGGGATCATTCATGAGGATGGCCTCGGGGGAATATATATATATATATAAAAAATGTATAATACAAATTATAGGATATTTAACTGAGCATTCCATTATGTAATACGAAAGAGGGAACCCTCAGTCTCATTTTGACACCATGATTTCCCTGTTACACTTAAAAATACCTTCACCAGCAGCGTAGATTTATAGCAAATACAAAAATGTTTAGGATGAACAATTTTTTAATTCTGTTGAAGGCTTTTTATATATATAATTTTTAATTACGTTTCACCTACTGCACTCTATTGGCCATAGAGCAAAACTAACTGTGCAACTTAATACCTGATTTAATATGATGGGTCACATATAACAAATACAAATTAAATGTGTGCTCCATTATTTTAGGTTAGTAATATCACCTTAAAATTTTTTCTTTTGGAAAAGCAACCTGAGGGGCAAGTATTTTGGTAACAGCTGGTAATATTTAATCGCTCCACAGATCCAGGGTTGCTGGTTCAATACTGAGATTTGTTGTGGTTGAGTTCCTGTGCATGTTTTCGCTCTGTGTTGTTTTCTTCAGGGTTCCTCAGAAGGCTGCAATTTATTACAGACAATATATGCATAGCTGAGAATTTGATGTTGAGGTGATTAAAAACATTTTTGGCAGACATCCTCTTAATGAGATCATTTATGCCATTATTTGGTGTTAGCCTAGATTAATATGTTTGAATACAAAATGGTGCAAAAATCGTAATTGCAGGATGTGTCAATTTTTACAGCAAAGTGTTTTTTTTTTTTTTTTTTCTTGCAGCCCTAGATACAGCACAACTCTAACCAGTTACTGTGGCTAAATGAATGAAAAGCAACCTGATGCTTTATCACAGATAGTTATATGGGAGTGCCTGAGAATTTAGGCTAAACAGATCAAATGCAACTTCTCTGTAACTTTGCAGTTTGGTAATGAGACCCATTTGTAGTTTCACCACATGTTTAAAACTCACGACTGGTTTGAGAGTCAGAGTTGAAATCAGTGATCCCATTTGTGTATTATATTTGCTGATGCTTACAATGTTACAAAGGGCACACATTGCTAATGAATGCCCTTTGTTTTGTATTTGTATATCAGCCTATTAGGTCCTTCTCTAGAGGCTCTGTAATATACACAGTTTCATCGTGAAAATTCACTATAGCAACCAACACCAGGGAAACAAACACCATATCTGCCCTGTGCACCTGTTTGATTTATAAAGCTTCAGTTCATTGGATTGAGTAGCAGCCACAAGCTAGAGACTACCATCAACTGCAACTGACATCGACACACGGTATAAGTAAAGATACACATGAGTACACACAGGGTGGGGGCTAAAAAGACAAAGATGAAGTAGACTCAGAAGACATTGGGGAAAAGGGTGGGCAAAAGAAGAGACAGAATAAATAAGACATGATGGAAGAGTCAGACCAGTTTTGTTCACTTTTTTCAAAGCAGGATAGGTCGACGCATAGCAAAAACACTTTTTAATCATAGTAGACAGACATAGTACATCTCAGACATACTGCATAGGCTATGTGTATGTTAAACATGTTCATAAGATGTGAAGTGGGATAGTGGTTACCACAGTGGTTACCTCACACCTCCAGGACTGGGGATTCGAATCTCACTTCCAGTCTGTGTACACAGAGTTTGCATCATACCCAGGTTTCGTCCCTCAGTCCAAAGACAATGTAGGTTGATTAGCACTTCAAAATTGGCCTTAGTATATTAATTAGATGCAAGTGCGTGTGCTCTTCAGTGGACTGGTATGTCATCCCAGATGTACTGTACCTCGCCTTGTGCTCTAAGTTTCTTGCGATCTAGGCTCCAGGCTCCATATAGATAGTGAATGGATGTACATATGGCGAAATATGACTATAGCAGTGGTTATATCCTTTGTAGTTTAATAGTTTATACTTTGGTATTTTATAGATTTGCATGGACCAGCGCAGTTTCCTTGTAACATTTCTTGGAAAACTAAAAGCGCATCAACATGGACACAGAACAGGTTTAACCACGATGCAGTAATATGGTTTATTTAATTATGTAACAGTACACGGCATTTCCTTTTGCATTGTGGATTACAAAACTGTGGCCCTTTAAATGCACCTCAAACAAGACATTGCGTTAACTAAATTCACTGAACGTTAATGCTATACACTTGCAAGCAGACAACAACATGTAAAACTAGTGAGCATGTGCCTTAATGTAGCAGAGTTAGTAATTAAGGAATAAACCATTACTTTATTTTAAAGAAAGATCAACAGCAAGGTGTTGTGATGATTTTGTATCCGTCAGCATTATTAAGATAGTGCTCTGTTTCTCTTATACCACATCAGTTTCTTAACATTTATATTCTCCAATAATCAAAGAAAGGCACATTATTTCATACTGCAGAACACGCACAATAGTTTCTGGTATCACTTATAGAATTCATGACACAAAATTTGAATTCAACAATGCTGTGGTATAAAAGTGTTGAAATCAGCCAACTTTAGATCAGCTCAAAACCTAATTATACAAATAGATATTTATAATTAATTGAGGAAGCTACAGTAAATATTTCCTTGAACTGATGACTAATGCATTTTTTAAGATACAGGTTTAAACCTGAGATTTCAGCCTAATCAACCAAAAAAAAAAATTCGTACATTTAGTCTGGACATTTTTCAGTTGTCCTGTGTCGTTCTCGATTTGTTCTTCTTTAATCACAGCAAATCTGCCGAAGTTCAGACACGCTTTGTGTTTATAAATAAGTACTTGCAGAAATTTCCCTCAATAGATGGGTTTTTTTTTTTTTTTTTGCACCGTTCTGTTTAAACTATAGCGACTGCCTGAAATATTAGATTGCCAGATCTCCCATGGGATTTATTTATCATGCCCTTTGGTAATCCTCTGGTGTGCTAGTGATTGTATGCATGTGTTTGTGTGCGTGCGTCCCCATGTTCTCGCATTGTTAAGGGAGACTCGCTGCACGATTACCCGATCCCTTAAACAATCCAAGCTCTTGTTCAAACAGCATTTTAACATGAATTAAACATTTTATATAAGCAAGCATAATGCATATTTATGTCTCATGTCAAGGTGAAAGGGTTAAAAAGAAGCTATCTAGAACAGAAAGCTAGACGTCCACCACTTTGCTGAACTTAAAAACTCTTTCTCCTTGTTCATTTACGTTGAGGGAGAGCATTTGGATTTAATTTGGATTGAATTGCATTGGTATTGAGGTAGATTAGGGTCGCCATAAAAATGTACCTGAGATTTTTTTTTTCTCAGAATTCTGACTTTAATCTCTGGATTGAAGACTTCTAAAGAAAATATCAGAATTCTGAGATCAAAGACTGAACACTTAAAGTAAAAAAAAATTATATAAATAAGCCTTAGCTTCATGAGCTCGGTCACTCCCAGTCTTCATGGAATCTTGATTAATCTATATTTAAATAGTTAAAAAGGACCCAAAAGGATAATATTGTAGTAAGAGCTTTATAGCGTAATAGTCGGCTGGAATAGTCTACAGCATTTCTCAGAGTAAATAGCCTCCATAAAGCTGGCACATAAAGGAAAAAAAAAAAAAAGGTCTCGATTCCTCTCTCTACAGTATTTATATTCTCTCCATCTCTCTGGACGATGATACGAAAATTGTCCATATGGACAATATCATAATATCATGCCTGATATCTGTCTTATTTTATTGAAACGGGTTTCAGTAAGGGTAAAACACTGGTGAGTAGGAGCTGAAACTGAGAAAGAATGGTCCACTTCCTTGTTAGGACATGCTGCTGGAGGTTGTCACATAAAAATAGCCATTTTACTGGACGTATTTTTGTACAGACACAAGCACTTTATCTGCTTTGACTAAATCTGAAGCCTTTATGTTTCCTGAAAAGTGTCTAGGAGATTGTGGAGTGTTTAAAAAGCACATATGGGTTGAGCAGAATGGAAGATGCCCAGCGTAGTTTTAGTTTTATGGCCAGCATGATGCAGTGTCTGGCCACAGATGAGGAGGTGCACAGGTGCTGCAGTAATCCTCCTGTAATAACTCTCTCATACTACAGGCAGCCAGACATGTGCTACTACACATCGTTTGGAGTTTGTTTAATCATCACCTAGTTATGACAGTTGTATGGTTCTGGTAATTCTTTTACTTTTTCCAAAGGTAACGTGGGCCCGTATTCACAGTTTCTTAGCCCTAAAAGTTGCTCCTAGTGAAGAAAATTCTTAGAATTATGGCATTTTCTTAGAATTTCCCCTTAAATTTAGGGCAAAATCTTAGTAAAGATAAAAATTATTCACAAAACATCTTATCCCTAAAAACAGCTCCTAAGGTAAAAATTGTTAAGAGTAGAGAGTCGGACTTTTAAGAGGCTTAAGAGTTTCTATAGCAGAGGACAAAATGGTGGAAAGAAGAAATATTCTCCAAACATTGAACTAAAAGTAAACACTGCTCTTCTGTCCAATTTGGTCCAAAGTTGTTTTACTTCCTTACATCTCTTTGACCTCATACCATCCAAAAGTGCAACTTAAATAGACTGTCCTACAGTCATGTAAATTAGTAAGGTGAGCCATTTTGCTCCCATCAATCTGAAATAGATTACAAGTAATCAAATCAGTACGGTAAATAAATGTAAGAACTTAAATATAGTAACTACTGTGTGGAAATTGGTTGCTTCAAAAGTAGACACATTTTTACCATTTGGCCGTTTAATTACCTTTAGGATATTGAGCCTATAACAGAAACTTTGCATAAATTAGCCTGCATTCATGATTATACAATTTCTTTATATACAAACATTATGATGTCACTGTCGATTCTATTATCATATATCCTGCAATGGTTCCTTAATCACTTTTAGTCTAAGGATTCGCAGCTAGGACTTTTTAAGCTAATATAGGAGCACTCACAGAATCCTAAGAAGCTTTGTGAATACAGGCCCTAGTTTTTTTTCCCTTTCTTCTTCAGGTTTTTTAAATAAACATTTCCCCCCTAGAACTGTAAAATGAGATACTTTGCCAACTATGGTTGTGTTTGTCTAGAAATGCATTTAAAAATTAAGGACCAAGAATGAACAAACCACTGTTTCCCACCAAGCATCAAGGAAGGAGAAACGAACAGCCGTGTCCTTGGTCTATCGGAGCCTGTCACAGGCTGCTCCATCAATTATTTACCTTTCATTTGGCCACAAAGAGCAGGAGAAATGGCATAGCCTGAAGGGTAAAGGGAAAAAAAAGGTCAGCACATCTGCACCGATGTGTGTATACAATAGCCACGCAGAAGTGATACGGAGCCATCGGCAATGTCACACATGCAAGTTTGTCTGTTTACACTGGAGAGATTTGGGCCCTGTCACGAAGCGTCAAATCAATATTGGATGGCACCGCCTCAGACTGAGAAGAGTAAAAGCAAGGTGGAGGTTACTTGATGTTTTTTTTCCCGTTTTTTTCTCCCTTCCAATTCATTCCTTAGTCCTTAAAAATACTGTGACTGAAAGGTCAGATGCAATTGGACTGGCCTTCATGAATTTTGCCTTGGCAAGATGTAGACAGTGTTGTTGTCCCAACTGAGCACGTACAGTAGTGTCGTATTGTCTCTTTAGGCGCTGACGCAATACGTTTCACATGTCAGAGTTGGAAACCTATAGGAGCTCTGTGCTGCCTCTATTTACATATCTGTCATCCTTGCCTTGTCGTGTTGTGAATCTGTTAACCATGAAAAGCATGCTGAAATTTGCCAGTCCCTAACCCATACCCTCCTGTGTCCCTTTTTCTGTCCAGCCCTGCTATCCAGCTGTCCAGATGGGGTGCAGATGCTGTAGCATGATAAAAAGGTAAGACTTTAAAAAAAACAAAAAAAAAACAGAAGTACGCATCCTCGTTGAAGCTGAGTGACAAAAACTCGCTGTGCCATGCTGGAGTTTATAAATGTCAAGTCTGTCAGAGAGTAGAGTGGAGGAGGAAAAAGCTTCGAAAAGCTGTTATTACTCTAAATATTAGTTGTTGTCAGTCAACATATCAGCCATGCTAAAGGGATCTGAATAGCTACCACATTGCTTTTTTACTTTCTCTTCTTGTGTTTATCGCAGAGGATCTCTTGTGTCAAGACTGTATCTAAAGCACAAGCATCTGCTAATGCTCTTAAAAAGATTATCAAGAGCAAACCAGATACTGCCGTCTCTTTGAAGGAAAAAAAAACATGTTTATGAAATACTGTGCTGACAGGAAAACTCAAAGTATAGTAAGCTAGTTTGAACTCTCTCTCCTCCTGTCTAAAATGGTCAGATAGAGCTTTGTCTGTGAATGTAGCCAGGCTCAATGAGAGTGTCATTCTCCCAGTGGCGACCAATAATACTTCACCCTGTTAGAACATTACTGCTGTGAAATCGATAGTTCTGCTAATTATACAGGGTGGGTGAAACTTAACTAGGCAACATTTAATGGCTAAAGAACTTGTAGTATTACTGGAGCACCACTCCATGGAAGTCCGGGGCTCGTATTCACAAAGCTTCTTAAGCCTAAAAGTTGATCCTATTGACAAAATTCTAAGAAAATTCCTAGGTTTGACATTTTCTTAGAATTTCCCATTAATTTTTGGAGTAAATTTTAGTAAAGATATAAATCATTCACAAAACATCTTATCCCGACAAACAGCTCCTAAGGTAAAAATTGTTAAGAGTAGAGAGGAGGACTTTTAAGAGGCTTATGGCGTTTCTCTAGTAGAGGACAAAATGAAAACAAAACAAAAATGAACGAAAAAAGAAATATTCTCCAAAAACTGAATGTTAAGCTAAAAGTAAACACTGCTCTTCTGTCCAATTTGGTTTTCTTGTTCTTTTACTTCCTTCCATCTCTCTTGGACTGTTGGCTACATACCAACTAAATTGTAAATACACGGTCCTGCAATCATGTAAATTGTAAAAGCTGAGCCATTTTGCTCCCATCAATCTGAAATGTATTACAAATAATAAAATGAGTACGGTAAATAAATTTAAGAACTTAAAAATAGTAACTACTGTGTGGAAATCGGTTGCTTCAAAAGTAGACACATTTTCAACATTTGGCTGTTTAACTGACTAAGATATTTATATTTACATATACAATTTTGTTATATACAAACATTATGATTTCATTGTCTATTTTCATGTATTCTGTTTTCACAAAACGTGCATTTCAAGGTCAGAGGTTATTTTTCTATCAACCAATCACAGTTCTTGAATTGCTGCATCATCCCTAGCAGTGGTGTCAGCCACACACCCTTCAGTGAGAGAAATGTTTTTGTACTTTCCTTACTCAGAGTTGCTCTAAGAAGTTTCCCAAAGCACTTTTAGTCTAGGACTCCCAGCTAGGACTTTTTAAGCTAACATAGGAGCTCTCAGAGAATTCTGAGAAGCTTTGTGAATACGGGCCCAGATCTCACTCCATGTGATTTTATTATTTCCCGCGGGGCCACGCAAAAGAGGAGGTGTATAGGACAAAGCCTTGCACACTGTAGGACTTCACAAGCGCCTCCCTTCAAAAGACATTCAGCCCCGGCCGTTTAAAGAAACTGGTTGATGCCACCTACATTAAAATTGAAAAATTTGCTTTTTTTCCCCTGTATAATAAAGTACATGTACAATTTGTTTCGAAAGTTTGTATTAAAGTTTACCAATTTTTAATGCCTAGTTACTTTTCACCCACCCTGTAGTACAATGGAAGGTGTACATAATGCCTATAGTCACACTTCTGGGCTTAGCTTGAGCTGGTGAAAATGGATTGCCTCATGCAAATACCATACAAACGTGACCCAACACATGCAACCTTTGCTCTACTTTTTGTTTAAACATGTTCCCCTTAGTCATTTATGTATATGTATGTACAGTATGTATACCTGTTTAATTTTTCGATGCATTTAATATTTCATACCGGACTTTAATGAATCTTGGGTTATACTGTAGCATTTACAATATACGTGTGCAATCAGAAAGGGTTATAATAGGGTTTAGTCTCGTGTGCAAGATGGAAGTCATATTCTGCTCCATCAGAGTTATAAATAAAACTAAAAAACAAACATATTTGGCTAATTGTTCTTCCAACAATTGCGAGAGTGACAAAGTTACCAGAAGAGCTCATATTCTTCAGCATGCTCAGTAAAACCTAACAGCTCTTTTACTTATAAATCTGCATCTAACACTAATATTTCAAGCAAAGAGTCTTAACACATGTTGCCTGTTTAGTTTATTACTCTTTAGTGACCTGTATAGAAGTTTATTTATATGTGTCTAATAGCTCACAGTGTGCCAATAGACTACAGACGCAAACATAAAGGCAAAAATAAACAACTATGCATGCATAGAGATGAAGAGCAAGAGATTGTCATCGGTCATGTTCTGTGTCGTCACCATGGCTGGCTGTGCCTGGCTCTAGGGAATAATCTGTCTCCCTCTCGCTCTCTATAGCTGAGTGGTTTTAGTTTTCTGTTGGTGGAGCGTGTGAAGGGCAGGAAGAGCTTTGCAGGAAATATCTGACAGCTCATATCGCCATCCATAAATACACCCGGCTGCCTTCTACAACACACACACACAGTTCCTCATCTCTCAGGTTCGTACCTGGCTGTTAACAGGTGGAAAACTGCGCCGCTCTAAAATATGGCTTGTTTTGTAATTCGTACATGTAAAAAATGTCAGAAACGGATCCAGCATTATGAAAGATTTCATTAAATGGGTTTATGAGGAAAGGAGACATACTGACACCACTAGACTGCAGATTGCAGAGGGCATTGCTGCGTCAGAGACTGTGTTTGCGTACCTGATGCAAATTTACTGTGCAGTCAAATCAACTGGCTTTGACTTATCAAGCTGTAAAAGAAGTCCAAGCCAGGCTTTTCTTTGCATTTTTTTTCTGTTTCGATAAAATGATTATTTCACTTTACATTGTGCCTCATATTTGTCTCAACCGTATAATGAAGTCTGCATTTCTTTTCTTTTTAAATATTGTTGCTTATACATCTCTCTGATTCTGTTGTAGTCACATCGATGATCCTACAGATCCCCTGGAGGTCAACGGACTGAAACAGGATCCTTCTGCCAATTCCTTCGTCTCTTCCTACCAATCAGATGATGGGAAGAAACAAGGCTTTCAGAATTTGGGCTACACCAGCAACAGTAACCTCAGCAAATCCGACATTGAAAACAATCACATAAACCAGGCCAGATCGACCTTACCCCAGACACAAGGGGGCAACTCTAGCCTCTATATTTTGCAGCCAGATGGCGGGGTCTCCCCAACCAGCTCTGGTTCTCCACCCTTATCCACAGAAACTGGTAAACAAACAGAAAGTTTCCGAGACTCGGGCCTGGGAAATGGGTCCGATGGCTACTTGTACAGAGCAACCAAAGAAGAGGAAGGAAGACAGGGAGCGGGGGACACGGCGGACGAGGAGAGCGTCATATCGGTCGACATCCATACCAGCAGCACCAGCCTGTCTTCATCCGACACCAAGCTTATAGACGAGAATTCAGAAGCGAATCAAAAAGACACTGGGGACACTGTGAGTGTCACAGACTCTATGGTGGAAGAAGCACTCGCTGCGTTGGAGGCGGCCACGGCAGGGGAGGAGTACGAGTAAGAACCGGTGCTCGCCACCCGTCACCGTGCCTGGCTGGGTCTGACCAGAATGAACACCAAATGTGGCCAAAAAAAAAAAGATATTTTCGTCATCAAGGCTTTTATTGAAGGATTTTTTTTCAAAATGAAGTTTTAAACAGACTCCTATTTGTTTACAGGTCATACTGTGTATAAACAATATATAACATGGATGTATTCTGCCAAGCATGTTGGTAGCATGGAGTGTATGGGCTGTTACTTTCTGAATCTTTCTCCCTGCCTTTTTACACAATCTATGCAAGTCCATACTACTGTGATACGCATTGAATTATTTTGTTAAGTTGACAATCTGCAATGTTCTCCCTAACTTCATGATGAGATGAGCCTGGTAGGGCAGATAAACAGCTGTATCAAGTGATCATGCAAATGTCCAATGGGATTATAAGCCACAGAAAAGAAAAGAAAAAAAGTCAGTCATTCTGTTCTCTTCCTTTTCAAAATGGTGAAGATGGAGCCAGTGCTTTGACCAGGAACTTTATTTCTTTACTTAATTTAAACTGATAAATCCAGTGCTGTCAACATCTCCCTTTTGCTTTATTTTGATCTTAATTGATCAGTTTATATAACATCCACTGATTGACATTTAAGTCTTTATTTCCTACATCTGGATTCCACTGCTACTGTATGTAAAGAAAGCTTCTGTTGACCTGGAGTTAAAACAAGCATCTGGCTGACACGATTCAGAACGAATACTCGTCAGCTCTACCTCTCTAGTTACCTCAGTAGCTTTACCAAAACCACTGAACCACTATTTCAAAATAGAAGAGTCGGTTCAAGTGTGAAATGCTGACAAGTTTCCCTATTGCAGGATGCTGTATGCTGAGGAACGACACCTACACTTAGAACAGACTTAGTACAGACTGCTATGATGTTATTTATGCAGCCGACACAGCTGGGGCCAGTGACAGTAGTTGACCTACAAGTTGTGAGACTACGGTTAACTAAATGAGGCTTAAGATTTCATTGGGTGACTTGATGCGAAGGACATTGCAATGGCACAAAACTATGAAGAAGTAGCACAAACTTTTTTTTTCCAGGTAAATGTGATCTTACACTATAATACTTTCTAAAATGCTACTTTTGTACGATTTATCGTGTATAAAAGTTCAACTTTCAGTAGTAAAGAGTCTGAAAGTGCGGACTATGTGGATGTTATAATAGTACAGCCAAAAATATTCTCTTTTGCTAAATGTATATATGTAAATGCACAATGATATTTATGGCCTTTCCATTTTCAAAATCTGATCACGTTATTTAATTTAACAAGAGATAAATGCAAAAAACAATAATAATAAAGCACAATGTCTGTGATCATGACTGGTATTTAGTGATATTCCTAAGGAATGTGTCAAAAGTCTTCCAGACAGGAAAGGACCGCGAGACTTCAAATGTACATCAGAATTTGTGAGCACAGATTTGTGTACTTAAACATGTTATATTTCTTTAACAAGACGACATACACACCCCAAAAAGTGTGCATTGTGTGTGTTTTACTGCTTCAGCTGAAATACACCTCAGATAATGCATTTTCTACACCTCAAACACCATTTGTTTTACTCTTTCAAACATGTTTTGGTTACAGCGGTGTGATCTAATCAATTAAGTAATTTATTTCTTGATCAGTTTTCAATTCAATCGATGTTGATTCATTTATTAACTTATTTAACTTTTTAATTTGAATTGTGAACTTATCCTAAATGGGACAAATTCCGTAATCCTTAAGTCAGAACTCAAGACCCATTTGTCATGTGGGACATAACAGACCAAATCAACAAGGTGGAAGTCATTTTGAAAAAATGTTTTAATCCTGAAACGATTTTAGTGTTAAAAGGTCGATGTGACGGATATGTTACAGCAATATTTTCTTAATTTGGGTCATCAATTTGTTCAAAATAATGCAGTCAGAACAGGGTAAATATAATAAATAATAATTCTATTTTATTTATACTGTATAGGCACCTTTCTGGTAACCCAAGGTTGCCTTCCTGATAGAAGATAAAACAAGATAAAATTGAGTAGGTAGTGATTAAAACAATTTTAAATGAAACAAGAGTGTGTCATAATTTAAGACATTTAAAAAGAAATGATTCAAAAGGGGATTTAAATGGAGATTTGACTGCAGCCTTACATCATGTGGGATAAGCGCTCATGAATAAATGGTTCTTAAGGTGAGATGTGAATATGGTTGGAGACATAAATATAAAATACGAGATGTTATTAAATCATTTGAAATGCTAAACTGGATAAAACATACTTTTGGTAGCAAAAAAAAACGTTTTTACATGTAGCCAGACAACTGCGTCACTGTGGGTTATTATCGGTTAAAACTATACACACAACTTTTGCAGAAAATAGAAGAAACAACGATACTACTTATAGTGGATGCTTGTAGTTTCTACGTTTATAGGTGGTTGCTCAGGTCTACTGGACTGGAGTATGGTGCAGAAAATTAAAAGGTTGTCACTTTGTATGGGACGTGACATTAAAAACAAAACAAGACGTTGCACATCATTTTAGTTTTTATTGAGTACTGGTAGTAGTTTTTAATACTCAAAACCTGTATAAAAATTGCTGCTTAAAATAAACCAGACAGTAAACTTCAGTGCTATAGAATCAAATTGAGAGTCTACCTAGGCCTAGGTTCAGTGTCTATGTAAATGAGGTACTGCTGAGCCTCGACCCGGCCACAGAACAGCAGATGTGACAGACGACAAGCTGGGGGAGGGGATCTTACTACAGTGGTGTGAAAAACTATTTGCCCCCTTATAAATAGCTTATAAATAGGGCAAATAGTTTTTCACACCACTGTATATAAAGGTCTCACTAGGGGAACATAACTAATTGGACTGTTATCTAACAAAACTAATCCGGTCAATACAGAAATTAAAAAGGAATATTTTTTGTTGTTTGTACACACACGAAACCAATCTAAATGTCTGAAAATGACTAAATACTAATGACTTAAACTGGCCACAAAGACTAACATTTTAACAAACAATTTACGTAACTCATAATTGATTAAAATTAATTTAAAAACATTTCCTGGCAGCAGTATAATCAATTATTACTTCTCCAGAACTATTACCTAGGAGTTATTAAATAACAGGTCACACAATTATCAGATAATCGGTCACAGCATGGCGCTGATTTGTTTAATTCCCAGCAGACGAATTCGCACGAAAGGCAAAATAATTATAATGTCTGTCTCCCTAAATGAAACACTCGCGTTGCTCGTCATGTTTGTGTGGGGCGAATCGTTTTCTCTTTTGTACTGCACGCAGTCATTTCCATCAAATGTGTTTTTGGCTTAAATTAAAAGGTGTTTTGTATCACAGCATGCTTCATAGCAGTCAAACAAACCAACAATGAAATTCATCGCCTACTATTTTTTATCATCATGTTAATTGGTTGCTGCAGCCCTACTGCCAACTATCCTAGTTGAATTTTTGTTCTCTTTCAGTTTAGTTTGCAAACATCCTGAGCCACCCCTCATTTTTTACCATATTAAGTTAAATCATGTAAAATGAATGAAATAAACAAGAACGAATGTGTTACTGTAACAGGCTGCAAAGTGCCTAAAAGGTACAATAAAATTTTTTTTTTAAAAATCGGTCGTTTATGCTACAAACTCAGCAGTAACCTCATTTCCACCTCTCAGGATTCAGCGTCACCACTATACGAATCACCAGACTGATCACTTATCATCTGCACCTGTTTTTCCACTAGTTCATGCCTCGCATTAGATGTTTTTTAGGCTTGAATGATTCGTAGGTCACCGAGTGGCTTAAACACTAAACATTTCTCAGGAACTAGTAAGGTATTGAACCGAAAATGAAGGGAAAAGTCCTTCATGAAGCCTAGAGAGATATTCTTCAAGACTACATTAAAAATACAACAAAGTCTTACTCTGTGGAAGCAACATATGAAGAAATGAGGGGTAGCTCAAGACTTCTTCACAGTACTACAGTGTAAATACATCACACACTCATACAGTACATACTTTATATAGAAGAGAGAGAGAACTATAATATTGTCTGTCTATAGCAATAGTGCAGTAACGGACATGGTGAACTATACGAAGCTCTTTAGATGTGATTTCTACCCCATGAGTCTAACGTCGCTTGTAGTTCCATGAGGGAGCAGGTTAATAATTCACAGATCCAAAAATACCAAGGCCTAATAATACATTACAGCCTGTTAAACTTTCATGAGCTCCACATGTGCAAACAGCACACACACATTAGTCACTGCAGGAACGTTCGTCAGATATATACTCGTTTCATGGAAATTCTACACGGAAGCATGCTCTACACGTTCACCAGGATCTTGCTGAACCAGGATGTGTACATGAATAATTTTAACAAAGAGTAGACAGGTGTAAAAGCAACACAAAGATAAATAATAAAAAAAAACTAAGCAGTCCAATTCACACAGGCCTAAAGAACTGAAATCAGGATTTAATAAAAGGGAGAGGTGAAGGCATGCTGTGTTGACGTTTTTGAAAGGGAAGACTCGGTTTCCAAGGTCATCAGTGCCACTATGGTGACCTATTAACAAGCTCCTGTTAGATATTACCCACAATGCTCAGTCGATTCGCCCGCAGGACCTGCATTACAAGTGTGTAAGAAGAACATGAACACCTAGCTTTTAACACATTTATTGTGGATACAAAGTGTAGATACAAAAACATTAAAACTAAAGTTGTTCTATAACACAGCCTTTTTAATCCAATGCAAAACATTTATTTGGCTTTTCATTACATTTTAGACACATTTCTTTTAAAATATTCATTCTTAAATACGCAAGTCTAATTATTTTGGTTCAAGTGATGCTCTGAATTTCTTCAAGAATTACTTTCTCTTAAAAAAAAAAATAATAAAAATCCTAAAAGAATGAGGTAGCAAGGACTAGCCAATATGATTTCATCTTCAACAGTGCGTAAATAGTCCATAGTCATCCCTCTTTATTAGGAACATTTTGGGGTTTTTGGAAGAAGCGTTAAGACTTGGGTGTAGAACAATCAGATTAACTATAATAATCTCCTTATGTTACATAAATACATTTTCATTATAATATGTAATAAGATGGCACTTTTTTTCTTTTTTTTTTTCCAAAACCCCAGAAAGTATTATGGTTTTATTATTTTACACAATATTTAAACCCAAAAGTGCATTTCAAATTTACACACCACTCACCACTTATGTCTCCCACACACACACACTTCACCACCTTCAATTCAAATGTATTGGCAAATGTATTTTAGCGAAACTGCATTGAATTTAGATTCCCAGCATCCCCGAGAGCCTTTCTCCAGTACAGAAGTTTATCCAAGGCCGTTTATTTTCTGAAGTGATATTTTGAAAACATTAGCTGGTTAAGTGCAGAACAGGAAATAGAATAAGATTAGTATAACATTATTATTGTACTCATTATGTATTCGTGTTAGATTATGACACTGTTTTTCCCCCCCAAGGAGTTAACCAGACATGTACATAAAATGACTAAACCATGCAGTCTGGGTGATTTGGTGCAAGATTTTTTTCTAAAGCACTACAGAAGGAAGCAAATTTATGACTAGTGAATTGTGACTATATTTTATACAGAAGCTCCCGAATTTTCCAGAAACATTGTCCCTTTTTTCCTCTTTAGGGTTTATCAGGATATGTGCGTTTGCATCTCTATATACTCTTGCATATGGTATTAGGAAGATATTTGGGAAAGTACGTAAGTTAAACCATGTTTTATACCAGGATGAGTATAAAACAACAAATATCTTAATCCGCCTCCCCACACACACACACATTAAGAGTTATAAATAGACACTTTAGCAGACATTAGCTTATACTACACATCAAGCTGATCTGGTTAAAGGCACAAAGGATTTGGGAAAGCAATAGGAAACCAAAGGCAAACAGTCAGCCATCTGGTGGACAGGTGGAACAGGGAGCATTCAGACATGTGCTTTGTTAAATTTGCACTCAAGGTGATTTTGCGTTCTCCGTAGTGCTTAAACTGAAGAGTTCACAAAAAAAAATTAAAAAATGATATATATATAGTCCCTGCTTCTTAGAAGCAATAGACTGAGTCACATGACCTTCGGTCTCATAACCATTCTAGAGTCTACATTGTAACGTGAGCGCGTGTTTGATTGTGGATTGACCATCGATACGCTCGCAGCCATGAAAATGTACAAAACTGGTCGGTGTGTGGTTAATGATGCAGTGTGTTTATAAAGGGAGGAATGACATGGTGATGGAATAACCGACAGACTGGTGCCCGTGCCTCCTCCCTTCCCAGATACACAAACAAACCCCAGCGGCAAGAGCGCGGAGTCTAATACTGCAGTTCAAATTAAAAGGCCTATTCGGTTTGCTTCTTTCCTTTACCTCCATCTTGTCTTTGGGGCCTTGGGGTTTACTTTGCCCCCTCTCTGTGGTGTCAGGGCTGTGGATGGTTTAAAAGGTATTAAAATAATAATAATAATTCTTGACTGTTCTGGAATGGACGTTGCTCCTTTGTCACCATCACTTTTTATCATCAGCCTCTGCCTATGGAGAGAAATGTTTTTTTAAATAATAATAACAACAACAACAACAGATGTTCATTCCTATTCAAGTCTCATTCCCATCAAGGGTTCCTCCTCATGTTGTCTCAGGAAGTTTGTCTTCAACATCGATCCCGGCTTGTTAAACTCAAAGCTATAAATTAGAGGTGCAGATTTCACACATCTTTTAACTGATCATTGATTGTTAACGTGTTCAACTATCAATCAATCGTTAATTATTGATGTTAACCAGATGCACACATCACCTCAGTTTTATATAAACAGTTCTAGCAGCACACCGTTTTCCCCAAACAGTGTTTTATCTGAGTCGCCTGCCAAAGTATAAACACTGACCTGCACACATTATTTTTCCTTTTTTTTCAATTATTTAAAATGGGTAAAATCTTCTTAAATTGTCATGCCCCTCTTTGGTCCGAACAATCAGTTTACTGAAAGCTTTTTACAACAGCGACCAGGTTTGTGAAAGAGATGTCGGAAGAGGAGGTGGATTATAAGCAGGCCGACTCGAGCCAGCGTTCATGAAAGCAATTGTGGAGCCTCAACTTTTCATGCATGTTATAAGTGAACCTGTGATGAGCCTGGCTGGTAAGATTACAGGTGGGTTGTCGAGGTTGCCACTACATGCAAAACAAACCTCATCAGTTAATGCATTTTTAATCAGTTTAATGTTAACTACAATTAACTGATTACCAGGTCATCTACAACATTATCTTCTATAGATGTATGGATTTTCTTTTTTTCTTTTTGATTTATATTTCCTGCAAATCTGCTTTGTGATGTGTTCACCGTTATAGCGCTATACAAATGAACCTGAATTGAACTGAATGACTTTGCTCTCTGACAAACCTGAAACAAAAAGTGCAGGCTGCGCTCGGTTGGTTAACTATATTTTAAAAGTAGATTGCAGACATTGGGATAACCCTAGATGCTTGACGCATGAGAGTTATGTACCGTCTGCTGGGCCGCATATTGTGGTATGTACTTAATTAACTGCTTAATTAGTAGAATAAGAAAAGTCCAACTGAAAGTTTAAACATGGGAAGTTTCTAATTAATTTCCCCCTGACTGATTGGTTAATTAATTACTTAATTTATCAGACACTAGTCCTAATCTTGTGTGTGGTTTCAATGGTAAAATAAAATAGTAGCTGCAGAAACAAGACCCAGGGCAGTGCTGATGTCGTGCTGTGATTCCGTGCAGTTTTCTCTGTAGCACTTTGATTCTCTGACTGCGAGGCCGCCTGCGTGTGTCGTTTGGTTTGTTAGTTTGTTGTGTGTTGTTTACTGGAGCTCACCTTAGGCTGTGCATCCGTGCTGCTGTGCGGTGAAGCTGGCTCGGTTTTTTGCGGAGTAGCAGGGACGCTGCCGTTCGGCTCGGTGATCAGCAGGCTGCGTCTTTCCCGGGTTGGCCTCGGGTCAGTTTTAGTCACACGGAACCTGAAATTGAATCCCACCTCTTAAGTCTGCCGGTCTATAGACATACATTCATCTCTGTGTGCGCACAGCATGAATACTAACTACTCACACACCCAGTTCGCAAACATTCATCCAGGATATAATTAAATAAATTCATTTAAATCTAGCCACAAACGGACATGGGTTAGTGTGACCCTGATATAAACTCTCATTTATCACAAAGGATGGATGGGGAAATGCTCGATTAGAATTCTAAACATGGCCTCTCCCCCCCTCTTTCACGGAGCATGCAAGAATGAGCGATGCCCTGGACCAGCCACATACAAACACAACGTAAACGATCTAAAATGGTCATTAAATGTGCGAACACACTCATACGCATACATACATATACACACACACATACATATATACACACGTACATATACACACACCAAAATGTCGACGTGTCAGTCAGCACGTTGAAACGGTTGCACAGAAAACCTATTTGCATGAGTCTGTTTGTACGTGTAAGGCGAGATGACGCACAACAGGAACAGAAATGACATAAGGGCGGTGAACTTCCTTGTTCAGGTGAGCATGATGTCACCACACACACCTTCATCCATCTGCTTTACACTGTTTCTCATAGTGTTGGGTCTCGGGAGAGGGAGCTATAACACTACTGTCGTTATAACCCGTGTCACAGTACTGAGATATCACAGCTGCAAATTTAGAAAAGCGTACACATATTTACCCGGAACACAACTACAGCACCGGTTACTTCGCCATGAGCACACAGTCAAACACACATACAAACACACACCTGCCGACGGCCAGCACGGTGACCTCTCCAGCATGGGCGCGCCGCTCCACTTTCCTGTTTGATCCTCGGCGCACGAGAGGCCATTTCTTCTGATTGCAGCGGTTACACATGTTGTTGTGTCCCACCACGCCTCCGATGGTGTGAAGGTGGTTACAAGTGTGTTTGGCTGCTGCGGGGGGCGCTCCGGGCGACACGGGGCTCACAGGCGTCGCGGGGCTCACGGGGGTTGCGGGAGCAGGAGTGGTGGGTGTTACAGCACTACAAATAGACACAAGATATGAAAGACAGAATAAAAAGACATTTTTGTTTTTGTAATTGACAAACATTGGTGTGTTACTGCTAGTAAAATCTCTTTACTATATCGTACTACAGTATACTCTGTTCTTCTTCGTATTATTATTGAATTAATTTTTAAGTAAGCACTTTATACTGGTCAGGGATGTGCAATTCAATCCCAGGGCACCATGTACACACACATTCACACCTACAGCTAAGCCAATCCAACTAAACGTATACTTTTGGAAGGTGAGAGAACATGTGTCAAACTCCAGTATAATAGAAACCCGAACTCAAAAACCCGAACTGTGCGAGTGAGTGAGTGCTACCATGATTAGAAAGCAGCATCAAACTCTCAGGGTTGTTGTATTTCCTAATGGTTTTACTCATCACACTAGACTGTATATATGGTTCGCTACTGCTCGTCTTTCTCTCCTCCCCGTGCTAACTAATGCACAAAGTGGGATGCAGCTCTGCCACTCGACTCAATATTTGAGGCAGACAGTGGCAGCATCCCATTTCCTAGTCTCCGTTTCACTACAGGTCACAACAGTGTGTGTGTGGTGCTGAAAAGGCGGAGTTTAATCGGGATGGAGACGTTATGTAAATGACCATCTGCAGGAAGGAATGAAAGAGGAATAAAAGACAGGACAGAGACATGCTTTTACAGTCTTCTCTAATTCAAACACCTACACACCAGCAGGGAGGTATGTGTCTGTCTAAAGGTTGGCATGATTTACAAAAGAAGGAACAGAAAAATTGGAAACCGAGTGCAGAGACACTCACACTAACAATGATTTATTACGAGCACTCTGAGAACATAACGGCCTTTAAAAGCCACTTTTTTCTAGGCACGTCCAGGAAGATCATGCCCTGCCCCCGGCAACAAACTCCTTCTCCGACCTGTCGATCAACTCTCGCTCTGATCTTGGCCCCGCCTCATCTGGCTAGTGTAGGCCTCTGGTTCCTCCCAGCCCCGTCTCTAAGTGTCCCTCTGGCGATCTGCCCAACAGCCCAGTCAGGAAATGAGAGCATTCTGTCCAACGTCACTGCACTGAAATACCTCAGCCTGCAAGTAATCTGTCCCTTGCACTCATCCATACATTCTTCTACTCTGTCAATCATTCATTCTCTCTGGCTACTTTGACTCCTAATGATACGTTTTCCCTCATCCTCTGTCTCCATAGCTGCCATCCTTATCCTCCCTACGGCTGTGTTATTGTGATACCACGCAAGCATTCCCTGCTTCTGGTTCAGCTCATCTGTTGTTTTCTACCTTCTCTCATTTTCACGTCTCAGATTTCTCCTTCCACTCCCATTCACTCCTCAAGGACGCGCACTCTTACGCTTTGCTTATGAATGGAGTTAAAGGCCTTGTTTGAAGATGAGAGGCTTTCGCTAAAATGTACATTCAAAACACACACATTCATAACGTCAAGGTTAAAGAGCTGAATGGAAAAAAAAAAAATCATACCTATTGGATTTGGTGTCAAAGACAATACAGAGTGGCTACTGCGTGACTTGGTGATGCATCACTGAATTGGACACATCGACCCTTTTTAATTTACAACATGCAGAAAAAAACTGAACAACCTTGAACAATTCTGCAGGTCCCTTTTTTTCCCTTTTTCTTTTCTACTTTTAATATTACTTGCTTTATTTTTTATCTAAATGCATAAACTAAATGTGTATTATGGCAGATATTGCTAGTTTATTATTAGATATATAAGCTATGTTTCATTTATTTGTTTTACTCATTTTATTGGACTACTGTAAAATATCCATATGAACTGCACTCAGTGATTGAATACACAGTTTATTGCAATTTTTTTCGGGCAGGGGGGGGGGGGGGCAGGGGGGGCGGGGGGATTGGGTTCAATTTCAAATTACTTCCAAGCCTACACTGCCACCTTGTGGTAATTCATCATATACTAAAAATCTCAATAGGGTCAGTTTGCTAAAAAAAAAACATCAGTTTTCTCACTACCAAGAAGGATTATCTTGCTTCACAAAAATAAAGATAAAAAAAAAACAATAGTGAGTAAGAATTTTACAAATTTTTATAACTACAGCATTTTTAACAATAGTTTCACATTTATGGGTCCTTACAGTTGATAAATTTTTATATTATATAAATATATATAAAAAGAAACCTTTCGAGATACTTTTAGAGGGGTCCAACATGGAGAACAATTCAGCTTCCTGTCCTTAAAAATTAAGATACTATAGGCGCATGCTCAGAATCTTTACAAGGCAAAGATTTTTATTTAAAACCTAAAAAAATATCTTATTATAAATTACAATGTTTTGAGATTTTTAAACAATATTGAGAAACAACATTTAGACCACACACACTAGGGCTGTCTTTTTATCCCACAATTCAGAGTTAAATGAAGGCTATTTCACACGGCCCCAATAAACTGACATAACGGCTTACGCATGCAATAATGACAAACATGGAATGAATTATGCAGCTATCAATGTGGGCCAGGACAATTTCACTTTTACTACTATATAGTTGGGTACCTGCTAGATGTTGTAAAGTTCATATTTGCTCAGCCAGAATGGTTTAAACCACCAAAATAACATTTTATTGATAAACTGCGCAGCTTTGGCCAACGTGAACACTCCCGTTAGTAACGAGGCGAATAAGGAGCTAAACCTCAGCCGCGGAATGAGACGCTGCGCAATAAGAAGCCAAACGAATCGGAAGCTGCGAATAAGGAGCTAACTTCAGCCTCGTGTGCTTAGGGGCATCATTTCTTTTGCTAGATAGTTAGAAACGGCCCTGGTTATATCTTTGCTCCTTTTGGAACACTTTCATAAGGTGTAATGGCCACGAAAGACGACACAATCGATATCTGCTTTGGTACAGACCCACTGCTAGCCCTGCTAGTTGACGGAGTAGCATCGGCCCACATTTTCATGCTCTCAGTGTGGTCGTGTGGGTGATGCGTTCATATAACGGAGTTTTCGTGCTACCTTTTTTGTCGACAATTTCAACATCTTTGGATAATAACTCGAGGTTAGATTCACTTTCGCTGTTTTTTTTTTTTGTCGTCCTGGTGTCAAGTGCGGCAGGAAATTAACTTTGACCTGCACGGCACGCGCAAGCTGCACGCTGATTGGTTGTTGTCGTATTGTTCTGCTGTGTGATTGGCTCTTAGATTAATCCATATCGAGCAAAAAATGTCTAGAGCTTTTCATCGTTTTTAAAATCAAATAAATTTTGATTCGATATGATATCGTTTATCGGCCCAGCCCTAGTCCAAGGTACAGTTCATCACGGTTTCAATACAGTCTGAGCAAACATTTCTCAAATCAGCATTATGGCTCATGTAAGTTCAGGGTCATTGTCAAGTTTAAAGACTCATCCCTGCCAAAGTCTAACATCCTGGCAGAGGCAACCAGATGAGTTGAAACTAGCACTGGAATTTGATCTTATCTGATCACCGCTCACAATTCTCGCTGTACTTGCAGTGAAGCAAAGTTCAGGTGCTTGTTTTGGGCACTCCCAGCAGATTTCTTTTATACAGCATTTAACAATTAGCATTTTATGGACTCAGCCGGTTGTACAACATGACAGCAAGGGTCAATTATCCAAGTCTTAAAATGTGCCTATACTTTCTAAAGCTACACTACATGCATGTGGTTGAACAGATCCTATTCCAAAGCCATGGCTGTTGCTATGAAACTGGCCTTGCTGAATGGTAAGAAACGACTTTTCAAAGCCATTATCTGAACTGAACATAAAAATCTTCAAAAAACTTTTGCCAAAAGCTCTTAATTCTTAAAAGGGATGGATAAGATTTTACACACAACTTCTGGGCAAGGTCAACAATAGAGGATTGTGTATAGGTTTAACAATTTATGAATAGGCCACAAAAATACATTTATTGAAGCGAAAGTACATGTTAAGTCTAAATGTTATTGTATATACCTCGTGTACTATGTACTATTTATTTGAAGCACAAGTATGTCTTAAGTCAACCCTCCTAAAGATCACCAGAAAATGTGCGGTGTGGCTTCCCATGCTAAATTAGAACCGGGGAAATTGAGGGGATTTGTAACAAATTACATAGCTTACCCATCAGAGTCCATGCTGTTCTGAGCAACCAAGGCTTTCAGTGCATCTGTGTTAGCTGGAGAGAGAGAGAGAGAGAGAGAGAGATACAGAAATTTACAATTCTTCTTTTTTTTAATTTAAATTTATTTAAAGTTCAAATAAATGTATGAATCAATTCCCGAACATCTTCACATGATTTCCATCATTTACAGTTTTTCAAATCACACGTTCTGGTTTCCATTTTCTACATTCTTCATCCTTCTTTGCCATCATGCTTTCAATCTTTAATCACACTGTGGCTTGTTTTTTTCTGTGCTTTGCTTTTGAAAAGAGATCAAGAGCAAAAACTGCTAACTATATACAATGCTTTGACCAGTTTAACCAGAGCATGCAGACCTACATAAAGAATATCTGACGTTATCTATGAGATATATGAACCTTGTGTGCACTTTTAGAACAGAATCAATTTCTGAACCCGCTGGCGATTTGCTCCCAGTAAAATGAAATCAGGCACTACCTTCATGTAGCGTGAAAACGTGCAGCCTCAGCCATTTACATCCTCTGTACTGCATATGGGGGGGGGGGGGGGAGAATACAGCCAGCCAGTTCTAACCAGTCTTGCAGTCAAAAATAACTACAGTATGTCAATATTTTCCATTTTATAACTTGTTTGTTGTTATTTAAATCTTGCATCAATTGTTCTCACCACCAGATGGCAGTCTAATTTGATTCAGCAGAAATAAGCCTTAACATGCAGTCAACTAGACGACGCATAAAACATTTGGAAGAAACTAGCAAGACGAGATTCTAGTGATAAGTGCCTTGTTTAATAATACTATTAAAAATGCTTTCCCACCATTAGATCTTTATAACATTTTTGCTTTTTAGGCAGAAAGCATTAAAGAGAGAGCAAGAGAGAGAGAGAGAGAGAAAGACACACACTAAAAAAGATCAGGACCTCAAAATACTTCTCAGAAAAAAAACAAACATCTAAAGCTTGAACAGCTCACATGATTCTTCAGTGAATGGCACGGACACAGTGATTAAGCAAAGTCTTTCATTTCCCTTTTTGTCAGCACACAGGAACATTACTCATATGCCAGTGGGAGGCTGCTGATGCATTTATACAGCGTGTTTTTATGAGACCAGTCAATTCACTAAATAAAGATCCATTTGACAAACACTGTGGGGATCTTACTTGTAAGCAGAGAAAGACGAACATTCATATTTACTGATTTAGAGCATTTTAATTTTATTGTCAGCAAGTGCAAAATGTTTAACTTGCCCCTTTATAATCAGGGATTTTTCAGGTTTCATTGATGTACAGCGAAATGAGAGAAGCACTAACAGAAACAGGTAGTGAACGTGCACAATTACTGAACAAACTCCATAGTTTTCACTCCGTAAATTCAGTACTCTGCAAAAAGGGATAGTAGTGAAAGCATTAAGAGTTACACTCAGGATCCCTGATCCATGTTTTCTATCACTGGAACTGATGCAGCTAACTTGGAACTGCTATCTGCAGATAGTTAATTTATTATTACTTCAATATTTTTTAAATGAGGTTAGGCCTGGCCGGTGGAGCGCCCACAGACACAAACGCCCCAATGCATGCTCAGTCAGACAGACAGACAGACCTATGGCCAAATTAAGATCACCTGACTTCTGTTTACAGTTCAACATCAATTCTTTTTATTTAAATCAGGCAGGATTTACTGCCAAAAGACTGGAAGCATAACCTAATCTCAAAGTATATATTAAACTCCGGGCCGGGACTTTAACGCGTTAATTTAAATCACACTTATTTTTGCACCGCGGAACGTTTCTCACTGGATGAGTTTCGGCGGACCGATTATACTGGAGCACCAACTAGCGTTCAGACAAAAACAAAACAACAGTGAACATGACAAAGAAGCTGATGAGACCGCTTTGGTTGGCCCTGTGTGTTATGTTTGCATCAATATGCGCAACTAAAATCGATAATATTACTTGCTTTTTGTGAGAGACAACCAGAGGAAAAGAAATGGAAGCATGAAGAAAACTGTATTCTTCTTTTACTGCATTCAGTGCACACGACACGTATAGTATACAGCGCGGTATGGCCCCCTGGTGGCCCGTCAGTGAATTAACATCAAACTCAAATATATTACACTGTGGATGGGAAATTTCGTTATAAAAAACGAATTAGGGGAGAAAATTGGAAAAAAAAAAAAATAATAAAAATTTTAAAAATGGATGGATGGAAGCATCGATAAGAGCATGGTTGTGTGCAAGCTATGCAACAAGGAATTCGCATATCGCCGCAGCACATCGAGCCTCAAGTATCACCTAGGGTGATATAAAATAAGGTCAAATATTTATATGCGATTAATTTTGATTAATTAATTACAAAGCCTCTAATTAATTAGATTTTTTTTTATCGAGTCTCGGCCCTAAACTCTTTACATCAGTGCATGTTTTATTCTGATTAAAACATGACGTGAAAACACACATCTTATCAAGACAATGTCCATGTAAACAGTTACGTAGGATTGTCTAATCAGAATGATTGCAGTCAGATTGTAAGTACATTTTCCATGTAAGCGTAGCTAGTGACCATGTCTCATCTCCCAGCTGTGAGCGTTTACAGAATTTATAAATTATTTATTTATTTATTTTTTTTAAACACCAGGGCCCATATTCACAAAGCTTCTTAGAATTCTCTCAAAGAGCTCCTAATCTTATCTTAAAAAGTCCTAGCTGGGAATCCTAAACTAAAAGTGATTTAGGAAACTTCTCAGAGCTACTCTGAGTAAGGAAAGTACAAAAAACTTTATCTTAGTGAGGAAGTGTGGTTGACCCCGTTGCTAGGGATGATGCAGCAATTCAAGGACTGTGATTGGTTGATAAATAACCTCTGACCTCTGAGGTATTTAAATGCGCTTTTTGTGAAAATAGAATATCTGATAATAGAACAGACAGTGAAATCAAAATGTTTGCATAAAGTAGCCTGTAGTCATGATTATACAATTTCTTTATGTACAAAGTTTCTGTTATAGGCTAAATAAATAAATAAAAAAATTTTAAATCCCTCTTCCCAGTTGTGTTGGACTAATGGCACTTAGTTATTAACCTAGTTAACCCAGTGTAAGTATATATATCCAGTGATGTTAACTTTAAAGCACTTTTTGTAAGTCGCTCTGGATAAGAGCGTCTGCCAAATGCCTAAATGTAAATATCTTCAAGGTAATTAAACAGCCAAATGTATACTACATTTAAATTCTTACATTTATTTATCATAATGATTTTATTACTTTTAATCTATTTCAGATTGATGGGAGCAAAACAGCTCAGCTTTTACTAATTTACATGATTACAGGACAGACTATTTAAGTTGCTTTTTTGGATGGTATGCAGATACAATCCAAGAGCGATGGAAGGAAGTAAAACAAGAAAATCAAACTGGACAGAAGAGCAGTGTTTACTTTTAGCTTTACGTTCAGTGTTTGGAGAATATGTCTTCTTTCCGCCATTTTGTCCTCTGCTATAGAAACTCTTAAGGCTCTTAAAAGTCCTCCTCTCTACTCTTGGCCCTAAAAACAGCTCCTAAGGTAAAAATGGTTAAGATATTTTGTGAATCACTTTTATCTTTACTAAATTTAAGGGGAAATTCTAAGAAAATTTGATAATTCTAAGAATTTTCTTAGAATTTCATCACTAGGAGCAACTTTTACGGGCCCTGATCATTTTTACAGCAACAAATTTGGTTTTAAAATAAATATGAGGATATAGCCATATTGCTGCATACTGACAGTTAGTATTTTTCACTCAACTTATAAAAGAGCAGTAAACCTGTTAACCAGTAAACTTAAATAGAGCAGAGCCACTGATGGTCAATAAATCCTTGTATAAAAATCTTTGACATGACATCCATTCAAACCTATTTATACAAGAGACTCCAAACATGTAGAATTTGTTCTTGTGGTGATGGGATTTATGTACATGTAATAATTTGTGTATTTCCAATGTAGATATGTACAACACAGAAAGGCCCCAGTTTACAATAGACTGCACATGGATCAAATTCAGTATTTTTACCTCATGTTGTATAAAGACCAGGGTGGAAAATCTTGGTTCTTTAATCATTTTTGTTAAACATTATTAAAAATCAGAAGACTTATACTTGCAGCTTAAGAATGGGAGAAATGCACAGAAATGTTTTAGTTTTTAAAACAGACAAACTGGTATTTAGAGACGTCTCTGTTAGAAGTAATGGTAGATGGCAGCACTGAGAGAGGAGAGTAGCAGAGCTCATAAATATACACGGGATTGTGCATACGATTATTCTTTCTGTAAATCACAGATTCAGTCTCATTCATGTCACAGCATAGATAAATTCTTCAATCTGGTCGGTGCAGTATTTGCCTCATGGCTCAAACAGTAGTCAGCTGCAACATGATCATGTTTAGCTGTTACAAATAGCAGTGTGTAATTTAATAATCAATTAAACACTGCAATCTTTGGCAAATAATTTTGCCTGTTGTTAGTGAAATAACGTCCTCCATAAAACATGGTTATACAGAAATAATGCAAGTCAGACATTAGCATTTTCTGTGTGTTATTCGTTACAATCTCCAACATGTGATAAATGTAGACTGAGGCCTGCACTGCAACCAACAACTATTTTACTAGTCAAATAATCTATTTATAGCTGGTTTATCAGATTATGAAATCACACAATGATTACTCGATGGCTTTTATTTAGCGCTCAGTTTTGAAATTTAGCTGCTTGTTTTAGCTGTGTGGTACGTAACAATAAAGATAATCAAGATGAACCCTTCAAGCAAATGTGTCTTTCAGTAAACTTTCCTGCTGATACAAAAGATAAAATTAATATTGGAACTTGAGTTTAGATTTCAATGTTAAACCAAAGTGTAAATAAATTGCAGCAATAAAATACAATTACTTTAAAGTTTAAAGACTACAGAAATGCGGCAAATATGTCAGTTAAGATGAAATACAAGAAAGCAGATTAAATCTTGCTTCTTGATTTACAGACGAGTCCAGAACAAAGCCCTATTATTTAGTCGATTATCAGGAACTCAGCTTTTTATTTAGTCAATGAGTCAGGAACACAGATTTTGATTTGGTGATGGGATCAAACCACATAACGTGTGCAGTTCACAACTTTTTTGGATGGGTCATTACCGAAATGCTCTCACACTATGGAGGTTTTTGGTAATGAAGGTGTTGCCATTGTGCTAATTGTTCACTTCCTACAAGTAATTGCCAATGACCATGTTAGAATATTGAGAGTTATTTTAATTAATAATGCCATTAATTAAACAATAAGGACTTTTTCTGGCAACTAATTTATTACTCATTACAGGATTGTTTAATGCACAACCATTCTGGATGCGTCACATGTGGTCATCTGGTTGTTCCGTTTCTTAAGATCTCAAGAGGAAAGAGAAACAAAATGATTCAAGCACGCTGCAAATAAAAATGGCTTCATAAAAGGTCCGCTTACAGTTTCAGGAGCATTAGATGCAACTCACCTGAACTGCGGATTACAGAACAAAAAATAAATAAAAATACAACCATTTGTGACAAATCCAATGAGGATATCAAGTCAAAAGTTTGTACACACCTCCTTATTCAATGTTTTTTCTTTCTCTCAGTCAGCCTCATGAGCTAGACAATGATTTTCCAACAATCTTGAAGGAGTTCTCAAAGGTATTGAAAACTAATTGGCAGCTTTTCCTTCACTCTCTCCTGTCCAATGCATCCGAAACCATCACAACTGGATTTGGATCAGTTGGTTGTGGAGGCCAGGTCATGTGATGCAGCACTCAATCACTTTCCTTCTTGGAAAAATATCACGTATTTAACATAGAAGTGTGTTTGGAGTCATTGTCCTATTGGAAGACAAGTGATGGTCCCACTAAGAACAAACCAGATGTGATGGCAGGTAGCTGTAAAATGCTGGGCTTGTCATGCTGGTGACGTGTTCACTCAATTTTGACTAAGTCACCAACAGTGTCCACCAGCAAGCAACCTCCATTATCATCATCATCACACCTCTTTCTCCATGCTTCACAGTGGGAACCACACATATTCTAACAAAACAAGTGTAGAACCAAAACAGTTTATTTAAATGAGACCAAAGGAGAGTTTTCCACTGATCTAATGTCCATTCTTTGTGTTTTTTGGCCCAATTAAGTCACTTCTGCATCTTGTCCTTCCGAAGTAAATGTTTCACTGCTGCAATTTAACCATGAAGGCCTGATTTAGAGACCTGCACTCCCGTGGGACCCAGCACACGGAGTGCGGCACGGGACAGGATTTTATGGGTGAATGCGGGTGCAGGCGGTAAGGTCCTCATGTATGTGCGTGTTGCGGGAGAATAAAATTAATGGAATTACAGTGAAACCTCGGATTACGAGTAACACCGTTTACACACACACTCTGCTCTGACACACAGAGGTAAGGTGCGGTTCATTTGTTTTACATTACAGCAGTCATTCTCTTAGTTCTCTTCTGAACAGTGGATGATGAAATACATCTGCCACTTGAAGTCTGAGAAGCATTCATGTGGGCTTGGCAGTTTCCGAGGCTGGTCATTTAAATAAACTTATTCTCTGCAGCGGAGGTATTTCCTTTCCTGAATCGAAGCCAGTTTCATTATAGCGTATGATGGTTTTGGCGACTATATTATGGAGATTTTTCAGATCAACTAACCTTCATTATTTCTCAAAACAATGATGGACCATATTATCTTTATTAACGGACATTTATTATTGCCATAATATGTATTTTTACAGTAGTTGTAGTAGCAATAAAAGGACTATTGACTCTGTATCCACCCTTCCTCTGCAAAAGAAAACTGATGGTCTAAAGCCAATTAAGAGGGCAAGTAATGTCAGAAATTAACTCTTGACTAACCCAAGGCAGACCTGGGAATTGAAAACCATTTAAAACTAAATAGAGATAATGTGGACTATCTACAGATACTGTGGACAATCTAAAATATAAAACTCATTCTGTGTTTAAAACTTTGTTTACTACACCATAAATTGTACATTAATTCCATCGTTGAATGAACAACGATGTAGGAAATTATGAAGAAAAACCACTTAAAGAGAATGTGTGTCAAAATGTTTGAATGGTTGGTGATGCAGAACAACTGATTGTCTTACTATATTGAGGAAATCGAGTTTTGTTGTTTCTCACCAATTTAAAAAAAATGTGATGGCCATCTTATCTCCAAAATGGCTGTACGGGATTATTCTCTGGCACATTTCCTCTTAAATTGTCTGTGTCCTGACTAGTCAGAAGGAGCCAGAATCCCTTCCTAATTCATTTACTCATTTTTTCCAGTGCAAACATGTGTGACCTACTAACTGCACTCCTGTTGGCTCATCTACAAAATCAGGGTGTGACTTTTGAAAAAGTTTGCCAACTGCTATACCTCATGGACTAAATTGACTCCTATTGTTAATTCCTATTACAAGTTGCTCCAACATTTATCTATTTTAAATTTTACATTTTTAAAATAAATCTCAGAACTTCTGTTCTTACCTAAAACATGTGGAAATTACTGTCTGTCAGTCACACATATGACACATACAGTATTAGGGCTGCACGATATTAGGAAAATATGCGATATGCGATATTGTTGAATACTGCGATGACGATATTTCTTGCGATATAACATTTCCCTAGAGAAATGCATTTTTTAATTATTATTATTGCCTATTTTTTTTTATTATTTATTTATTTATATGTAATGATCATACTAAAATAAACAGGTAATAGATATTCGTCTGATGTAATTAAATCTAATTCAGGCTAAAAAGAAACTATATGTCAAGGAAGTTGCAAATATTTAGACTTCAAAACACTATGAATGACTTAAACCCCTCAGCAGATATTCTGACTTCTGGTTTGCTGTTACTATAAACCTGCCAACACAATATGAATTACTTTCAAACATTACTTTTTATTTACATGTAACCATACACTCATCAATAGTGTCTTAAAACAAGATCATCTTTTAAACAAAATATTCTCTTTGGCTTGCCTGTTTTTCTTTAAATAAAAATAATTATTACTAAACAAAAATTAAATGAAAAAAATACTTTGTCTCACACACACACACACACGCGCACACGCTCCGCGACCGGCACTAGGACCCAGAAGTAATGCGGGCGCAAACCCGGAAGTATAAGAGGAGTAAACAAACTAGTGCATACAGCTTAGTCACTGAGTTCACCATGTCGGTTCAGAATCGAGTGTGTGTTTATAGGACGCGGGTTAAATGTGTGTTTTTCCCTTGCTCCCCTTCTGTGAGAGTCCTTAAACTAATTCGCTTGTTTTTCCTGCCTACTCGCTTGCTTCCGCGTTTGTGTTTACCGTCTATAAAGGGCTAACGGCTAATCGCGGCTAACGGCTAATCGCTAAATCTTCTGATCATCCG
Organism: Channallabes apus; assembly: GCA_030522415.1. Taxonomy (NCBI): domain Eukaryota; kingdom Metazoa; phylum Chordata; class Actinopteri; order Siluriformes; family Clariidae; genus Channallabes; species Channallabes apus. The sequence continues at coordinate 31,635,924 of CM060108.1, read as the reverse complement.
GGGTTAGTTCGCGACAGAATGAAGTATAAAGATATAAATAATATATATATATATATATATATATATATATATATATATATATATATATATATATATATATATATATATATATATAAATAAATAAAGATATAAGCGGGTATAAACATAGTAAGGGCCCATCTGATTGGTCAAATTTGGACACACAAATGCTTGGCAAATGAAGTATTTATCGCAACTCCTTGCGATATGGTTATCGCACATGCCATTATCGCGATAACGATATTTTTTCGATATATCGTGCAGCCCTAACACATATGACTATAGAGTACTGAAGATTTAATACAGAGTTCACAAGGGACGCTTCACTCCCTTCCTTAGGTCAGTCTGTAGTACATGACTGACAGTGCAATGTTCATTCATTCATACATTTTTCACCCCTTCCTACCTTCATTTGACATGATGAAGTGAACGATCTGGCCCACGGTGTCTGTGTTGCCCTCACTGTAGGTGTCATTCATATCTGCAAAGAGAGAAACAAAAGAGACTTTGAGATCATTCAAAGGAGATAAAATGAAATCTGTAAGGCATGATTTTTTTGTCACATGCTCAACTCATGATGTTGAATGGGTAATGTCTAAACCAAAGATCTTTATGCAGTCTGTCAGAATGATTCAACAGAGGAGATCTTGCACCCGACTGAAAATATGATTGATGTTTAAGTCAAACCTTGGAGACCTTTGCAGAATAACAGATTAATGAGAGTAGAAACTAAATTTTTTTCTCCATTTCCATAAGTGTAAAAATAAAATGTATTTCCTCTATAATCCCCTGCACCACTAATGCACTTTTACTAGTTTTACTAGTACTTGGATAACATCAAGGTAGAAACTTCTCTCAGCAAGCCAGAGACAAGATCGGAATTCCTGAACAGCTGGCCTCCCAGAAACTCCTTTAATGGGACGTGGGAATGGTTTGGAGGGAGGTGAGGGCTACGCAGGAGATGTGGCAATAACTCCCACCTGAGTTTCTTTAACACATGGTGTTGGTGGGTGAGTGTGTGTACAGTTCCCACAGGAGGAGGCGTCTTTCACAAGTTGGAGACAACTTTTCAAGGATCAGGGTTCTCCCCTGAATCTTTATGGGAACAATAGCAGTCAGCTGAGACGCCATTCACAGATGGCCTTCTTTAAAATGTTTATTGTACTGTGCTTCATCGTTCTTGTGTTAATGTTAATCGGATTTATGCCGTCAGTCATTCATGGGAAAAAATCACCATGAATCCCTGTTAGACTTGACCTTATAAATAAATCCCTAGACAAAATAAAAAATAGGACAAAACATTAAAACAATAATAATAAAAACTAATGTAAAAAAAAAAGGCACAAGCATACTTTCTCTTTTGAACATCATTGGTATCATTAAAGATTGGCGCGAATGTTTGGATCCATATGGCTTTTACCTTTTATGAAATGTGACTATTCAATATGTGCTTTTATAAAAAAAAAATTTTTTTTGAAAACACAACCAGACTCAATACCACCTGATTTTTAATCACTGGGGTCATCAGTTGTCAGCTGCATATCAGGCTATGACAGGCTTTGCAAAGGAGGAAATCATCTCCGTGTGTAATATCGGTTCTGATAAATTAAGAAATGTTCAAATGTTCTTGTATTCAGCATATACACAACCACTGTAAAATGAGAGGCCTTCAATTTGAACACTTTCTGTAAGTTACATTTTTAAATGCTTTTCTGCCTATTGGATCCAAACTGCTAAGCTATAAAGCATAACATCTAAAATAACAAACCTTTATAAATTATTAAAACAATATATGATTGCTTATTCTTGACTATATATATAAAACATATAGTAGCAGTCAATCATTCGTTTGGAATTCCTCCTGTAGTACATGTTGATACATGGCTCGTTATTTAGATTCTGCATAGTTCTTACCCACAGACTGAACAAGTCAGAAACAGACCAGGCCTGTTGAGTAGAACATGATACGACAATCGAACATTACTGTGCTTTACTGCAGTGAGAAAAGCAACAGTGAGGGGTCAGGGTGTGAGGGAACGTGTACTTAAGGCATGTGAACAGTTTGTACTTTTAGGTGTTTAGGTCAAACTGGGACTTGTGACGTAATTTTTCCACGAATGAAGGCGTGAACTTAATGACATTTACAGAAGACTTCAAGAACAGCATGGTCATGAGATCCTTAACTACAGTAAAATAATTGAATGGTGCAAATGTTTCTGTACGTCCATGAATAACGATCCTGGCTGAGGTGGCTCGGAGCCTGGATTGGTCACCAGAGATGTGTTTTTATTCAAGACGATGCATAAATGCATCACCTGACCTGCATCCAAGCCATTTTCACATGTTTGGACAATTAAAGGAGCTCCCGAGAGGCCAGTGTTTCAGACATAAAGCAGGCAGTCTGATCAAGGCTCTTTTAACTTGAATGACCACATACCATGAAGGCTTTACAAAGCATAAGTAGCAGACATCAACTGTTCAAAGGAGGTTATTGTACATTTTGCATGCCTTCAGCATTTCACAATGTACAAAGAAACATAAATCAGTAAAGAGCAAAGAATAGGAAGGCGTGTCCAAACGTGTGTGAAAATGTGGCACTGGACAAACCTTTTGAAGAACTATACTTGACTAACAAAGACGACAGAAAATCTCTCAAAAGTTTTACAACTCCTGTGCAGTTTACTTTAACTGAACAGGTTGTACTGGCTTTTTAAGTCACATGTCTCTTTAATAAAGTAGATAAGCAGCCGCATCTACAGCTAGACCCGTGGTTCTCAAAGTGTGGGGCCGCCCCACTAGTGGGGAATACAGGCATGACAGGTGGGGAGCAATGAACGGGAGGAAGTATATAATAATATAAAAATTATTCTAATTCTATTCTAATTCATGCTTTTCTTTATTAATAATGAAGAGCGTACACTCAAAACTAAACAACCACACACAAAGAAATGGACCATTAATACAAGTAAACTAAAATAACATCAGTTTGGGGCCGGGAGAAAAAGTGGAACCATAGTGCAACAATAACGGTTTAACGTCGGCATGTTAGTTGCAGAGGAACAATATAAGGAAACTTTCTGTATTATATATGTAATTATCATTTATTCCAATGTATATGCTGATGTTTCTGTATTTTTGTTAAAAATGTATATTTAATCAGGCAGTACTAGTCTGGCATTTCTAGTTTCCAGTGTGGCAACAAAGTTGCTTTTTGATCCTTCAGGCGCTGAACAGAAGGGAAGATCAATATCGTTCTACGCTTTTTGTTGGTGTGCGGCATTTTGCGATGATCCACAAATCATTGTTGCGGTGTAGAGAATAACGATGTTTAAGTTTTCAAATGTATAATTTAGGTACTTAATCGAGAAAAAAAATGCGGGTGTAGCTTACAACGCAAAGAGGAAATGTATGTGAGTATCTTATTCGCGGGTTTATTTACGCAGCTATAGGAGCCGGAGATGTGAATATGTGAATATAAAACTAACTTTACCGCGGTCACAAACCGGGTCAGTAGCGTACTGTACATAGTGAGCATAATAACGTCAATGGATACATTTGTTACATGGACCACAAAGAAGCAGGCGATTCAGCACCATCAGCCTAATCAACCAAAAAGCCAGCCGAAAAGAGAATATGATGAAGCCTATGTTGAGCTTGGATTCATGGTGGGAATGGTGGGGGAAGGGGACAGCATGAGACCCAACAAATTAGGAAAACACACTCCAGTCACGTTAATAAGCCTGTAAGTGCCATATCGCACTTGTTATGAATTTGTTGTTGTGTTTATTTGATTTTATTTTACTTGCTGTTATTTCATTTATTCTACCTTGTTCTATTCATTAGTAAAGCATTAAGCATTGAGTTTGTTACATAAGCTATAAGCTTTATATTTCTTAGTCATGCATCATAAGTTGACAATCGTAGGTTGGTCTGTGATGTCATTCTACTATTACATGCATTTGTGTGACTGTGATATGCTAGAAAGCTCAGTATAGAAACACAAGCTTTTGACCGTCAGCTAGTGAGAGCTCCCGGTAAGCTAGAAATGTAAAATACAGCAACGAGGTTGTTGTAACCGTAAGCTAACGTAAGCTGGGAATGTAAGAAACAACAAGAGTGTTGTTAGATACCCAAGCCAAGATTGTAATCTACAAGATACAGCAAACAGGTTGTTGTAAAACTCAGAGATTTGCAAGATGCAGCAACTGGTGTCTGTAATAACAGTCGATTTACTCAAGATGACTGTATGAAGTGTTGATTCTTTGATGCTGACAAATAAACGACAAAAGACAAAGAGATCGGACTTCTGTCATGTGAGTGAAACTTTAAGACATTAGCTACGCGTCAAAACTAGTGAAATAATATGACCGCATCTACAAAGCCACTCGACTTCTTTCAAAGAAAGCTGGCAGAATACAGACAGCAGGAGAATCGCATAGTAAAATCTGAATCAGTGGACAGCAAAGCACAAATGGCTTCATTCAAAGTTGCATACAGAATTGGCCAGTGCAAAAAAACTACAAACCATTGCTGAGCAGCTAATAAACATGGGGTCAATTATGCAAAGATATATGACAACGTAAGCCTTTCATAACAATTGCACGTGTATTTTATCTGTTTTTAACTTGGTGTTATTTGATCTTATTAGTTTAGAAATTGATATTTCAATAAACAGTAAACTTGTCAACAAAATGATAACACCTCCTTAAGTGGGGAATGACAGAAAATGTTTGAGAACCACTGAGCTAGACAAAGAAACGTGGCAGCATTGTACCCGACTTTTTTTTTTTTTTTTAGCTTCTTATAGTATGTCGCTAAAAGTTGGACACGGAATTTTTTCCTTCATTTTGCTCAAAACAAACCATGATGAATCACATTCTAGCTGAATGCTATTGGATCAACCTATATATTTGTTAACAGAACGATTCTGTTAACTTCTAAATGTCCACTTTAGAAACACCAGCTCATTTAAAGGGTTATCCAATCAGGTATCAACAGTACAATCAAATATAAGCTGCAGTTATTATTCACATCAAACATCAGAATGGGGGAGAAACGAGGTCTCTGACTTAAAGATGTGTCCAAGCTGCTTTGGCATATTTCAGAAACTGTTGATCTCCTGGGATCACACACACACACACACACACACACACACACACACACACACACACACACACACACACACACACGTCTTTGTGTCTTTAAAAAAAAAAAAAAGGTCATAGAAAATATTGACTGAGTGACACTTCTGTGGGTGAAAATGCCTCATTTGACAGAAATAGTCAGAGTTGTACAGTTTTATTCCAGCAGGATTTTTTTCCAAGTGTTGTCGGAAACGATCCCGAGGCCCTAATGTGAAAACGCCCTTTCCCAGCTCCTGCTGTTGTACAGGTGGACTTCCCTCTTCAAATCAGACCACAGATTTTTATTACGGTTTAACATTCAGAGACATTGTGAAAGCTATGCTTTAGTACTACCATAACCCTTTCTGTGTTGATCTGAAAACACTCCAGCGAATCATCTCGTTAAGCTTCTACCTTCCGGCAGAAACGACCAGGTTTTGCGCTAAACCCAAGTGTCACTGATTTACCTCCATGTTTTACAGATGAGGGGCATCACATTCTATGCAACATCCATTTGTTACCAAACCTCCGGAGGTTCTGCATGACCAAATAGTTTGCATCTGACCACAACATACAATGTCTGAGACCTGGTGAAGTTCATAGATTGCACTGTGTACCGTGCGATCAGGAAGGCCTCATGTCTTGCAACTTTCACACAGCATGTTGTTTCGAAACTGACATTTAACAAGTGGTTTTTTTGAAACATGACAACTAAACTGAGCAATTGAGTCCTCGTCCCATACTTTAACCATTCTTCTCACTTTGTGGGCAGACAGCGTGCTTATGGCTCCAGTTCAAACTATACATCACACACGCAAAACTTTAATGACTCCTAATTGTGCTTAATTTATTTTATTAAATATATCCATCCCGTTTTGTAATTGCAATAACGATCTGTCTCTTTTGTGTTAAAAGCCGGTAAGGGACACATTTACATCAGTTCAACCTCACATTTTACCTGTACCCTATTTCCCTGAAGTATAAGAGTTATAACATGTATAATAATCTTTGCATTTATTCAAACATTTGCTATTTTTTATTTTTTACATTTTGCCTTGAGGAAAAAAAAAAAAGGGAGAGAAATAACTAAATATCTAGGATTTTTTTTTGTGATAAATAGGAATGCTGGCTTTCATATAACTTGCATGAACATTTTGAATTATTGTGCAACATTTGTATTTCATAAAATAAATTTTAAATGGACAGCACACACTCCAGCACTCAAAGCATTGTTGTTTTCACCCTAATGCTCAGAATACACTGCAGTCACTGTAAAAAAGAAAAAAAAAAAACATGCATGACATCTCACAAGAAACTTCTACAGCCTGTTTTTACAAACCAAAACTAAAACAAAAATCCTACACAGGAATAATAATGCTGATACATTAATGTTGAACAATCATGTGACTCATCGGCCCCCTCCATGAGAACAGAGATCTCCTGATGATTAATGGCTCGTGTTACTCATGTGTGCAGCTGCAAGTACGAGGGTCTATAAACGCACTGAGTAATGTATCGCAAGTTCAGGATTTTTACAAAAAGTTAATGACACATTTCCGAATATCCAACAAACCACGGTAAACACACTTCACCCTTATCCTTCCTATCAAGCCCATGTTCACTTGTGAAAAGTAAGCTATTATTATGACCAACCAGTAAAGCAAGCTAGTCTGACTGAGCCACCTTTTAAAGTCTACTGAAAATAACCTCACTATGTGAAGTCATTATTTAGTGGATCATCTGGAATTTAAGGCATCTAGCAGAACCTGGCCAAGGACATGATGTCGACAGCAGTGATCCCAGAACGACCATAATCTCAGTTACTCATCTCACTGATCCTATTCACACAAGAACAATAACTGCTAAAGACAGGTGTGTATACCACAATCATTACACTGATTGTGTGCCTCAATTAACTCTAAAAAAAAAATTACAACGAAGATAAGTACTTATCATGAATATGGAGATTTCTGTCATATATTTAGATAGTTACATGTACATTATCTGCCTTAGTTTCCCGTGGTTCTAGCTTATTTATCCAAATTTTATCTCAGCATTAGACACTCTTGTGACAGACGTCATTACTCCAGCCGTCGTGTTTTTCCAAAACTGCAGAGTCTGGTGTTACTACTTTGTGACCATGTCTGCAATTCTTAAAATTAATACTAATCCATGTTGCATAACAAAAATATAAAAACAAAACTGCTAATACTGCCATTCTAGTCATATACAACGATATATTGTTTTATATTCTATTCATGTACAACTATATGAATAGAATGGATCAGAAATGTGTTAGAGGTGGAGGACATGTGTCTTCTAACATAGTCATACTGTCAGGCAATGTCTAGGAGAATGTAGCATTGAGTCACTTTATATCCTTGTACAATGCTACTCATTTGTACAAGGATAGCACGGATCACAACAGCACCGAACCACAATTAATATCACACCAGCTATGTTGGTTGGTGACGTTACGCTGCTTCACTACCTCGGTTTACATGGACAGTATCCCTTAAATCAGACTGAACTTGTTCAGATTATGGAGATTAATGGTTTACATGGACGCTGATCTGATCTCAAAGCATTTACTCAGAAGTGCTTCTACGTGCTGTGAAATGTTTAATCTGCAGGAAATTAAATTCTCCTTCTTTTCCCCCCAACTTTGAGGTCGGCTAATATTTTCTCTCTTTTCTGAAAAATTCCGCTTTCTGCCTCATGATTGGCTGCAGTGATTTTAATTTCATCTATGATTGGTTAGATGCTTTACTGTGTGTGAAATCTGAGACAATCGGTTCCTCTTCCTCAGACAGAGTCTTGTTCTCAGTGAGTTTACCTAGGGGTGGGCGATATACACGGTTAACCGGTAGAAATTTGTCACCCAATAGAGATTTTGGTCTATCGTCTTAATCGCGGTTGAGATCACGTGACGTTGCACGTTACGCAACCACGCAATACACATTCACTTCTATAGGAAGCCAAACACATCTAAAGTGGGACGAAACCGTGGCACCCGACTGAGCCGGCGTGGGCCCAAATATCCAGACCCGGTGGATCGCGCAGCGCGGACCAACTTGAGCAGCGCTGCTCGAATCACAAACCTGCGCGACGCTGATAGAAATAGACCTCGCCGACCATCAAAATACATTTTACCCCGCTGGGATGCGCACGTACAAATCAGGCATGGCAAGGCAGAAACAATATTAAACAGTCCTGACATTTTAAATAAATTGTTTTTAAATGGAAAAAAAAAAAAAAAAAAGATAAAAGTGGGTCGCGCATGTTTGTGATTCGAGCGGCGCTGCGCGATCCACCGGGCTGCGCAAATAAACCAGATCATCTCTGCGCTATTCAGATAGTCGCGCTGTGCTGTCCACTGGGCCGAGCAGATATTTGGTTCAATCGGGTGCCGCGGTTTCGTCCCACTTTTGATGCGTTTGTCTTCACATACACTTTGACAATGGGAGAAGACGGTGCAGCAGCAGTGAGTTTGCTTACATGTGACGAAACCGACAACGAGGAGATTGTAAAGAAAAAATATGCATCGTCTGTGTTGTGGAATTGGTTTGGGTTTAAGAAAAGTGATACGAATGAGACGACCGTGATTTGCAAAGAACGCAAGTGCACTGTTTTAACAAGTGGTGGAAACACGTCAAACCTTTTCTATCATCTGAAATCCAAGCTTCCAAACAAATATGGCCAAAGTAAAAAAAAAAAAGCAGCAAACCACAGCAATTCCCAGTTTAAATAAAATTACATTGTGTTTTAATTTTTATTTATGCATTTTCAGATACAAATTGCTATATTGTGATATATATCGTTATCGAGGTAGAAAATTGCTTCTACCGTGATAGAAGATTTTGGTTATATCGCTCACCCCTAAGTTTACCCATCAGGAATGTAAGCAAAAGTTCCATCCTGACAACCCGTCATGTCACCTAATGTTATTCCTACATGCAGCAAACATGAATACATTTAATCTTAAAGTCAGATAGTGTTCACATAGGTAATATTTACCTATTGAATGTATTAATTCATATCAGGCCAGATCGAATCAGACTGTTCAGGATACTGATTAGGCCATTATTCCCATAATTAGTGGAATATTAGTGTTCATGTAAACTGTCTTCTTGAGATAAATCATACAGTAACCCCCTTCATTGGCACCATGTTCACTGTAGTCACAAAATCAGAAAAAAAAAAAAGTGAACAAAGATACCCTATTGGCTACCAGAAGAGGTTTCTTGCCCTACCCTGCCCCTTGGCGTGGCGTACCTCGCCACATCTGGTCATGCTTTTCTCTAAACCCTCTCCGGCCGGAGCTTGATCCTACAGAGAGTCACACTTACCAAGCTTTGGAATGCACTCCCTCAGTACTTCAGATACTACGCTTAAATAAAAAGTACAAAAATACTCTCTCTCTGGTGTGCTTTGTGGTTTCTGCTGATCTTTCACTCAACACAATAGGTTCTGCTTAAACAGCTCGTCTCAAACACACTAAACATTTGTACTACTTTGGTTGCTCTGTAAAGCAAGTACGGTAAGAGTTGCTCTGTCTGTACACTTATGAAGTATATTTGCAACTTAAAAAAATTAAACCTCATCTAAACCAGAACTTTGTAGAATTAGGCCATTTATAAATAACTGATCATTTTATTCTTTATTATTGTTAGCGTGATGTTAGAGGCTGGTCAACTGCTTTTATAAAAAAAAAAAAAAAAAAAAAAAAAAAGGGAAGGAAGGAGCCTTTTTTTCTACAATTTGGAAATGGAGAAGCGATTGAGCCTGGCATTTCATGCACCAACAACCCCATGGCATAGCCCTGCTGGGTCACAAGCTGTTCACCTACAGTAATACTGAAAGAGCACGGATCATGATTTCCTGGTGGATACAGAGTAGTAGGAGCAGCAGCAGAGAATATGTGATATGGTTGAACGGTATTATGTTGGGTGAATGTAAACGTACCATGACCAACATTTAGAGAACAACAAAATAGAGAATTAAAATGCTGTTGTGTGTGCGCAACTGCAAAAAAGATTGATTCTTATTTGTTAATTTGGAATGGGACCCAATATCTGTAAAAATTTCCTTGATAGAAATGAAACTTTTGTTCTCTATGTATAGGAAAAGTCAGAAATAGTAGACGTCGGATCTCTCATAAGTAATGTTTGTGCTAAACCAATGAAATGTTTGACCATTCTTTAAACAACTCAACGCTCATGCGTGTTACATATATAGTCAATGTAGCAAGCAGAGGTGGAAAGTAGCAAATTGTTTATTCGCGTTACTGTAATCAAGTAGTTTTTTTGTGTACTTCTATTTTTTTAAGTAGTTTTTAAAACCTGTAATTTTACTTTTACACAAGTATGTTTTGTTAGAAGTATTGTGCTTTGCATTGTATTTTTAATCATATTCGTTACGGAGTAAAAAAAATGAATGAATAAATGAGAAATAATTTTAAAATAATGCAAGAGGAAAGAAAAAAATAAATACTAGAAACCACTGTACTGATTGGTTGATGGGCGAGGAGAACAAACGCGTTAAACTCACCAGAACGATGGAGACGGACAAAACAGATGGCAGTGATGCAGACACAGCTGAAAGCGAAATTCTTTGATTTCAAGAACGAGAAAGGCAACAGCTTTATTATGCAAAAGTGTTCATTTAAATAAAAAACAACTAGTATGAGATCTATATCCGCTTGTCTTTCTTGAATTACGCTAGAATCCCCCATCCCACCCCCACTGTTAAAAAAAAAAAAAAAAAAAAAAAAAAGTAACTAACTTTTACTCCAAGTACATTTTTAATGAACTACTTTTTACTTGAATAGATTTTTTATACTGGTAACTTTACTTGTACTTCAGTAAAATTTCACTGATTGAAAATTTTAATTGTATTACTCCTTCCACCTCTGGTAGAAAGTTAGATTATAAGCCTATTAGAACACCATGCTAATCTGCATGTCTTTGGCAGGAAACCGTGAGTCCCCGGAGAAAACCCACCAAGCACAGGAACACACACACACACACACACACACACACAAACACACACACGACCCTGGAGGAGCGATGCCACAACCAAGTTTGATTTTTTTTTTTATTTAGACACCACACCATTCAGTCTCTGTTTTTAAAAAGTATTATTCAGAAAACGGACATCCTGAAAAAGTGATATCTGTATAAGGCCTGACAGAATCCAAACACTTCCTCCCTACCCTTGTCCTCCAGATTGTTCTCCTCCTCAGCCTCGGGCTCATCAGGGTCCTCGGCATCTGTGGTGCAGCGATAGCCCTTCTTCTTCAGTATGTGGCAGATGAGCATGCCCAGCAAGCCTAGGATGAAGAACACGGGCACCAGGCCGAAGGCTATGTACTCAGGATGAGTTACATGGTCACCCGTTTTGTTCTCTGTAAACATGAATACACAAAAATATGGATCAGTACTCAGCTTTCAAAGTAAAGGGAGCTCTTAAAATTTTATTATATAATAATGCTTATGTATATAGTACTTCTAGTACTGTATATTCTGTACACAATACACTGTGTGCAAAAGCATATGGACAGCAGGCCATCACTCCCATTCGTAGATCTTCAGCCAAAACATGTTGCTGCATGCAGTTGTACAGTTTGTATACTGTTAGCATTACAGTTTCCATTCACTAGAACTAAGGGGTGAATTGTTCCAGCATGACGATGCCCATGAATGCAAATCAAAAGTTTGGATGAAGATAGTGGCCTTCACAGAGCTGTGACTATAAGCCTACTGAACACCTTTGGGACGAGTCTGAAAGCTGACTGAGTAACAAGCCTCCCTGAGAGGGAATAAATCTGAAATGGGACCTTCAGCAAATGCAAACACACACAAAATAATGACAGTGCAATTAAATCCTTACAGTCTGATTGGTCAGAAGGTGTTGATTTAATCTGCAAACAATAAATTATTGAAACAATAATGCATTTCTTTTATGAGAAAGAAAAAAACAAAAACTAATGGCTGTTTGATGTGGATTCATTTAAGGAGGAGATGTTTGACATGTTTAAGTTTTCTGCCACTGGACAGCGGACGTGACTTTTCTGGTACTGTGGTTACATGACGAGCTGCGGTGTTTTATTGGATAACCTTTCAGAAGCAAGCAAATGGGAAGCTGGTGAAAAGGCCGCAGTTTATAGCTGATAAGTAATAACAGGAACTAAACACTGTGATGTGCAATTTGTCTGGTTTTTTTCCTTCTTACTTTTTATGATAAATGTAAGCCAACTAAAAATATTTCAGGTACTGTACGTAATTATACAGTATACTGTGATACTTTTACAGATTACCAGATTTTCAGACTCTGACTCCATTTAACAAAACCCAAAAACAGTCTCACCAACAGTCTTAAACTAAAATGTTAAAAGGTAAATGTCATGTAGCTTGAAATTAAATACACTAGTGCTCAAATGTTTTGGATCACTTGCAAATTTCGTTGTTTATGTTTAGTAATAAAATAACATAAAATAACATATGGAATTAATTAATTAGGTAACATTGTTATTTTCAGACGTTTGGAATAGTTCTTGCAAGAACAGTATCGTCAAGAACATCTTATCCGTATCTGATACAGAAAAAGCTATAGTTCATGCATTCATGACCTCCAGACTGGACTATTGTAAAGCATTACTAGGTGGTTGTCCTGCATCCTCATTACACAAGCTACAGTTGCAGCCGCCAGGGTTCTCACTAGATCAAGAAAATATGATCATATATCACCAAAATTATCATCCCTGCACTGGCTACCTGTTCAGTTTAGAATTCATTATCTACATTTTGAAATTATTGAATTAATATTTAGCTCCAAAGCTTTGGAATAGCCTTCCAGACAGTGTTCGGGGAGCAGACACGGTTTCCCAGTTTAAAAGTAGACACAAGACGCATCTCTTTAGTCTGGCATACACGTAACTCATCCCATAACCTCATACTCCAGTACATCTATCCTGAATGGTAACTGCGCCAATTCTTTCCACCTGTTCTTTATTTTTCTACCCATCCC